>CM031571.1:8904557-9243293 GCA_018467065.1 Ephestia elutella | reverse complement strand
CTATAATACCAAATAAACAAACCAGGAAAAATTATCTAAATGATGAAAACGCATCAAAATCAGTTGCATAGTTTATTTAAAAAATCTAAGGAGTACAGACGAGTATTGTAGAACTTTGTATTGCTAAATGAAAAATGTTTTTTTATACGTTGCTGGCGTACATTATGCACCTCTCACAGTAGGAGAAACTCATCTTAAACTATAAAAATAAATTTCAGATATAAGAATTTTCATATTTTGACTTGTACTATATTCTCTTTAAACCATGATGACATCGAGAGTTCAAATGTTGGCAACATTTGAAATCTCGATGAAAATGCATGAGTAAACTGATAAGACAAAATCTATTACCATAGCGCATTTTTTACATGCGCACTCACACAAACAAAACCGTGTTCGGAATATTAGCACAAAAATATAAAAAAATAAAACCTTTCACGGCTTGTTAACACTCACCGAGCGTGGAGCTTACGCACGTACTGTGAATTAAGTGTTATGTGACGCTTTTGACCTTAGCCCACAACTCCAAGACGAAATGCACCGAAATGCATTTACATACAACGAAAATGGGCATTGCCACGGTCACAACTTTTGATTTTGAACACATATTGCACGTTTATGAGAATGTTGTACCTACATATTTCTCATGACTACATCGAACATGATCAATACATACATTTATACGTTTTTATTTGTTACGAAATTGACAGGGTCCTGTCCCTGTGCCGTAAAACCGAGAGACCGAGGACGCTGGTTAGATTCCATTTTAGAAGATATCTTTTTAGTTAAATCCTGTTAATCTTAATTTTTTTTATTACTAAACATGGCTCTTGAATACAATCTTGCCCAAAGACAGAGATGAGGTCTACGATCATGGTCTTATTTACAAAATTCGAATAAGTTTCGGGCAGTTAGTAGTTCTATTTATGTATCTTTAGATAGTAACGGCAGATTTGGGTAGGTTTATGTATGGTTGACTGTACATACCAAACGATATAAAAGCATCAAGTTTTTACTATTCAATCATGTGATTGGAACAGGTGACAATATCTATTCTTAGTATCGTAGTCTATCGAATCGTCACGACAAAAAGAATCAATGCTTTATCACGACAGCACGCCAAACCTTCCCCGTCACGCGGCTTTAGAATACAATAGACACACGTCTTCATTAGAATAAGGTGGTTGCTGACGGAAATGACATATTATTAGGGGTCAAATCGCGTCATTATAACAATAAATAAACATAATACAGAATAGTAAATAAACATAATCTATAATCTTAACCTATATATATACAACTCAAAGGTGACTGACTGACATAGTGATCTATCAACGCACAGCCCAAACCACTGGACGGATCGGGCTGAAATTTGGCATGCAGGTAGATGTTATGACATAGGCATCCGCTAAGAAAGGATTAACGCGAGCGAAGAACAGAGTATTTTAAGTTGAAAACCTATTTTATATCAGTGCGAAGTTCTTAGCCAAATCATATAAGAACGATTACGAAACAAAACATAATTTTTGATACATGCAGCTGCAAATTGATGGGTACTTGTGATTAAAATGCCTCGTAATAACTGCTTAGTTGATCGTCCACCGCTGGCTAGGTATCTAGGTGAAGGATGACAATAGGCAATACTATTAGCACTTGACAGTTACTACGTATTGTTTATTTTGCCCGACTGGCCCAGAAGTCGGGCTATAATTTCACCAATTTATGTATGGAATCTAGGTTTCCCAGTGTTCATTAGTGTGTGCCTGCCTGTGGAGTAACTAACACACTTAAGTTTAATGTTAACAGAAGCAGAAGTTAAAAGTTTAAATTATAAGTGACTAGCTTTCGCCCGCGGCTTCGCTCGCGTGAATATCCAAGGGAACAGTGCTTTTTCCCGGGATGAAAGTCCCCTAGAAGAAACCCTATGTCCTTCTGCGTACTTCCAGCTATGTGTATGCGAAATTTCAGGAAGATTGGTAGATAAAGCGTGAAGAGGTAACAAACAAACAAACTCACTTTCGCGTTTATAATATTAGTTAGGATATCGTCAATTGTTATTATTTTATAATTTACTGTAAATTAAATACTCGAATATGTACTGTTTTTACTATATTGATCAATACATAATAAAAACAAATGCATTTCCAATAGATTTTGTTTGATGCGATTTTGATAATATTTAGATAAATTTCTCTACAGATACTGTACGGTCTATGACGTACATCGATTGCCCGCGAGTGCGCCGTCAGCATATGGACGCCGCCAATCGAACTTAATTTTATATTAGTTTATTCAGTGACGACCTCCGTGGCCTAACGGTTATCACGCCAGACTGCCACAATGGAGGTCCCGGGTTCGATCCCCGGTCAGGTCAAGATGGAAAATGATCTTTTTCAGATTGGCCTGGGTCTTGGATGTTTATCTATATATGTATTTGTCATAAAATATAGTATCGTTGAGTTAGTATCCCATAACACAAGTCTCGAACTTACTGTTAGTATCCCATAACACAAGTCTCGAACTTACTTTGGGGCTAACTCAATCTGTGTGATTTGTCCGTATATATTTATTTATTTAATTATTTATTTATTCAGTACACATTTTACCATATAACAAAGTACACAGTGCTCTTTAAACCAATCGCGAGTCTGTTACGTGTGCTCAAATAATTTCACCAGTTTCTTTACCATTTCTCATCACCATTTACTTATAATTTCTAACTTAGTTAATTCCTGAATTATTTCTGATTTTACCTTTGTTTGTGTTATTCACAATAAATCTCTTTTGGTACCATTATCAATCTCTTTCTATATTACTTTCTTAATGTACAACACCAAACCCGTACGTACAGATACCATTTTAATGAGCAGGAGATAATAGGAAAACTTAATACTGATACATCATTGATTAACAAGCTTTCGTCCATTTCTTACATGTCCTAAGCCTAGATCTACGCTCTACCAGACGACAACAACGCGAGGTGCTTAGGAAAGCGTTAAGGGTACGTTTATCAATCGAGCTTCGAATGCACTACAGTTGACCAATATTGTACCTATTCCCAGAGTGCAGCAGCAGCACAGCAGACGCAATCAAAGACGTGCGTCATATCTTACATACGCAAACAAACAAGCGACAGTGTCTCCTAATCAAAACAGTTTTTGTTACACCGTTATAATGTAAGGCTATTGGCACAAAACATCGCCAATTTGTCTAGCAACAGTAATTTGAAGACAAAAACTGATTCGCCACATCAGACGGCGCCATTAAATACAACGGGGTTGACCTCGTGGTCTCGAGTCGCAAATAGCTATTCAATTGTGCCCCACTTCCTAATATGCAAATTTAGACTAAGTATACATGAGTGTAACAGTTTAGTAACTTGTCAATGTAACATTCATTCTCAAATTGCAAGTGAAGACTAAAATCATTAAAATGTAGATAAAAGAAAATATTGGCAATAAACTTCATTAAAATTACTAAGAAAAATATTTAGTTTTATTATTATTATGAGAAATCTCATGAAAGTAAACTCTACTAATAAAAATATCCTAATTGAGTAGGTACTTATATTGCACCCGAGCGCAAAGCTCGGAAGTGCATTACTCTCGACTCGTCAAAATTGCGCCAGTTTCGGAACATAATTGTCTCTATTCTTTAATTAAAATCACGGCGCCACGGCATCTTGTAAAAGTGTCAAAACGTAGACAATAAGAAAGGTACGTGTGTGCGCGTTTTAAACCTGTAAGTATGTTATTTACTTTCATAATTAAAATAAAAGTAGAATATTCAAAATTTTATTTGCCTAGCACTTAACTCGTGTGAAATAGGAGTTACATGTATTGTGGGAGAGACAATATAGAAGTGGGCCTCGCAGGTTAACATGTTTACATGTACGATTTTGGACATGTGTACAGAGTTACAGAGCTTTGTTTTCGGAAGTAACAATGAAAATTCATGAGTTTGCTGAGAAAGTTAAGTAAGTGTTAAGATGTGATTTCTCTGCCATCTTGATCTTAAGCAATTTCAATACGACAGTGACTGGTCTGTGTCTTTCAATGATTTTAATGTGAATGATTCTTTTGAAAAGTGCATAGACGTCTAAATGTCTGGAAGTTTTTCGTAGCAACTAATAAATAAGCATTGCGTAACGGATGTCAAGTGACAATCACAATCGAACCCAATAGTTTAACAACATCCTCAAGCGACATTCCAAACGTCTAATCTTATTAACAACATCTGAAATCTCCAACTGTTTTGCAACCTGTCAGCTTAAGACTTAATTAGCTGCACTGTCAAACGTGTCACACCTCCGGACGGTTAACAAAGTGGCAACACTGAATCAATTTACTTGACGAATTGCGTAACTGAAACTGTCTCTTTTAATGCTTAAATAATTGGCTATTGCCATCAAACTTCCTTCCCGATCACGAATCTCTCTAGAGTCATGGGAAAATGTCAGCGTATGTTAGACCGTTTCCTGATTGGGCCGGCATGACAGCGATGTAAGATGTACGCTCGAATAGCAATAGAAATGATGTTGAGTTCATACATATTATGGTAGGTAAATCGCTATTGTTAGACCAAATGTTCTCGCTTGATACATATTAACTTTGTAATAACAAAATGCCTCATTGCCCAAAGTTCTCCCAGCAATGCTCTGTCGAGGGATATTGTATAAATACTTTTTTCAACCGAACTCATCTCTTAACTAAATTACACTAGCTGCTAGTCTAGTAGGTCTATTGACAGTGGTTATTTCGGTTTGCAATTTGCGCAAAGCAAATATTTGAGGTGTCCGTGCGTAAGTAATTACTGGTTATTTATTTGCTAGTCTAAGTAGGGTTACTACTGCGAAATTTAGAGTGATTAACAATAAAATTATGAGTGTTAAAACCAGGGATGTAACGGAGCTTCGGTTTCGATTCCGATACGTCGGAACTTCCGATTGCTTTTGCATCTTCGGTTCCGACTTCGGTTCCGATAAATTTTAAACCGAAGTCAGAAGTCATATCGGAGGTCGGCGGCCGGCGCGGCGGGCGAGGGTGGGTAGACGGGCCGGGCAGCGCGAAGCCGCGGCGGAGTCGCGATCTGTGCCTGTGCGTGTGCGTACAAAAACAAACACGTTTATACTCGTCGTGCGGGCAACGCCGTGCTTTCCCGCTCGTCGCGATTGCTCTTTCACTCACTTGAATTCACTTGTTGTTTTGTTTTCCATACTGCGTGTTGTGTTCGCACTTAATTTGTGTAGCTATTTGATTAGTTCAAGGGTTTAGGCGCAGAACGTAATAGTGTTTAATTTTAAATGTGATAAATAGTTTTGAATTGAATAATGAAGCCAAAATCAAGTATTATTTGGAACTATTTTAATGAAATTTTTTTATTCCGATTCCGGTTCCGATTCCGGTTTCGACTCCGATAAACCAAATTCAAAAATTCCGATTCCGGTTCCGGTTCCGATATAACCACATCCGTTACATCCCTGGTAAAACCTTCGGATTCCGTGAAGTAAAAGCGACAATTCCAGGCATTCATGTGGTCATCACCAAAGCATGTATGGGATGGGTCAAACTGAGCTATGAAAAAAATTACATAGTATTTGGTAAAAAAAATACATATGACTCCCAAACAGATAGTAAATTTAGCAATTTACGACAGATCTTGGGATAAGTTAGAGAATACTGGGCTATATAGTCAGTTATATCCATAGAATTGATGGTAACCCTACGTCCAGATAAACGACTCTGTTTGTATAACGTTCGTGCGTTTGCTCGGAGCGCTGCAACTGCGCCATTGTTTAAAGTTTAATATACCAGGATGTTAAATCACAGTAAACGTTGGTTCAACAGGCTGGGAAGGGTATTGCATGAGCAGGCATTTGCAAATTGAAGTTGATCTCTGTTATGAGATGGTAACTTGTAATTTTATATACTGTCGCCTAGGTTTGCTATATTTTTATTTCTTCTATACAATTTATGATTAGTTATGTGTGTTCTTTTATTTAAGAATTTAACAAATAATATTTTTTGACTAATATAAAGATTTCAAATAAAGGCCCAAGATACCCACCCTGCGGAGCGCCATTCGAAGCATCTTCGGGGATTGATTTAAAACTGTGAATTTTGGTAGATTAAGATTGGTTGTAAAAGTGTAATGTCACACATAATTCATCATCACGTGTAACAGAGCGTTAAGAATGCCTACATAGAAAAAAAATACGTGTGATGAACTACGTCAATTGCCATTTATAATTCGAAAAAGTTCAATAATGCAAATGACAGACTCAATCAAACTCAAGTTCGCCTTTGTTGATATAGATTGTTAACAGAAAATGTTAGGTAATTAGGATAAGGGGACGTCCTATAGTGTAACAAGAAAAGCGTACTAACATTGACAAGCCGCTGCAATGTCGCGACATATGAGTTCTCGCTGTGGATGATGGCTGCGACGACATGACGCCGGCGCATCTGTACCGAACTGAGCGAGTCTGGCGGAGCACCCAGCGACGGCGGCGGAACACGCGTGCTCCTCACTTCGCCCAGGCATGACAGTAGCTCCTCTTCTAGCTGAAATAGATACGAGCATTTGTATAGCCGTATTACATAAATAATACTACACTAGTGTTAAAGGCACTGTTGTTTCGCAGGAACTACATAGTATTTTTTTATTCTTTCGCATTAGACGTTTGACCTCACAACGATGTTTTTGTTTAATTGAGAATATAGACTATAGATAACACATCATAGGGGTTTGTCCTGTAGAATAAAATAAAGTAACAATCTTCAAGTTTTGAAATAAGTTCAGCTCTACAATATCTGTCAGCTTACAATCAGCTAGCGGTGAAACAGGTCTTGAATTATGTATAATATAATGTGTCAGCGAAAACAATGACAAATGTCGACAATATACCTAAATTATATGTAATCACAGTTAATTATGCTGCAGTGCTTGTGCAACTGACACCTAGCGTGGTCAGCTTAAATCATATACCATTAAAATCAAGTAGCAATAGTTATTATAGTATCTCTGTAGTCTGTTTTAGCTGATTGTAAAACTTTTTAGAACAATTCAAATGATTTATACTTTAGATAATACAAATATTAGTAACATCTATTGGAGTTCTTGATAAATTATATTTTGTATGTAAACCGCGTCGCTGTCGACCGGTAGAGTGAGCTCATGACAGACTAGTGACGTGATACTAACGCGTGAATTCAATATTTACCTATCGATACACCTCGTTAGTAATATTTACCTAGCTTTGACATTGAACATCTGATGCAATCATCAAAACTTCGATAAGGTTCTTAGTTAAAACTTGAAGTTTCCTTCGCAATGAAGTTAAAATTATATCAGTTAAAAACCATGCGGCCGGCCGGACGTCCAAAATAACTCAACGCGGAGCGTAAAATCGTAGCGTAGCCAACCGTCATTACCGAATGAATTCACGAGTGGGAATCACGTCACCATTCAAACACACTGTCTCCACGTAAACGCAAATGCCGAAAGCGACGACCCTGGACTCACATCAAAGTGTAACAATGAATAGTCAGCTTTTTCGCGCAACAACTTCGTGCAAAACATTATGAAATCGATAGAACATTGAATCAACTTTTGGCATTTACAAAACACACGTTATTCGCGCCGTCTCACTAAAGACATACTGATGAGAAAAAACTATGTATTACAATCGTGTACATAAATCCGGTGTGGCTGCGTGGTAATACTGGACACCATTCTGACATCACCGTATCACCTGTCTTGGATCTATATTCGTTAATCACATAACCCAACACCATTATTTGTTTATCTTAAGTATCTTCAAAAACATTATTTATTTTTTGCAGGACCTCCCGCGCGCGTTCAACACGCGTCTACGCTCAGTATGTTTGTTGATGACTGACTATTGAATGACCGACTGTGAGTCATCAAAAATATAATTGTGATTCACAAGGAATACACTTATTAAAATGTATTATGAGTTATATGAGGATAGAGGCCAATGGAAAGACTCGTTTAATTCCAGAAATTGCCCAGCTGGGAGTCAATGACCAATTGTTTATGAGTGAGTGTACCATGTCCGTTCCATTTCATTGATATAGTTACAACAAGGCTCGGTGTTGAACTGGTTTTTGAAGTATACGAGAATGTAGTCATTATAAGATACTACGTTAGGCGAGAAAGGATTTTCTCAGAAAAAAAAAAAATGAATTTATTAATATTATAACTTATTCTGATAAAGTCAGTAAAGTTATTGCCATTGACATAAAAAAACTGCAAAAAACGAATGCCAACCGCCGTCGTGCACGGTTGGTCTCGAGATGAGTCATTGTAGATCCTATCCTACGAACTGCGGACATGCTCACTAAGCTCATGCTAATAAGCCCGTGCCATTTTACCTGGGTGGCTTTAAATTGGTTAACAATTTGAGTAGCAATTTGCTGTAATTTCATCATAAAGTCTGTTTAAAGGTTGACCTTCCTGTTTGATTTGACCTGGCTAAAAAGTTCTGTAGTTCTTATATTTACATAAACAATAAGTGTTTCTCAAAGGTAAACATTGCCATCAAGATGCCTGAAGACAGCTGGAACCGAACTAAAAATATAACGCCATTAGTTACTAACACATTCGACCTTCTATTCAGTGTGGATTAAACCATTTTATTACCATGTCTTTCAAACTGTAGTTTTTTTATTTAACTCGGGTTCGGTTAGCTATAAATTATTTAGCTGTCTATGAATTAAGTTTTAATAGCAGTAGTCGTTAGGCCGACATCTATCAAACGCCTTTATGTCAAGTCAGTTTACAAGTCTAAAATAAGTCATGGTTTGTCGAGGGGCTGAGATATAGCGTGACGGTGATGAACGAATCTATTTTTGATGTAATCCATATAGCTTTAAAAACAACATCCATCAACAAGGTGCTCAGGATACTACTAAAATATATTGAATTTGTGAACACATATTTCAATTACCTACTAATTTAGAAATAATGGAGAGAAAATATAATTATAAATGAGCTGTACGGTTTAGTCAAGGAGAAAACAAAAATTCCATCCTCCTTGGGTTTAGTTATTATTTAGGATTCATTCAAGAAATTAAACATAACAAATATAATCTTTAAAGTTATTTTTTAATGAAATAGATTTTCAACTTAGAGGACGGACATTAGAAGCTTAGTATATTTTTAAATTTAAATTGTATACTTACTGCAGGGAGTTTGGGCATCTTATCAGCTTCATGTGAATGCATGTCATATTGATGTGTTGAACCTCTTCTCATACTGAACCATCGTGCCAACCTCCCCCCTCCCTCATCTTCGGGAGGAGGTGCTGGAGGAGCGGGCGTCGCGACGCCGCTTCGCCATCGCTCGCACAACTCCCGCGCACGGCTCAGAGTGTTGCGCAGTTGTCCAGTGCTCCTGACACAAGATAACCATCTATTAATACCCTAGTCGGGGTAAACGAGGAAATAAGAGCTTATGTAAAGATCATTGATAAACAAAACAAAAGACCCTTAGAGGTAATTAGCCCTCGACCAAGCTGTTTACATAGTTATTGGAGATTGTAAAGACTGCGTACAAACTATCAATGATACTCTTTAGATCAATTTAATTGATTCCATGATTGATAGGATGTAACCAATTAAACTACCCGCGGAAGAAGTTTAATTAAAGAGAGAAAACAACAATAATTGGTGAAACTAAACTGGGGCTCTTAGATAACCGACCATTCAGTTAATAGTTTCGATATAAGTTAACTATGTTTGCGATTAGATAATATTCTGCTAGAGAACAGGCTATTGCCTGGTGGCATGTCAAAGCTTCTGGTGATGTCATCGTACAAACAATGCCATAATTGCAGATTAAACAAACCATCAAATTAAATGATTGATCAATGGTAATAAAATGACAATAGAGCAATTAGCCTGACAAAATCCTAAACAAAGACTCAAGGTTCCTTACAATAGTGCTCATATAACGTTGCAGAGAAGAATGAACAGTTAAATCCATCATTTTATTTCAAATTCTTACCTAAATTAAGTAACATCTTACATAATAATATCTTAAATAATTGCTTTAATATGTACTTGTAGAAATGAAAACAAAATAGCTGACTCAAAATACAATTATGAGTTGAATTAAGTCCAAGCTTGGGGATACCATAGAGTTGTCATTTTGTTATGTGGAAACACAAGTGTAAATTGAATACATTACGGTACATTTGGTAATGCGATGGAAGATAAAACATAATTTGCGGCTGCTTCACCGTGCAAAACAATCTGACTAATGAAAATATATAAAGCTATTGGTTACGGTGGTGGTTACGACTTGTTTGTGTTTGTATTTTTGTGTATCTTCAGAATGTAGTACAATCGCTTGCAATTCCAAGGTTACCGTTTTCTTCTTGTGAATAATGGAAACCGCAATCTCAATGCGCATTTTGTGTGGTCTAATATAAATATGGGTGCACAAGCTACTTGTTTATTACTACTCTCATAAAATCTTTATCTTTAAAACATTAATAAAAAAAAATAGATTCATTTATTAACATACATATTAAGATTTCCATAACTCGACGGCTAAATATAAATATTTATTTTCTTTGTCGTTATCCAGATCTTAACAGTAACTAATATTTCCTTGAAAGGAGTGGACTCTATTATACCTTATCCGACATGGCACTACGCGCAGGCGTGTAAAGGTAATGAAATTTAACAAAGATATAACTTGCAACAATTTCAATTAACACTCACAAAACACATAACTTTGATGTTAATTGCTTCATACTCAAACGTTACCTTAAAAGGGATAGTTAATAAAGTGTGGATTTCACTGTATAAAATTAGTTCTGAATATGGGAATGCATAGTTTGTTCACATTCGCACGTGATTACGTACATTTTCTTTGTTTAGAGTTGACGGATCAGCGACTTGAGGTGGCTCTTTGATCCGCAGGTCAAGTCAGTCGGTTTGACTCGGATCTCGTAAGCTAGCTTGGCTTTTCGATCACCCATAGTGATTATGCCAATTAAGTATTACCCCTAGCCTGAGGCGGTCGGGTCTTGCTTGTTTGCAGATTATTACTTCAATTTAACGTTTTATCGTCTTTATATAATACGTTACGTTGACAGCAACGAAGCAATTTACCTCTTTATTGGCAATTTAACGAGCAATATAAGAATTAATAAAGCAATTTCGGAATATTTTGCTCGTATGTTGTCAGCGTCATAAGTTAATAAGATTAATTTAAAGCGTTTGCAAGAGGCATATACGAGTAGTTAAGTTATCCAAACAGGAATAAGGTGGTGCAACTAAATGTCTTGATTTAATACAGCTATGACTGAGTATAAAAGGTATGACTCTATTTCAAACACTTAGGCAAGTTGTATAATTATTGGTTTCTAACCTAATAAATATCAACAAAATTATAACAAAATTAATATTTCTCTTTGAACCTTCTTGTCGATAAAATGAATAGGGTTAGTAGTTTTGCAACAGATTTTTTAGCTTAAAAACTAACCTCCGTTTAATATAATCATAACATTGCAAGATGTTTACATGGATAAGATAAAACCTTGTAATAAATAGCCGTTGTTATGAGTCCAAAGACCTCTCCGTTTTATGGTGATCTCATAAAGATTATAAGGAGTTAATGATCCAGAGGGTCCTAGAATTGTTCCTTGCGGTAACCTTATGTTCAGTGAAACAATGTGACGACTGTCTATGTTAACGATCCTACAAAATGGCATAATGATAAACAAAAACAAGAAGTCATGTTATTATGAGATGGAATGTGGAACCTGTGAATGCTTCAGTCGAAAAGAGTAACATCTCTTTCTTGCAATCCTGGTTGTAAATTAAAGTTTCTCTTTTATTGGTTGTGCTTATTGTATTTGATTTAAAAGATGTTTTACATAGGGAATGACAAGAAAAGAATCCTAAATGAAAAGGAAAAGAAGTACAATAGTTGTTTTTTTTAAATACATTTGCAAACATGACTTCCTCTTTATGCTCGATTAAGTACATAAAATATTTATATTTCACTTTTCAAGTCCTTTTTTCAATTTATTAGTACCTAATCCAAAACTTTAAAATAAATAAATAAATTAATATAGGGTACTGTGTTGTAAATGCTGCATGTCTTGGCGACACAAAGAAAGCTAATAAAGTAGTACTCTTTCCGGCACTTGCAGTGTTATCAGTGAGATTACTATAATCTACTAGGTTCCAATGTGGGTAAAACAGGATATCTCGTAACACCTGCTTAGTAAGGTTTCGCCAAGATTACGTTACAGTTTGGGAATTGGGTCATCAGTCAATCCATCACTATAGATTTTTGCGACAAAATATATATTTTTCTTTATGCTCATAATTTTTTCTTGAATTTTAATATTTATTTTATTTCGTAACTGAGTATTAACATTGTGCATCATTGGCTGTACAGCTAATAGGCATTTGACCTCAATTAGAAGATAAAAAAAACTGTAGCCAATGACAAAACAATCAGTGTTAATGAATAGCGTCTGATAAAAGTATCTATTTCAGTAAAGCTTTGTGGTTAATACGCTGCATTAAACCGGTCATGTCATGGAGATATAGGAAACTTTGCTGGACATAAAAACAAAAGCCATCTTATTGCGGAAAAATCATCCTGGCTAGAACAGTCTAGAATTTAGAATCTTCATTTGATACCAATTAAACACTTTTTAGCATGTTAATTTATTTAGACATTCCTACGGACTTCATTTCGAGTGTGATACACCTAGCAAATATTTCAAAGTTAATCTTTGCAAGATAAGTAAAGTCATATATTTCAAGATATATATTTTAGCTAGTTGAAGCTTTTCTTAAAGCATCGTTTTCTAACTTGGGTCTATATTTGCATGTAAAAATTAAAGTGAAAGTATGAAATGAGAAACAATAAGGTGCAGCAATCTAGTTGGGTGCAGTTCGTGATTCATACAAAAATTTATCATTAGCCATACATAAAACATATGCACACGGTCGATATACCTTGACATATTTTTGTAATCGCCTATGTCACAAGTACTGTTTGAATTATGATAGTGCTGGGAACGTAAATAATATTTAAATTGTTACTTTAGAGACTCAAATCAATAGGAGATATAATAGGTATCTCTTCTCGTCTCTTTTCAGGACCTATTTGACATTAAAGGAAATAGAACATCTTGTCTACAACCTTTGTTAAAGTGATTGAAAGACCATTGAAGTTGTAGAAAATTAGAACGAGGTATATTCTCATGGAAAACAAATAAAAATATAGAGGTAGTATAACAATATCATGTATTTAAGCTTTCGGGCAATCGACTTAACATGAATATACATGAACTAGAATTACAAACAAGCGACTAAACCGTTTAGTCGTTTAGCTAGCGATGTTTCTCGGAACAAGCCCATCCTAAAAGTGTGAACAGTCGCCCGGTCGTTTCGAAGGCAGTGCCCTGAGCACAGGAAATTCGTGTTAATTGGTCCAGGCCTGCTAATTGTTGGGACCACACCGACACCAAGGGAAGCGTATGCCAACTGTCGACATGGTGGTGCGTAACAGGTGAAACGAGATTTTATGATCTAATACTTCCTTACGATATTCAGCGGAAGTTTTGCATTGATTTCATGCGATTAATAGGGTTATGGGTAAAAGAAAAATCTATTTGTAACACAGGTCTTCAGTATGACTTCTCAAAATAGAAACCAATGTTGTTAAATGTTACTACATAATACAAAAAGTTTCCAAAATTTGAATACAAATAACAACTAAAGCTATTTTCTAATCCATGTTTTGAACGTTACTCTCAAACTCTCAAATGACTGATCCGTGAAAAAGAAAACTTACAATACACTAGTTGCAGATAATGTTTGTAGGTTTAAGTGTCAACTGTCGACTCTTTTTGACACGCGTGATGTTTAACTTGGTAATTGTATAAAGAATAGACAAAATTACTAATAGATAATACATTAGAAGCTTTTTGAACGAAATAATAAGAAAATAGTAAACATAACAAGAAATTTTTAAATGCGTCCAAGGGCAGTTTCAATTTCTCCCCCACTAGAAAGCAAGATTGGTTCTAATTTTAGGGCAGCGATCAATCTTACTTACTTCTGTCATACAAACTGCTTCCTTCGTTTAAATTTTATAGAAATAGTAAATACAGTCTAAGCCGGTCAGTTGTGCTTGTGATATAACTGATATGCCAGATCATGTTAAACGTAGAATAGAAATTGACATGTATATAGATATAACAATAACATGTTTTTTTTTATAAACATTAAGTTGTAAATAAGAAAATGAATTAGGAAGTCATTGCTAATTATTACAGATTGTCTTATACATAATGATTACTTTTAATGATGTTGGGGCCGGGATCATGTTTTGCCAACTAAGAAGTCAAGGCTTATTGATAAGATATTGTTTTGAGAAAATTAAGGAAATAGACATAGAATATTTTTACAGAGAACTTAGTAGAGAGCAAACGAAAGCTGATATTTAACGTAACTACTGCATAATGTGTACATTGAAATTAAGAGCTGGAGGCTGTTAAGTTATTATTGAAATTCGACTGACTCTACTGAAAACTGAAGCTTTTTCTTTAGCCTTTAAGAAGAAGAAGCATGACGTACCTATGGTCCAGGGTGGAGTTAAGCCTTTGCGAGCGCCTGAGAGGAGTGTTCCGAACAGAGCTCACCGGCTCCTCCCAGCTGCCGCCCGCAGTCCGGTGCTCATCTGCAAACAAGACAAACAAAATAAAAATAAAAGCTTTACCGGAAAAATGTAGGGGAAATGGTTTATTTTCAAGGCAGTTTTATTTTGAAGATATAGTGCGTTGTAAGAACAGACAGCATATTAAGTTAGATTTTGATCCTAAGGCGAATCTTGTTGCAATGAAAATAATTGTTAAGTAAAGACAATGCTAGAGATAAGAACATATCTAAGATAATCATCATCGCGAACAACTAAAGTCTTGGCAAAAATGTATGCTTGTATTTCATTAAAAATTATACGTGTTGCATCATAATATTCATAATGTTGCTAAGAATGTATAAGCTTGACAAATCTGTAGAGCGCCCACACTCCCAAGAATGTAGTTCAAGTTAAAATTATAAGTAGTCGTCATTAGCGAACGAAGAACATTGGCTGTTAATTTCATATAGGAATGAGCACAGGCACAAATAAAATACACATGTGTGACGCATCGATCTTATTTCTGGATCAAAAGCTACGCAGATGAAATGCGAACTAAATTTCTCTTTGACACCCTTTGAAGTTGCAATGAAAACGATCAAGATAGCTTATTGTTTAAACACCTTTACGGCGACAAGGCTTGCTTTTCCAGAATTCTAAAAGAAAACAGCAATAACCTGAAATTGTAACATATTCTTTAAGACCAAACCCTCATTATCTATAAGGAGCTAAAGTCTGACAACTACTGACAAGTCTTTGGGTGAATAGTTAAGTCTTTAGTAAGATTTATCTGTAATTTAATTACGTAATGTATAAATTACCATATAAATTGAAGACTGGTGAATATATTCCAGTACCACCCTATATTTTTATTCAACTGCCAATTACGACCGTTTCGAGACCTTGAATTGAACGCAGCGTGGGTGGCGGAGCCAGTCATCATGCCGTAACACCACGTGTTCAGGTTACAATTGTTTTGTCGACAAAATATGTAACTGCATTAACCCGTGTAATATCAAGTGAATAATTTGAATTTGAAACCAAAGACAAGGGCTTAGGACCTAATTCTTAATATATTTGGCATTTATCAACCGGCAATAATTTTCCACATTACATTACAACTAAACTTCGTTTTTGGCTATGTGCTTGTTTTTGATTCATATTTGAATCTTAGGACTATCATTAAATTGTAGGTCTAGAACATTCTACTCAAGATAACAAACTTGTCAGAAATTCTGTCAACAAAAGACAAAAGCATTTGTTTAATAAATAACATACCCAAGTAATTGATAAGAAAGTTTGCAAAAATTAAACAGTACAGAATAAACAATTACCTACATTTAGTCTTCTTTATCAGCTTGTGTTTAAATTTAGTTAGTTTACCACACTTTTTAGAACGTTTCATTGTACCAGTATCGTTCACTTCGCGTCTTTTTTCCATCACTATAATTTTTGTATTACGTAACACAGTATTATTAGATCACAAAGACAGTGTTGTCTCTTTAACACTAGAGTTTGCACTGTCGTAGTTATCACTGTTCTTTGAAAAAGCAGTAAAAAAATACTTAATTACTTTTTTAATACATTCACTCACACCAACGCATGTTGAACACAATGAAATACCAAATCCACGTGCTGACACTACACAGCTTGATCGTAAACTAACTTAAACTATTCAATGAGGAGTTAATAGTATCTCGAGTAAGTAATGAGATTGGCTCTGATTGTACTTTGGTAGCGAGGCTAGGGGCCAACTGACCAGGGTTGACGACCCATTCATAGTAATTGCTTTTTGTAAATATTAGCGCAGATGTTCGATTAATGTATGGGTTATGAAATTTTTTGAATAACGCTCATTCATTGTTAGCTTGTTTTGTGAATAGGTTTTCTTGTACATATTTAATCAAACAATGTTTAACAAAGTCAAAAATCCTCAAGATAACGTAAATCTTATTTAGTACTTAAAAAGTGAGACTATATTTGCGAATCAGCACATGAGCAGAAACGGTGAAATCGTTGCGTTGTCTAGCCAAGATGGATGTAATATTTTTTTTATTGATCTAAGCTTCTATCATTGATTGACGTTAATTAGATGGAAGCCCTATTTCTCGGTATTTCTCATCATCTGTTATCTCAACTGCGGCTGGTATTAAGACGTACACATCCTGAACAGTGTTGACCTCCCTTTCACTACTCTAGATAGCGAGGGCTATGTAAACATAAATCACGGGAGATAGCGTTCCCAGAGTTGATAACTTACTGCGAATATGGGCGGTCATGCAGTCTCTGCTTTCATCTTTTTGCTCGATACGAAATGAAGATTGCATTCGTCGTAGATAGCAATAGAGCACAAATAGGTACTTGTACCGTTATAGACGAGCCGATAACCTCGTAAGTTGGAATACTAACCCGATGTATAGGTGTGAATAGTACAGGTAAGTTGTATAGGATACTAGCTGTCGCCCGCGGCTTCGCCCGCGTGAGTTTCACTTAGATGAAAAATCTCTCTTGGAGCTTTTCATCAGATGTTCCAGATCTTCAATTTTTAAACGTCTGCAGAAAATGCTCATCAGGTTGAACGACTTTTGCTAAGGCGCCATTTCCATATATGTTATAGTGTAGCTGGTCTCTTGCAGTTCTTCGTCAGATGTTCCAGATCTTCAATTTTTATACGTCATCAGAAAATGCTCATCAGGTTGAACGACTTTTGTTAAGGCACCATTTCTATATTTCTTATAGTTTAGCTGTTCTGTTAAGGTTCTTCATCAGATGTTCCAGTTTTCAAAATAAATTAGAGCCTATATGTTGCTCAGGCTTAATAGCTATATAACAAAAAAAGTTTCATTCAAATCCGTCCAGTAGTTTTTGCGTGAACCGCGTACATAGATACAGACAGACAGACAAGAAATTCCAAAAAATTTTTTTTGCTTTCTATTATTCTTTTTAAGTGTCCCTCTATCCATTTCAGTCAAAAATACTAAATGTACAGACAAAATATTTTTACTGTTTTATTATATGTATAGAGTTTATACATTACAAGATTCATGTTCGGGCAGCGGCTATCAGGGTGATCTTGCAGGCGAGATCTAAACCACCGATGGGCGCGCCCCGTCACTCACATACTCATTGTTTCAACCGCCTAGATGATTGTGATTCATGCGATTACAAGTCTGCTTTGAGATAAGAACGCAGCAAATAGGCCGTTGCAGGCGCGCATGCGAACAATCGCAAGTACAGGGTATTATGAGCTTGACACAATTCTGAAAGCGTTGTGCTGGATTATGCGGGTTTATTATGTTGTTATCAGACTGCAGGCGAAGATACTAGTCATAATATGGTTTGTAAATATTTGGGTTATAGAGCGAAGCAATACAGCAGCATCCTCTTTTTTAACTTCACCGTGAGAATAAAAAATATCGGACACAACTCTTTACAAAGGAATAAATGATGAAAAATACGTGTTGTATGGTATGGAGTGACTAACACTGGAAATAAAATTTATGATAAAATACGCGATTTCCTAATAAATATAGCTATTCTTTGCGTAGATAAAATTACACCAACAACAACAATAAATATATGACGAATGCTTCTTATGAGTTCCTCTGCCCAAACTATTAAGGCCAACTGCACATTCTGCCATAGAATGAACCTATTACCTAAACGGCCTAGTTTGGACAACGTTCCCTTAACTATGATTAGCAGCTGCGGTTGTCTGCCACTTGTGTTCGTTTCAGCTCAATGGTTTATTCCTCATACGCTACAGTAGCAATTCCCCACAAATACTTATGACTTCTATTTAATTTTATCCAGGAGAACAGTTACAGTCAGCTGCAGAGAAACCTGACCTGAGACTACTACTGTATTTTCAGACAGAACAAATATGGTGGAACTCGTATTTACAGCAGTATTCTGGTTTGAAATTATGTTTTATCATAAATTTTTATAAACATCGGAGAAGATTGTTAAATCCAAAGACCACTTTCTTTGAAATAGTGACGGGTTCCTATTGTTCCGCGGGAAAATATCTTCTAATACATATTATCATTTTCGCAGTGTCAAAACTAGATGTATTTAACAAGTTAATTCAGTTAATTAAGGGTTACATTGTTAAATGCCAATGTTTACTAAGCCTCAAATGTGGCGGATGATTTATTTTGTGAGGAGAATTGTGACAGTAGCGAATGGGGAACATGTCCACCGAATCACAGGAGTAGATAAGGGCAATGGGTTGATAGGAATTGTTCAATTACGTTTATTCAGATGGTTAATGTCACTTACAATATTGCCTCTTGCCACACATGGGCGCCCACCTACTGGCTGTCTCATTGTTTGAATACGAATTAAATTATGTCGCTGGTTTTATTGTGCTGAATTGTTCTGGTTATTCTGTATTAGTCTAAATGTGTCTGGGACATATGTATCGTAACATAACTTCAAATAACGTTTATTCACACAGCAATACAGCATGTGTCGCAACGGCTTTGTAACTTGTAACACGTATTTTATTTTGCTTGCATTATTTTTAATGCAATCTAGGCAATACAAGTTACTGACGAAGCTATGAGCTCAGGGATCTGACCAGATCAGGGATGAACGATCAAACAACAATTTAGATGTTTGGCATAGAGATGGTTAAAATATCAGCGTCAAAAAAATTAACCATCGTAAAATATCTCGATGACCATCAAGAGGCAGAATCAAAGTTAAGTAATAAATGAAAAACAAGCAAGACACTCTTTGCCTCGGGCAGAGCAGCAGGCAACAACTAATATCTAATAACGGAGTTTTACAAATTAAATCATAATCTCTAAAATTATTTAAGTCCTACCTATTGGTTTCACGGGCTCCTCTATGACCGGGCACAGCTTCACTTTGTTCACGACGATTACTAAAGTAAACTGCATCTTCCCAGAACACTGACACAAATCCTCACTCTTTTCAGACATTCGTTCAGACTCGGATGCATCGTCAACGTGCTGCACACTGCAGGGACCGTTTAAAACTAACCCGAATTAACATAATTGCGACAATTGGTCCGCCTATACGGCCATGTTGAAAAATTAATATCAACATTGGCGGCAGGCCAGTAATTATTACTATTTTACCCTCATAAACAAAGCTAAATTGTGCGCTCGCCTCCCGCATCAATTGAGAACGATGCAGTAACAATAAAATTGAAACAGAAAGAAACATATTTGCGCTAACTATGTTTAAACAAGGAATAAAATGGCATCTTAACATAGAGCAGACCAGGTCTGGGCATAATCTATAGGACATTTAGAAGGTGAATCTAAGATAACACGGCAACGAAACTTTCGTGGAAAATGTTTATAACATTTTGTGCTGAATATCGGATTTTGGGTACAATTTACGATATAATTGCCCGTTTCTCGTATAATGAACTACAATCAAGTACAGAATTCAGGACACTTCTGTCCTCTCCGTTTTTTGAAACCACGAGAGCACAATGGGGGACTTTCGGTGACGGAAATAAATACAATTGATGCTATTTCTAGAAATGGCAAGCTAAAGACTAACCGTATCAAAGCTAAAGATTCGCGTTGTTTGGTATTTACATCGAGTCGTCACAACAATCTACACATGCCACGACATTTCGTAAATTTAAATGTTATCGTGAATTTTAGGTGTTTGTAAACAAATTCTAGAATATAAACCCAGATAACAACTCGTACGTTTCTTACTTTACCTTTTGATTTGTATAAATGTATAGATTAGACAGATGAGACGAGATGAATTTCAAATTGGAGGGATTGTGAGGGATCCATGTACTGTTTCACTCAACTCATTCTTTTTTGGTGCCATTGGCAGGAAACGATCAGCAAAGCAAAATCCATCCATTCCTGGTTAGTTCACGAAAATACTAGATAGTATACCTAGATAGCGTCACAAAACAACATGCGCCACGCCAACCGACATGACGCATACTCTGGAGACCGCGGGCGCTCCAAAAATATACCGTGCACTAGCGACTATGCGATCAAGAACCAAACCACTTGCTGTTTAGATTAATTTATATTGCTAGAGTTACTGCATTTTAAACTGCAGCATACGTCGCGTACTATACGACTGCATTTCTGTCATCTTATAAATATCAGGATATTATGCATACATACGAAATCTATTGCTCCTGCCTGAATGTCTGACTGAAAAACGTACAATCTTATTTTTAGTACGAGTTATCGTCCAGTGGTTTGGTATAGGCGCTTGCCCTATGATTTTTGAAGTTATTGACCCTTCAAGTCTTTTCGATTTGGTTAAGTGAGGGTTAGGTAGGATAGAATAGGTGGTCTGTGGATAGAATAGAACATTGCAGATTTGAATGAATGAATGAATGTTTATTTGCAGTAAAAGTGGTACCTACAAGAAAATAAAAGTGGCTTGATTGACATTAAAATTTTCGTAACATCTCATAATGCCAACTTCCTAATAATGCCAACCGCTCCCGAATTGACAACTTCTCATATTGCCAACTTCTTGAAATACCAACTTCTCGAAATGACAATTTCTCAGAATGCCAACTTCCTGAAACGCCAACTTCTCAAAATGCCAATTTCGCATGATGACAACTAAAAATTAACTCAACAGTGCAATAATATAAAGCAGCTAGGATAATGGGAAATTATTAAAAACATAGTTACAATCAAAAGTATAACTTTATTTTTTAATATTTAAATTTCAATTTAAATTACTAATCCGAATAATCAACAAAAACATATTAATCATTTCAGTAGGTAATTATTATTTTTTATATAGAGAAAGTCTTAGGTAAATAATATTTCTGAAAAATCTTGGTACATTTAAATTTTCATTTTCCAACAGATTTAAATATCTTTTATATTTCTTGTCAAAAATAATGTCTAAAGTCTTCTTTTATGGCATAGTTTCTTAAACAGTGAATGTAAAATGCGTTGGTTCCAAAATTTTGCCTCTTTTATAAGTTTAAACAAAATTCATACAAAGTGTGACTTTTTCCCATTCGGGCATTTATACGTCGGTGTCAGTTTTGTTTCTGCTAGTTCATATTTGATAAGTAATATTTTACGATTTTTTGAATATTTAAATTAGATTTCACAAAAAATATAAGGTACACATAATAGTATAGTTAACTTTTGATTGTTATTTTAATCATTTCCCATTACACTGTTGAGTTAATTTTTAGTTGTCATCATGCGAAATTGGCATTTCGAGAAGTTGGCGTTTCAGGAAGTGGGCATTCTGAGAAATTGGCATTTCGAGAAGTTGGCAATATGAGAAGTTGTCAATTCGCGAGCGGTTGGCATTTTAGGAAGTTGGCATTATGAGATGTTACTAAAATTTTCCCGGAAAGCACTTTCAAAGTGTACACACATGACGACCGGGGGGCTCCCCCGGTGTTCATGTGTGTTGTGTCCATAGCTGGCTTAATCACACCGAGATTGTTGTGACTGGCAACTTGTCACTGATAGCGGCGCATCTTCGATGTTGATATAATATGAGCGGAAGTCGTTAAGATACTAGAGTGAAACAAGTGTAAACCTGGGTGTTACTTACACTTGATGAGTACGACCGGGTCGTGGGGCTCGCATTGCACCTGGGTGGCGTTCATGGTCAGCAGCCCCCCGCTGCCCACTCCGCCACCCGCGCCACTCGTCTCACTGAGAAGAAAAGAAAAATACATAGGTAGGTATTTTTATTTGACTTCCTAATGCAACTTGTCTTGCTGGTGTCAAATGTCAACTTTCGGTGAAACATTATTGATAAGCGAAGCTAAAAGCTGCTCGCGCAGTTTTCTTTTGCAGCATAAGCACTATTATGTATTCTGTGGCATAAGAAATAATGGATGAATACTGGGGCGGAAAGAATCAAGGATGGTTTACATGCAAGTCATCTATGACATGCAAAAAACAATAAGTAGATACCTAGTTAGACTTCGTACAATATTTGTACATAACCATTTGAATTGTTAACTTAAAATTACTTATTACGTAGATATTTATATAAAAAAAATATGGTCATACTATTTTCATCTACATTTTTTGCAGTATTTTTTAAATTACATATTATAGTTAATAATAAAATAATACTGAGTTCAGTGCTTTGAAAGCAGATAATGATGCATTCGCTGCACCAGCGGTCGTCAAATAAAACAAAAACAATACACTGTAACTAACGTGAAAGTGTGGTGCAGTAGTTAAAGCGAGAAAGCATAACAAACAAACATCTGACTCCATGAAATGCTGCGCCTTTGTAAGTTTTTATACCGGGAAACAATATGGCGCCCGCAGGATAACGAACAATAAGCATAGCATAGTGTATGTGACCGCGAATAGTGCTATAAAATTGTATTTTTTTTTTAATCAAAACAAAACATATATAAGGTCCAGAAGATTAGAGTAGCTCACAGGGGTAGCTCCTCTTTGTTAATATTTCCATTTGAGGTCCGTAGCCCCAATGGCTATTTTGCTGAAATAGGGTTTGGAAAAAAGTCGATTGGATGGATCGTAGCCTATATCAGACTAGGTAACAGAATCCCTCTAGAGAACAAATGTCCCGATTGTAATTCTTATAAGACCGTTAAGTTGCCCCCACGGAAGTAGTGTAGGATTAGTATGCAACTCAAATCCGATCACACAGTCGATCAAATGCTCGTGTGTGGACGAACTAAGGAGGTCAGTGGTAAATGGCCCACCCAGAAAAAGAGGCCATCCATAGTCGTAAACTGTTACAACCCTAGGGATTTGTGATGGACCGTAAATAATATTAGTATTTACCTAATTCCTGCATGTTATTAGGTAAATAATAATCGTATTACTTTTTGAGCTACACTTATGACAATAACTTTTACTTACTGCTGTGTCATAATAATAAGTGAACACAGACGTAATTTAAGGACAATAACAAGCAATTTTCGTGGGTAATGACAATTTTCTTTCGGGCCCGTGTCTGTTTTATTAAAACCTGTAAGTTACAATAAAAGTTGGTCAAATCAAAGCCAACTTTTGTGAATGATCTGATGTTATTTTATTCATAACTATCAAATAACAGAAGCAATATTATAACATAGTGCTGACTTGATCAACCAATGGATACGCAAAGTAACCAATAAAATACAGACTTACTATACGCCAGTATTAATTAAACTAGATCTATGATATGAATTCAGTAATAAAATGGGCCCGAAATTAAAATCAAAATTTAATTTTGCATAATTAAAAAAATATGATTTAAAAATTTTAGTTCATCACCTCATCACATCATCATTGTCTCGCCTTATGGTTGACTGGTAGAAAAACCTTTGGTTTTAAGACTGTCTTTTACATGTTTTATATAAAGTTAAATAAAAACAAATATACAATTTTAAGTAAAAATACACTTAGTTTTTTTGCCAATCATTATCATCAACGTTTTATAAGGTAAGAATGTATAGTTAGACATACACATTTAATATTAACAGTGGGAGACCAATACTTTAAATTGTCTAGATGCTAGTTTTTGAGGCAGGTCAGAAAGCCACGTGAGACAGAACACAATCCTTATCATTGTTGTCCTTTTATATAAACATCAGAGTGTCAGAAGTCTCAGTATATTTAAAAAGATACAAGGACATTGACCCTGACCAGTCTAATAAAATTTAGAAGAGCAGGGAAGTAACTATCATTAATATCTTTTCAGTTTTTCAGGGTGAATTAAAAAACATTGGCAAAATACTACTACTGCTACTGGTAAAAGTACTCGTGAATATGAGCAACTTTAAAATATCGGACTAACACTGATATAAAAAAAAATCTGCTGTTTTGGGCGAGTAGTTACAAAATACACACAGATAGTTATAAATTACGAGAATTCTTTAAGCACATGTTTTCACAATAACCAAGGGGATATAGGGACAAAACAGGCCGAAATGTAGGGCGAACACGGAATTTTGTATTTGGGGCAGAATAAGAATATGTGTAGTAAACAAATTTGGATTTTTGGGGGGGGTTGGACGTCCCGGTTGCGCGCCATGCGCCATTCACATTTTTATCAAAAAGTTAATAGAAATGTTTAGTTTTTCAAAAATTTAAATCAGTCACGATATCGAAAAGATAAAATACCTTTGTGTTGGTGATTTTAAAACATTTTTTATTATAAAACACGGATGTTATCTGAATTCATATGAAATTTTAGAGGTAACTTCAGGATTTTTATCTATCGAGCAGAAATTTCAGGGCGAAAACTCTTCAATTCTTTAAACAGCAGCTTATAGAAAACAGCCAATATTGCCGTTTTCACTCACTGAGAGCCCTTAACTCTAGTTATAGAGGACAAGAAGAAACAAACTAGGTAGGTAACTTCGAATAACATATACATATATATATAAGTTAGCAAAATTTAAAATTTTCATATTTGGTTGTAGGTAAACAAATTTCAATATTATTCATAGGAAATAAATCATGAGAATGACAAATAAAGGTATGATATAACTACCAGGTATTTTACCCTATTTACTGCAATAACATTACAGTGATTACAACACATCACCAATATCACATTAGATTAGTGTAATAAACTGATTTAGCTACTAGCCCGTGAGAACAAATGAGCTACGATTTAGCTCATTTGTTCTCACGGGATGCAAGCAATCTCAAGAGACAGCTTAGTAATTTTAACCCTTTCCGTGCCATAGATTTTTAGTTAGCATGGAAAGGGTTAAGTTTCTAGCAGTTTTAGCCATGGCTCTCCATGGATATGTCAATAAGCATCTTCTTTGACATAAATATACGGTCAGGTACTTATGTAGATCAATAGCAGATACCTACCTAGATAAATGGGTAATGAATATGTATTATGAATATTTTAGTGATGACCTGTAAGGGTTACAGAAAATAAACCTTGGAATCTTAAAGTGAATAAACAAAATACATCAAAACAAAAAGTAAGATTGATGTAATTTTGAGGAGACAGTTTCAGGTCAATGACCATGTAGGTGGCATTAACTGTACCTGTGCACAAAACATATTCATAACATCACAGTGCAACTTGGCAGATGTACAGTAACAAACTAATGTTTTATTATGTTATGTAGAACTAATACTAATTTTGTGATTATGGCTAAGTTTTAAATTATACGTATAAACTATCACATTACAAGCTTTTGCCCGTGGCTTCGTCCGCGTGAATTTCCCACGGGAACAGTGCTTTTTCTCAGGATTAAAGGTACCCTACGTCCTTCTCCGTACATCTTACTATGTGTATGCAAAGTTTCAGGAAGATTGGTTCAGTAGATAAAGCGTAAAGAGGTAACAAACAAACAAACTCACTTTCGCATTTATAATAATAGTTAAGATATGATTATACCTACATATATATGTTACGCAAAAGTTTAGATGTTTGTGAGGATTTATGGATGTTATTACTTAGTTACTCAAACATGCAAAATCAATTAACATATTTGATGCAATTTGGTACATCAAGAGAATATAGGGTTACCTATATTCTCTTGATGTACCAAGGGATTTGGTAAGAACTTCTTCTTCCAGAATTTCCACAGGAGCAGAGCATAGGGGAACAGCTAGTATATAATACATGAAGAAAACAATGGCAAGGGGTCAAAACACATGGGTGATGTATGTTGAAAAAAAATATTCATAAATAAGAAAACCTAGTTACAGCGTAACTAGACCATCCAAAATGCTGACAAATTAGACACATGCTTCATTTTAGCTCCCCAAGATAAAAATAAAAGTGTGAGTATTTTAGGGGAGGAACTGAACATATGGAGTGATAATAAAAATGTTCAAATAAGCAGGCAGCTGTTCTAACCACAGTATCAATGTTCTATTCTGAGTTTAATTATTGGTGGGGCATGGGTGTTATGTTACTATTTGGGTGGGCCAATTTTAATAATTGAAAGATTGTTTTAGCCATCTTACAATTTATTTTACTTTAAAAAAATTCTTACTGCTAGTTAGTTATCAGCGCTAAGTTTTCTTTATATGAATTAGGTCTATTTAGGAAGATTCCAACCTAATAATATTATGAAAAAGAACCCGGGAGTTGAAAGGAAAACAGACCACGAGTTCAATTTAGATGAATCCTTGAGGTTCCAAATGTTCAATTGAATGAATGGCAAGGGAAAAATATAGTTACCTAAGGAAACAATTTGTGAGTTTATACAGTCTATTAATAAGTTTTAATTTTAGTTAGGTATACTTAGGTGTTGTTGTAGCCAAATCAATTTGGCTTCATCTCACTCAAGCACACGATAGGTGTTGACATTTGACACCGACGAAGTCAAGATACGACAATTTTAGGTCAACCTGAGTGGAAAGTACGATGAACCTGAGTGCAGTATACTCACCGTAGAATGCTTATTGCCGGCACTTGCTTCCCTACGGAATGCGTGCAGGCAGGGCCCGCATTCGCTAAGAAAGCATTACCAACTGTTTTATTCACGTTTCGAAAGTTTCCACCACGGAAACCGGCCACGACAACAATCACTGGTCACACTGGTGGTCCCACAAGCAATCTTACAGGAACTTTGAGTAACTAAGCAGCACCAATCTTCTAATAATCCACTGTTTTACAGACAAAAGGCACTGGTATCCGTGTAGAACACAGTCAAAAACACTCGCGTCGTTCTCAAACGTCCACAAAAATAACAGTACAGGATTGTCAACAATTGTAAATATTCACACGCGTATGTACACAACTTGTTTATATTATAAAAAAATAACGACAAAATAATAAGAAAAGACGTCAAGCGCACGACAAAATCAGAAAAACACAAGACGCGCAGCTGGCTGGCTGTTGCCTCTCGCTCGACTGCGGGTGAGCAGGCGGGTTGCGGGGTATCAGCACTACCGCGCCCCCTATCCTTTCCGTCGTCTCGTCTCGCAAGTCATTTCATTACGTTACATTCATTTTATTTTATTTCAAAGTTAGCTACGTTCGCTGTGTAAATATTTTACTAAGGAACAGAATTTATTAACCTACATTATTAACTCCATTTGTAACTCTCCTTCTTATTAACCTATATATTTATACCTACATAGTATTTTTTTTCTGCCATGCATGCCCAATGGGCATTGCCCATGTACAATTTATAGGGCATGTCATGTGCACGTATGAGTTGCACTTGAACATTTACTAATACAGGTGAATATATACCTATTCAAAGAAATAGTATCATTCATCATCATCTTCATTAATTTTTTTGACCAGTATTTACATCTACAAGTAGTATTTATTTAAAGAAATAGTATATAACATACTTACCTACCTACTAGGTAACACTTTAAAAATTACCAAAATTTTCTAGCTTTTGCCCTCAGCTTGGCCCACGACCCCGTCCATTGGTGAAAACCGTATGAAAATCCCTTCAGTAGTTTTTGATTTTATTGCGATCAGACATGGCGGCGCACAGTGGTCTGAAATTCAAGCTTCATACTCGTAGAAACTGATTGTCAGAAATTGATAATTAAAAAATGTTATTGTAATTAGTACACCTCCCTTTGTTAGCTGTTATAGTATGAAGGTCGTGAGTAGCTCCATGTGTGAGAAAAAAAATATTATATTTTTTTTCAAAACCTTCAAAGTGGATTTAAAAAAAACTGAACAGAACTGAGGGTCTGGTATTCACATGAGTTATTACACCTTACATGGCGATTAAGATGACATACAAATTGTTATGCCTTTCGGTGCCGCTTTGCATGTAGCAAGCTTTTGAAAGTTTGAGTTTTTGGTAGAAGATTATTCAAGTCTTCGATTTTATATTATAAAGATACCTATAACTTTGAGCATGAAAATAATTGAAATTTGTATATACCTACACAAGGAATAAATAAATATGTACTTAGGATATATTTAAATAGTATAATTGTTCAATTAAAAAATAGGAAATCAAAAGCACATATTCAATAATTACTGAGAAATTTCTTTATTTGATTATACTATTAAATATTATTAGTAAATTACATAATGTAATGTAATAATACTCAGAGCTACAAACTACTAGCATTTCGGAATGACCGCTATTGAGAAGAAACGCCGAAAGAAACTCAACAGTATTGGTCCCAGTCATGCCATTACATTTCACTTCACAGTAATAATGTAATTATAGTCAAATACTTATAATAAATATTTTATGCCTGTGATCGAGTGATTGTTAAAAAAAGTATACCTAAATAGATAAAAATAATTAAAAATAAGTTTATCCTAATACATGACAACAAAAATGACACTGGATTGGATGTAAAAGAAACACTATAACATAACAGTGGCTAAGTCTTGTAAACAATTTAATGCTCTATTAACTATAACATATAAAATATTACTATTTACTTATATATCAACTACTTATAAAATACCAATTATTATAAAGAACCATCAACATCAACAAATTCAATATTCTCCTTGTCTAAATCTGCATCGTCACCAATGAGAAGAGATTTCATGTCATCGGTAATAGGTGTGTGTTTTGACTTTCTTAGCACAGGCCTTATGCTAGACAGGTAGGGATCTGACGAAACAATGAGACCATGGAAAATGTCTTCGTTTGTTGCTTTTCGACAAAATTTTCGAGAATGGTCTTCTCGATTTTTTTTTAAATCTTTGTTTCTGGCTTCCGATGCTGCTTCAGATAATTTCCCATTGGGCATCATGTAAAAATGTTTAATGACTTCAGCACCGTGCATAAAAATTTTATGGACACTAGATGTCAAGTGATACCAGCCATATAGTTATAGGGTATGAATAATCAACTACCAAAAACTCAAACTTTCAAAAGCTTGCTACATGCAAAGCGGCACCGAAAGGCATAACAATTGTATGTCATCTTAATCGCCATGTAAGCTGTAATAACTCATGTGAATACCAGACCCTCAGTTCTGTTCAGTATTTTAAAAATCCACTTTAAAGGTTTTTTCCCATACAAAAAAAAATACAATATTTTTTTTCTCACACATGGAGCTACTCACGACATTCATACTATAACAGTTAACAAAGGGAGGTGTACTAATTACAATAACATTTTTTAATTATCAATTTCTTACAATCAGTTTCTATGAGTATGAAGCTTGAATTTCAGACCACTGTGCGGGGCGGCGGGACTTTTTGCCCGCGGCTTTGCCCACTACATCTCAACCTTCCTTATGACCCACCCCGTCCAATGGTGAAAACCGCATGAAAAGAAGCTCAGTATTTTTTAAAATTTATCGCGAACCATTGAATTAGAAAAACTATTCTAATTCAATAACGCGAACGGACAAACGGTCGCGTATAAGTATAACGTAACGAAGTCTATTTTTTATATTTATTTATATTTTTTTTGAACAGAGAAGGAAACCTCTTTTTAGGGTTCCGAAGTAAACAAGGAACCCTTATAGTTTCGTCATGTCTGTCCGTCCGTCCGTCCGTCCGTCCGTCTGTCTGCGGCTAATCTCAGAGACTACTAGTACTAGAAAACTGTAATTTGGTAGAGATATACATATTTATTACGCGGAGCGAACTGTAGAATAAAATTAGGAAAAAAAAATTTTTTTAGGTGGCCTCCCCTACACCTAAAGTGAGGATGATTTTTTTTCCTCTCGATTATACCATCGTGTGGGGTATCATTTGATAGGTCTTTTTAAAATACATATTATGAGTGTCTAAAGAATTTTTTTTGATTTAGGGATCCGTGTGCGAAATATTTAACTTTAAAGTGATAAATTTTGTTAGAGTCAAGTGTCCCCCCCCTCGAACACGAAAATGGTGGAGGGTGGATACATGAAACAAATTATAATAACTAGCAAATATAATGAATTTAAAAGGAAAATTATCACGGCTATGTAGGCTTTACACGTTAATGAGTAATAGACGATAAACTTACAAAATTGATTTTAGTATGAAAAATATTCGTGAGAACAATTTTCATTAATGATGGTTTATACTTAGGTTATTTTCATTAGTTATATAAAAGTGGAAGTAAATATAAGTTCATGTGTCCGCATTTCTACAGGATAGGTACCTTCGGAACCCTACATTGCGCGTGGCCCGACACGCACTTGACCAATTATTTATATGTTAAGTAGGTATTTATTGGTTATTATTAACCATAATAAATGTACATAACTGTTCCTTTATTCCGTAGTTCAATTCAATACACTATAAACGCATTTGGATTTTATTAGCAGCCGTATGAAACGAATGTTATGGGAGTGGTCATAGATTTAGCATCCTACATCTATGGGAGCGGTATAAGTTAGTATGAGGTACCTACGCTATGCAAGCGCTTGCGCATTGCATTGCACCTCCGTTCAACAAGACGTTCGACAGCGTTCAACGTTCACTCAGAATTTACCGATCATTGAAGTGGACAAACGAGTCTGGTGGAACGCGGCATGCGAATGGAAATATAAACAAGCATCTGGTCGACTGATGAAAGCACGCGAAGTGGTTAGCCTTCGGCGGAAATCTGCATGCATATTGCATATTTATTTTCAATAAAAAAAAATCACACGGCACACTTTCCTTCAATTTACGTGAAAGTACTATACTTTACGAATATCCTTGACTATCTATCATTGAATCCGACACTCAATACTTTCCTCCAGTTTATTACTGTGGAGTTAAGGACCTCCGTCTGTAATTATTGGTGATTGCCGGCAGATGAGTAAATGCACGAAATTCGCGGTTGTGGGGAAAGTGAAGTGTTAAATACGACAACTTGATCATAGTGTATCGCTGGTTTCCACTCGAACCGGGAAGAGAACCCTCGATTGTCTCTGACCTCGTGTTAAAAGGCTTACAATGTAATTGGATGCTTAAATTGATCGTGATATCGTATATTGTTGCACAACTTGGTTGTGGTTCTAATAAAGTGAGCGTTATGAGATGAGACATCACCACATAACAAATGGTTACATCCCCAGTATTTACTTCAACTACACGCCTATTAGAAAATTACTGAGCCTATTTTTATGTATTAATAAGGTGTTAATCTATTTCTTTTTCTGATTCAAATACCATAGGGTTCATTTTTAATCAAGGAAGTCCATCAAGAACTGTGTCGCTGGTCGCTGGTATATTATAAGTATGTACTAAGAATTATTGAGTATGACTGTGTCAAATTGCATTGTACTTTACCTTTTCATAGTGATCTATTCCCGAAGCTAGCTCCGAGTTCTGTTTTTGCGCCACAATATGGTTTTACCCTATTCCGTAGAGCGGAAGTAGGGTGCGGGCTGGGTGCGTCCTTGAAAGCGGCCCGTGAATTGGGACCGGAAGCTATTCAACTTTTTATTTTGGTTTAGAATTAGATCTATAAATACACGTGTGAATTGTATTGGATAGTTCTTTAAACTTGAAATCCAGTTTATTTACATAATTAGATGAGCTTGAAATTGTTATGATGCTCGCTGATTAGATACTAATGTTTCCGCTCTCTGGAGCCACGGCTCGTTACTGCGAAGTGTTAAATACACCTGTTTAATATAAATTTATAGTAGTGAAATGATAACTTTTTCTAAGAAATTTATTTAGTGGGTATCTACTGAACTGAAATGAGCTTACCTCGCTTTTTTAGAATTTTTAAAAGTGTACGATATAAGTAGCGCACACAAACTTTATTCAGAACGATTAGATAAATTATATCAGCATATGAGCGAGTGTTCATAATATGTATTTCCAAATTTATGTATGTAGGTACGTATACATACGTTGGTTCCTAAATAATAGGCACAGTTCAAACGGATATCCTTTCTATTTCGGCCCAAGGATAAATGCAAAACAGATACCTGTGCCCTGCAGTACTGTCGATTTGTCATCGTGTTTCTCTGTGGGCGTTTGGTCAGCTAGAATTCGTTGGGAATGCCATTTCGATATCAAACACGAAAATGTTGTAATTACAAGGTTTGCCGCGATATGCCAGCTGTAATTAATGGTTCTTGAAATCAATTGCTGATGTTGTTCTAAACAGCGATATCAATTACCTCAGCTGGACTTCATACTCGTAGAATGTTAAGAAATGGGAGAGTCGCATAACTCTATCAGTAAGAATGGGGACTCCATCTTTGTGGGTGTTACAAAATACAGCTACTGGGTGGTTACTGGTTACACTATAAAGGGAATATCAATTTTGTAGTATTTTCAATGCAGACAGAGCGAGAGATTATTTTTTTCAAGGGCGTCAACGCTCTTGCTCTATTATAGAGCAGCGTATCTACAAGAACTACGCCAAGTTTTAACACCTGTACTCACATATAACATGGACAAAATAGAGGCTCTAATCCTCAGCAGTTACCGTTATTTTATGGTCACTCCGAAAACTAACTTACCGCGTAAGCAGTAGGACCAAAATTTATTTATACCGTACAAGTCGCATGCCCGACGTGCCTTGCTCAAAATATCGCGTCGTCGTGGCGACTTCCGTCGATTCAGAGCTCGTAACATGTGGTTCGTTTCCAATATACTACGAGATGTTTGAACGATAAAACAGGATCATGCAACGTGCCAGAGTATAGCTAATACTAACCTACTAATTAAAGTTGCTCAATTACTCTTTCAAGATGACAAAAAAATCCACTAATAAATTCTGTAAACTATGTCTAATATACTTTTGTAGTAAAGTAACACACTACGCGACTGAGCCCCTCAAATGATAATCTATACATATAATAAAACAGTAAAAATATTTCGTCTGTACATTTAGTATTTTTGACTGAAATGGATCGAGGGACACAATCTGACGAGCATTTTCTGTTGACGTATAAAAATCGAAGATCAGGATCATCTGATGAGGAATTCCAAGAGACCAGCTACACTATTACATATATGGAAATGGCGCCTTAGCAAAAGTCGTTCAACAACTTGATGAGTATTTTCTGCTGACGTATAATAATTGAAGATTATGGATCATCTGATGAAGAACTCCAAGAGACCAGCTACTCTATAACATAAGTGGAAATGGGGCCTTAAGAAAAGTCGTTCAACTTGATGAGCATTTTCTACTAACGTATAAATAGGCAGGACACGGGATAGGACAAAGAGGGACTCGGGGTGGGAGTGGTGGTACACGGGAAATTGTAGATAACGAGAAGATGAAGATCGTTTATTGAATGAAATATTACTTGATTCATTTTAACACCGCGACTGTACTACGAGTACCTAATATATTCCCGCGGGATACGGGTTTGTTTGGAACACAAAAAGATTTTTATTAACAGCTAGTGTTCATAATAATATGACACTACCTAGATCTTTTTTAATTGTAAAACACTATCTGAATAAGTACAAAAATTCGACAAAATCGTAAGAGCTATTTCGGAGAAACCAATGACATACACACACATCGACAATATATTACAATACAAGATGCTCGTTTACAAAAAAAAAGGATAGGATTTTATAATGCCTTTTAAAAAAAAGATATACGTTCTACTAAATTATGTAGAGTCACTGTGTATGCAATGACTCTACAGTGTTTACTTGATTCATTTTGTTTAAATCTAGGATGCAATGATATGAGGATGCATAGATAGAAAAAAAACAAAATATAATATAACTCCGTTTTATTTTTATTACTAAAATGATGAGGCTCGTATACAATAGAAGAGCTAACGTATGGCGACGTGGCTATGGAAACGCACTCCTTCATATTTTTTTATGTAAAGTTTTTATGTGATCATTGTCCCGGGTTTTCGACACCAGACGATGACTTATCAAATACTGGATATACATCGAGTGGCGGCAAAGCGTTTTATCTTTATGTTTGCAACAAAGAAGAGACACTTTAATTGAAGATCTTAAATAATCCACGCATGCCTTTTTATTTAAGTAAATTTATAATCTGAACGGTCGAGTTTTTGTTGGTTTTTTCTCAGAGCTAGATCCACCCACCACCCACGTTAATCCCAATACAGCGCCGTTTTCTAGAAAACCCTAAAAGAGATATCTTGATGTCGTCCAGGAGGATATGTGGGCCGGTCTCACAACTAAGGATGCTGAAGACCGTGCGAAGTGGAGAAGAAGAAGTAGGAAAGCGGATCTCAAGCTCTGTTACGCGCTTGCTGAGGATTAGTGATGTGCCGTTCCCGAAGTATTCAAAGAAACAGTGAAAAGTTTCCTTGAGATTTCGGGGAAATATTCTCGAGAACGGAAAATTTTACTAAAAACCCGAGAAATTTCTGACAATTTTCGGAAATTTTCAAGAAAAGAAATTTTCAGGAACAGGAAGTTTCTCGGCGGCACATTGCTACTGAGGATGCAACGGAGAAAGCGCTCAGATGAGAGAGAAAGAGATTTTCGTGAAGAATCACACACACACACAATCATCACAATAATTTTGCCACCTTTTGCCTCGGCGCGGCGGGACGTGGGTACCTTATAAAACAGAATAGTTTAACACATATCCACTTTCATGTGCGTCAAGTCATGCGTGCAGATTAAGTGTGTAATCTGTCCGCGTTTCAATAAATCGTTAAGTCCAACAAAAGAATGATATCCGATAAATCACTATACCAACTAATGGCATTATAGTTTGAATGGTGTATATCAATAGCTGGTATTGTAACCCTGCATGGACCATTAAGTCCGCCTTATCAACCCGTGACGGTAGAGGGTCGGAGTCGGAGGGCAATGCACTATTTTTTTTTAACTCTCTGCTTCAATGGTTGAGGAAATACCATTGTTTCTAGACCTACGGTTGTTCTGCTTAGTTTGTGAAATATAATATTAGCGGATACGTTATTAGCAATATGATATTTCAATGTGTTCTGGGTGTCTGGTCCCACGGAAATTTCGGAACAAAAAATTGGGCTGCCGTCTCGTGTACCAGATTACTTTAAACTTCATTTGCCTGATAGGAAAAATGAGGTATGCATACTGAGAAGTGCGATAGTTTGCGAGATGTTATCAATATTATCAGATTCAAAATATCTGTAGAATAATATGGTCTTAAAGTTTTGGGCACTTTTGTTTTTGGGTGCGTTTTTCAACCGGCAACAATTGACTGTAACAAAATGCTTTGTATTGAGCAAAATACAAGGCAATTTAATAATAATACTAAAATATATACTACTGGTATTATGAATATATGCCCGCCTAATGCGACTGTACTCTTTTAAAGAATGGGTCAGTAAAAATTTAATTTTTATTTTTTTATGGTTTTCAAAATACTAGGTTCTAAATGGCTAAAGAAATTGGAATTCAAAATATGGAGCAATAAACGTGGTTCGAGTCTCGTGTAGCTCGTGGGCGGTTAACTTCCAATCCGTTAACTTGATAGTGTAATAACTAGTTCCCTTTAATAAATGCCTGTATCTGCTGACAGTTACGAAATAACACATTCATCTGACAGTACAGTAACTAAAAAGTAAATACATATGTGCGATGATGTTTATTAGTGTAGATATCTTACAGATATGGTACTCATGCAACTAACAATTTAAAATGTTAGAATTTTAACTCTCCGGAACATGTTACATTATACCGAAAATGAAGGCCTTAACTAATAATAACAGTCACGAATTTTCAACCTAAAACAGTTTTTATTTAGCTGTAACATACGCTTTTCTTTAACTTCCGCGTTTATTAACTGGCGATAATAAATAGCCCATAATGGGTTATTTTTGGTGTCGTGGGCGGGTTACGTAACGGTAACGTAAAATCGATTACCAGTCAATCTTAATTTTTGTTTTTAATAATTTAGAGAAATTTATGGGAGCGGCACGTTTCTATGAAAATGTTCAGCTTTATTACATCACATCATATTTTAGACGCTTCTTTTAAAACATAAATGTAATAAAACTACCTGCACTGCACATAATTTAACTCGAAGACACTTTGTAACAGCAAGAAATTAATTTTTGCTATTACATCGGTTCATTTACTCGACCAATGGGAACTTTCAAAGCAAGTACCTCGAGGCATAAGCGATGGTAACTGATGGTAACACAATAGTTATGTAACGGATAAACAATTGTGTTCTATGTACAAACTGCGGTAATAGCTCCTATTCATGATGAGTGAGTGTTTTCAGGTGAGATTGGCATTCTTTTGGCAATCTTAAATGTGAGCAAAAGCATTGACTTGCTATCTACTTTCGTTATGTGCAGAGCTAAGGAATAGAATGCCTTGCCAGTATATTTGCAGCTTCATTTGCTTAATTTAATACCCTGGATGTCTGGATAGAGGATGGGTGTCTAAACTATTTCGTATTTTCAAATTTGAAGTGATTAGTGTGACTGTTTCATGAGTTTCTTTCGTCATTTATTTTCAGCAGTGGTCGTTCCGAAATGCTAGTAGTTTGTAGCTTTGAGACATAATATATTATGATAAATCATTAGTTTTCGACGTGAAAAAGAGACTTCTTTGAAGGCCAAGTTTCATTTAAAAAAATTGACTTTGACTATTAAGAATGAGTAGAGACTATACCTGCCTCTTTGCAATTCTGCGTGTATACTTCTAGATTATTTAGAGTTCACAGGCTCTAAATAGATGGTGACATCAGGGTAATTATTATATAAAAAAAGCTTTCCTCATATCGACGATTAAGTGAACTTTTCGTCAGCCATCGAAGTCCGAGCTTAGAAATCTGCTTAAATCGCTCCCATGAGCGTGCGAATCTTAATCCGTCTCATTAAACACAAAGAAAATTATGCTTTCTTTCTTTATAAAGAGTCAAAGATCGAAAGTTAGTTTTTTATAAGTAGTACAAGAGCTTACTTAAACTTAAGTGAATATAAATAAGTACATGTATATTCCTCTCAGTCATTTTAGGATTATTAGCACTAGTGGGCTTGTAAACATAGTGCAACACGGACTCCGTGCCGCGCGGAAGTCATTGTTGCTCGAAGCTTGTAAATGATGATATTTATCTGCGATATTATTTTAAAACAAATTATACTTTTAAATAAATTTATTGTAATTTATTGTACTCAGGAGAGATGATCAATAAGTGTAGACAACCTAAAGAATTATATGACAGAATAAGGAGTGGATGTAGTTGTAGAAGCAATTGAATGCATGACTTTAAAAGATAAAGTGAAGCGTATTATGATGTAACATGTATATCAGTTAACAGCTCTTCATTAGTTTCCTTAGCATATCCCAATATCTGTCCCTGCAAAATATCTTATCTCTCTATAATCTTCTGTTTCCAGTTATACTCACATCTACCCCGAACATCATCATATCTATATTTTCAGTTAACAGCTCCTAGACTATAACAATAGTCCGAGCGCCGATGACACCGATCCTGCTTCTTATCCATCATCAGCTGACTCACCGGCCTAACAATCGTTGATTATTATAATTTTCGTAGTCAAACCCATCCGCGCGATAACTGCCCGCAGTGAAAGTATTCTGGTTTCGATGATCACACCGAAGCAAGTTCAATGCCTTCATTATGGCTGTTATGTCTTCTGCTGGAAAAAAGATAAGAGTTTGAACTTTTCACATTTTTAAGTGCTTTTACCTGTTTACCTGTACCGGCAAATAGGTATACAATCCGTGATGCTGTATGTTATATATATCCGTAGGTTACTCACTGATTTGTAGGACTGCAGATTTGTAGGCTGGTTATAAGTCAATTTATTTATTTTGTGTATCTTAATTTTTTTGATTTTATCAATTAAATAGATATGAGAGCAGAGCTGAGGGAGAGAGAGAGTGAGGAAAATAACTGTTGGTCATGAATACTGCCTATGTGCGATTGAAGAAATGTAATTACGTGAATATTTTTTCGGAACATTGCACCTATATACGAATTCATCTGTTTCTTTTATGCTATAACCATTCACTGTTGCTTTAAATGTGCAAGCGTATCAAGTCTTTCCACACGTCCTACCCTCACTTCAATCTCAAAATAAACTACAGGACTACATTTTTATCAACCCTTACACTTCTAAAACAGCCACTTAAACACAACTAAGTAGATAGTCCTCTTTCTATTTTTAACTCTTTTATTATTAGCTACACCATTGGTGGAAGTACTTTTACTTCAAAGGCGATTGAGTACGCATTATTTGTGTTTGCGTATGCCAACTGTTTCTGTACCTCTCTTATGGAAAACAGTCAAACTAAACGCACCTAAATCAATGATCAAAGAGTCTATCAACTCGATGCAAATTGGTACTTCATCTTTATTTGTGAGTATTAGCAACGTAGGAATGTTGGCTTACATTTGAGAGTTAATCAATACTAAAATTAGAAGTAGTTATCCACTTTGGTATTCTTTTAGTTAAAACGATTTTTTACATGAAAATAGGTATGGAGCAATCAAAATAAGTATGAAGGTGGTGTATTGAATAGTCTTTGCGTTTATGAAGTAAAAGTATTATATCTGCAATGAAGATCTGATGATTACTTTGATCTGTAGATTTATTTGTACTCTCTACATCTATGGAAACAAAATTATGCTGTACTATAATAGATCCATAATCACCATGCCTCAGATACAGAACCAACTGTTTCGTAGAGTAACAAAACAGCTTAATTTTTTAACAGTTTTTATGCAAATGCAAAACTTTGATCTTTACAGTCGAGTTACTTATTTGAGAAATCAAATGGTTTATCCATATAAGAGTCGTTCTAGTTACTCCGCACGATTTACCTTGGCTCCTTAGAAAGGCAAAGTTATTGATTTTGATCTTAGATAAATTTTGAAATTCATGTGATCTTGCTACAAGCATTGCCTTGATGCTAGTACCTCAAAAGGTGTAGGAGATGTACTGTTAGATTTTAACGCGTTTGCTAGCTAACGTGTTTTTGAAACTTTCAGAAGACGATGGGTTTATAAATCCATCTTAGGAGAAATATAAATCAAAGTCGCAGTCAATGTCAGTTAAGAAAGCATGTCGCAACATTCGGATTTTTTTTGCTTAAATTCCATTTTATTATGCTAATTCAAATTACAGAAGGAACTAGTCCTAGAAAGAGTTTTCAAACTAAAGTTGTTTTTAACATGTACAGAACAGCCTATAAGTGACTCAAACAAGTTCCAACTACGGTACTACCCTAAATATTTACAAAAAGATTTTTATTAGCTGGATAAGCTTGAAGTAGTTCAATCACTACTATAGTCATCTTACGAGTTCCTTCACTAGCTTTGTCATTTATAATCTTGATTTAAATTAGGCAACATACTGTCTTGTCCTTCTTGACACGAATATTATTAGTAATAACTAAAAACTGTAAGCCCTAGGCATTGGACTTGGTGACTTATTTCGGAACATCTATTTCTGACAGGATACGCAGTTTGATTGGGACAGGTTTTGCAAAGTATGGACATATGTTACTCTCACATTTGTAAATAAATATAATAGTCCAATAAATGAATATAACAAGGTTAACAGATCGGCGAAGATGGAGCCCGGGGCATAGAACATGTTCGTAGACAAGAAACTAGAAAGACCAATAGCATAATGTTACGGTTGCCGGTGCAGTGTTACGATGTTCACGTAAGCGGGAACCAGTTTGCGTATCTACGGAGTTCATTCGCCAGTCTAATTTATGACGCAGAGATCTTTATCTTTGGCTATTAGAGATTTTATAACTGAGATGAGAAATGTTTTATAATTTTCTCTATTAATTTTTAAAGAATTCTCACAGAATGCTAATGCTATTTTAGCATGACGGCAAAAAATAACGAATTTTGCGAACCCCAAATTGTATTACTTAGGACGTAAATGTTCAATGCTAATGTCCATTGTTTCCGTTTTTAAACATTTCCTTATTACTAGACCACAAATTTACTGACCTTCTCAAATCTTGCACTTTAGGCTATTTCCAGCTTTTCTGAATTAAAGTACTTTACGTAATAAATTTTATCTTTGATCTTGCACCGTGCAATTTATAGAATGATAAACATGTTAGAAAGAATGTAAAAACTTTGAGATTTACAGAGTCATCCTGCCGGCTGGTTTGAGCTCGTTGTTTATGTAACCTGTCGGTGGAGGCGTGGGTTCCGCGACACCAGCCGAGCATCCGGCGACTCCGGACCTCCGGGGCTCATGCTGCTTGCTGATAACACCAGTGAAAGTGCCGCAGCTGAGGACTTGCGTATTGTTATACGCCAGTCACGCTCCGCTAATTTGAATGCTGTGATGTTTGTAATAGAATAATCTCGTTGATTGATAGACTTATTATATGATGATGAGGTTCCAGGAAAACTAGTATTGTACCAGGAGTGAACACTGATAATTTGTCAAAGATATGCCTATTACGAGCGTGTAATTGAAAAAGTAAAGTTACGTAAGTTAGTCACTGAGAAATTGCTATTAGCCGCCTCCGAAGCACAGTGCTCTAGGCGTTTTTCTCGATTCAATAGTGAGCTTCAAATTAAAATCTAAACATTTCGGCCGTTGACCTGTCGGATTTTATTGCTTAAGCAATAGATGGAATCGTTAATCGTCGTAATATCTATGTGAAATCATTTAGCGGTGTGTGAGAAGTTCTTTTGACCACCAGTACCCCGCACGGAGAGGCAATTCTGCGATTTATAGAACATCTGTGCGCGGCTATTAGACTCTAATTGAGTGATTGGCGATTTATTTTAAGTGTTAGAAATTTAAACATTCATACAGAGAGAAAATTCAAGATGCATACAGAGAGAAATTATTACACGTACAAAGTATTTAATGCCATTCGCAAGCGAATTCAATGCACTTGGTACGATATCTATCACTTAATTAAACGAAGACTGTGTAAGTGTTCGAGACCGAATAGACCATTATTCTTTATTGAAGAATCTATTGACTAAATTGTAAATAATGGCAGTTGTGGACTACCAGGAGAGTGTCTCGCCAAACTTCAATATACTAATAATGAAGTTTGATAAATATTTAGATAATATCTATAGGTGTGTCGGAACGTTCATACGTAAGTGTTACTATAGACAGTTAACTTTCACTAGATCAATCTATTTGAGATTAGCTCGCCAAAATTTCGCGAATGATTTCTTTTTGTGCTCTATATACTCGTAGCGTAGTCACGCGATAGCTTCTACTTATTCGATTGCTTTGTTACCAAGGTCAGAAAACCGGATGGTTACAATACTGTACTTTCGTACTCGATCGATGAAAGCGAATGGGAAGCCTCCTGTTTTGGTGACAACTTTCTGTATTATGTCCGAGCTACTTTTTGTCCTTTCCGAATCGAAATTTCGATAAAACATCAATCGTTCATAAGTGGGCATGACCACTTTCAACAGTTACGTAAGTTTTCGGTGGTATCATTGTTATGGTACCCATTCATCTCGAGGGTAGGTACGTGCGGCGAGTTAAGGGGTCTTTAATTAGCAAGTGGGCGTTTTTATGATTCGTGGTCGTGGCTGTTCTGCTGAGTATAAAAGCAAAGTTTATGATCTTATTGCGTAGGATTAAGTATATTGACTAGGATGATAATTTCGATAAGGATTCGTTTTGAAAGCAGTCTTGGTTTATTGCTACATTGACCTGATTTTAAATAAATAAATGCTCGATGTTCAAAAAACTTGTAATTATGTCTTATTTTGAATTTATAAAATACTCACACCAAATATAAAAGTTGGCAAATTATAGTGTATGTGTAACACATCATCCGATATTTTAATATAATTCTGTAAAAAAACCACTGATATGCATTTAATATGTATAAGCCAGACATAAACTGCAGCAGTTTTATAACTAAATTCAAAATAAATAAATAAAAATACAAATTAAAATTAAATTATTATTAATAAATAAATATACAAATTACTTAATTATTTTCTAAATTGCTACAAGTTACTACCTTAGTTATAATTACTGAATAAATTTTAACGTTTTACATCCAGTAACATTACGAGTAACTGCGGATGCTATAACAAAATCTTATCAAATTTAATCATTTTGGCTCTCTTTTGCATGAGATACTACAAACTGTAATTTAAATAGACATACAAAAACGCTAAGCCATAAATTAGTCCAGGAATGTGAGAATAACGAAAAGCTTGGCGCCATCCTTAACTCCTTTTGAGATAACATTGTTAACAGACTCAAAAACATTGTAAAGTAAGGATCCACAATAAAATCCCATTAGACGAATGCTGTAAAAATGGGTGTGTTCGAAATGTGGAGCATGGCTAACCATAGTGAGGCACAGAATGAAATAAAATTACTAGCCTTGACACAATAACATTTAATTCAGTCGAAGCAATTAATTCTGCGGAGCCGAGCAATGGAAGCTCTACTGATATTATCACGATCGATGACAAATTGTTCTTCTTATACAATAGATGATTTGCTACTCCATATCTGTCGAAACAATATTAAACTAATATTAATCTTATATTACGCTGAATTTCAAGGTCTTCATTCCAAAACAAATAGTTATTCAGTCAAAGACCTTGCTTTTACGCCAGCTGTGGGAATCTGACCCAGCGGACATTTATAGATAAGTCTACTGTTATGATGGCAGATTCGGATGTTAATGAATTCACAAATCAAGCTACTTTGAATTCAATGTATAAAAATAATGCACAAAAACAGGTCGACCTTAAACTAAAACCTGTGGCAATAAAGCCTTAAAGGCCATCAAAATTTAAATCGCGTGTGTCCCAGTTTGCCGAATTAAAGCGTGGTGCATGTGGGCGCATTGAGATGCTGGGATATTGCGAATTTCGCGTACCCTGTACAATTTTGATGTTCGTAGTTTGGGCGCGGCAATGCAAGGTTGAGGTAGCAATAAATTGTCACTGAGACATTGCGCAAAATGTTCATCATTTGCATCGCGCACCGTTCCAAAGTCTAAGCTTGCTAAAATATTTATTGCATTTATAACATGTCACGAAACTCCGATAACTTTTATCATTGAACATGTAAATCAATCTCTTTAATTTAGAATTCTAGTATCTTGAATGACACCACATTAATCAAGTCTGGTAATGACCCGTGGTTTCACTTTTCTTTTGTGCGTATTTGGGTCGTTGGAATAGTTGAAGATTGAGAGACTATTGTAGATTATTTCCGAGTAGGTGTGCTCGTTTGTGTGTATGACTGTATGTATGTGCAATGAGTCAAGAGTTTCTGAAGGCGACGATTTGGGTCTGGATAACAAATGGTGCGGAAGTGACAGCGCGACTTGGCGTCTCGTCCAGTGGCCTTATTCGGATTACATCAACTATTTGATTTGATTTGCAATGTTTGTGAGTAATTATGCATTAGACTTTCAATGGCAAACCACTTAAAAAATTGGCTTCTGAATAATTTTAATACAGATTTTCAACTAAGTGCACATTCTAAGCGGAAATAGTTTATGTAGCTCTTTTATTTGTATAAAATGTTTACTTAATGTATTAAGATATGATTGAATTTAACTGAAAAGTTAGTTGAACTTAAGTTGAAGTTTAAGTACAACATCATTGACACGGAAGAGGAAACAAATGTATACCTATATGATGTTACTCATATTGTCAATAACATACAGTCTAGTCTCATTATAATAATGCAGAGTATTGCTAAATTCATGCTCAAGTCACGGAGTGCTAATGCTAAGTGCAATGAAACATATTGCAAGTATTTGCTCAGTATTTATGAACTACCGATAAAGTGTTGCTGTTAAGTAATAATTCAAGCAGTATGAGAAAACAGCTTCCAATTAAGCATTTATAGTTGCGATGCATCTATAATCTTAATAATCATATTAACTCTACATTAGTTATTCTTCATTAGGTTAAATCTCGTTTGTTTTATTGTGATTAAGTATATTGTATGCTGTTTTATTATCTACTCTTCAGTGATCTCAAATAATATGTATTATAGGAACTAAAATCATCAACCAAAGTTAATTGTTAGGAAACCTTTTCTTCATTATAGTAGTCTTCTCATCTGAATGATCCGCCCACTCAGTTCTTCTTGTTCTGCACGTATTCTTTTATTTTTGCGATAAACCATATTAGACAGAAGCACGACACTGGTAATATCGTAATAGCAGCTTGGTTCTTCCTTTCACAGCCTACATAACTTTTTAGTAATGACCTACGTTTTTTACCCACGTACCTACTCACCAAGAGTAGGTGACTCTTATGTAGGTACGTGGGCAATTAAAATTTGAACATGAAAATAGTTTGCATTTTTTGTTACGTTTTGGATTTTTTTTATTTATTTATAAAAATAGTAGTTTTCTACTGGAATTCGTTATTCATTCTTCTCCACATTTTCGACCGACATTTTAGCGCGAGATCCATAAATGACTTTAAAGTTCTTAGTCTAAATACATCTAGAAATATAAATAATTTAGATCATTCAAAACTATTTCAAACCTTTACGAGGGTTTAATTAAAATATCTATTTAAGTACGTCTAATCAGGTAATATAGAAGGCAAGTATTATAAACTCTCTTTTCGGAGTCAAGAAAACTATCAAACATTAATTAAGCTACTAATGAACGATCTTATCTCATTTCCGAATATAAAGAAGATATGTTTTGATTTATCGTAAATTGATTTCGAAACGACATTACACAGAGGGTTTCACTTAAGTTGTAGGACAAGTTTGACCTAACTTTAACGATAAGATCTATGAAGCCGACGGAGTTAAATCTCTGAACATAATAAGTGCTTGGAATGCAGAAGTGAAGTAGGAACTCTCTGTAGGTATAATTTCTCTTTGGAATTGTGAAAAGTTTAGTGTCACTTCACTATTTTCATCGATGTTTAATTTCTACGAGTAGTTTATATGGGTAGGTTATTAAAATCTTTTGTAGTAAGTAGGTACTAAAAATTATCCCATTTTGTTAAAGTGAAATATCCAACTTATGGCGGCCATATTTACAAACCAGTCGCCAAATCAGATGTCAAGTTTTTTACACATTGTGTATTGCATTAAATAAAAAAAATTAAGAAAGTCTTTTGAAAGAAATGAGAGGTGAACAACCTGTAGTTCGCGAATTAAAATGCTGCGTCAGTGATGTTACCTAATCAACATATTGTTAACAGGCCTTTTAAATATAACGATGGACCAATGCGAACTCTTGATACACTAATTAGAGAAAGGTGCGGCTTTTATTCGTGTTTTATACAACTGCTGCGCCCGGGGCTCCGCTCCCGTGGGAATTTTGGAATAACTAGATAGACTAAGCTATTTCATCAAAATTAGTAGACTTATATTACTTACTAGCTTTCGCTCGCGTGAATTTTCCACGGGAACAGTGCTTTTTCCAGAAATGAAAGGTACCCTATGTCCTTCTCCGTACTTCCAGCTATGTGTATGCGAAATTTCAGGAAGATTGGTTCAGTAGATAAAGCGTGAAGAGGTAACAAACAAACAAACTCACTTTCGCATTTATAATATTAGTTAGGATTTGCACATGTACATTTCATTCTACGTGTATTTTATCTCCTTGTGGACCCAGGGAGACAAGGTCGTCCAGCAGATAGATGGGTGAACGACATAGGTAGATAGATAAGATATCAGGAAGTATGTCAGTCACATCTGGATGAGGAAGACTAGAGACAGTTAGTCATGGAAGAGGATGGAGGAGGCCTACGTCCGAAGACGGACGAAGCAAAGGCTGTAATGATGTTGTTGATGATTTTATTCTGACAAATCTGGCCAGCTAGATGGCACGAGATAAATCATCATTATATTATGTTAACACGCAGATGATTTATTTGAGATAAATGGAGACTGAGAAAAATATATGTTTTCTAATTTAAAATTAATAAAAATCAGATATAACCGAGTTTAGTGTCATATTTCAGTTGTTATTATTGCGAAGTTTCGCTTAGGAAAGTGTCAGCGAAATTAGGTGACTGGTTCTTACTATTGGGATGTTAATGTAGGAAAGTACATCCATTATGTATAACGTTCTATTGTTAAGTATATGAAGGCAATTATAGTTTACTTTTATACCGGCTATAAACTTTAAGTTTCGCTATTAAAATGCATGTTTCACTTTGTTTCTTAGAACTTTACAAGTCAATTAATTGTAGCTATAATACAAAGTCTACGAGTATTATATGGCTGAGTATGAGAAACTGAACGTGACTTAACCGCGCATACTTAAGCTAAAAAGCGGCTTAAGGAAATAATGCATACAGATAAATAAATAATAAATAAATATATACGAATAGATCACACAGATTGAGCCCCAAAGTTCGAGACTTGTTTTTTGGGATACTAACTTGGGATATATTATTGGGATATTTACATCATACCTACTTAGCCTCAAATCAGCCCTTTCGATAATGCCATGATTTCGTCAAATAGCAAAGCAATGAGGGAAATTTAAATTAAATACATGCATTTAATTTAAACTAAATACACACAGTTTATGCGAGTTTTTATGGGTAAGTTCGCTGTACGACTTATTATGTTTGCTATTGTATATTGGCTGAAAAATGATTTTGGTGATTTTGAGTTACACCTCGAGGACAGTAACATGAAGCAAACTTACAAAAGTATAAGTACATAGCTGTGACAAGATGTGTTTTTCGAAATTATGATAATTTAGTTACCACAGTCTCGCACTAAATGTTGGCAATGGGTGTAATGCCTTACCTATTGCTTATGCTAATAGTAATGTATGCAACAAAAAGTAATCAAGTACGAATCTCAGTAGGTACCCTGATAATATTTCTTAATATTATTAGCAATATTTATTGTGCAATGTAGAAACTATAATGTATCTAGTAAAATTTAGTAGTATAAAAAATCGTCGTCAACTTATTTACCTACATGTTAGTTTTTTTCGGAAAATTATGTAATAAATATTGTTTTATTGTTTTTTGACTTGAGCATAAAAAGTAAAAGAATAAAAAAACAGTACAAGGTTTATTTGAAGACACACGAGCTTCGTAAGAGAAGGTCACGGACATTTCACATTTCTTGTTTGCAATTGTGTAATCATGTGGGAATGGCGACGAGAGTTCTACAAACAGACAGACGGCACACAATTCCTAAGTACTTGCTGAGAAATTACGAAGCCAAATGTATGAAAATAAACTGAAGTCACCGTAAGTGTTAGTTCACGATATTTGCATATCTAAAGATGCGTTTGGCATAGAGAAGACAGAGGCGGAAAAATAGATAGGTCCTATGATAGAGAGAAAATGGACGTTGCCTATCTTTTTCGTTTGACTAGAAAAAGAGAGACCACTTAGTAGATATAGTTAACACCTTGCAGGACAGTCAACTGCAATAGCAGTTACAATAACTTCTTTCACTTATTCTTTAACAACTAATTTTATGTAATAAATTACTTTTTGAATCGTATGTAAAATCATCTAAACTAACTTTACTTTTTAACCGACTTCCCAAAAAAGGAGGAGGTTATATGTTTCGATGTATGTATGTTTTTTTTTTATGTATGTTCGCCGATTACTCCGCCTATGGTGGACTGATTTCCGAAATTATTTTTTTATTCGAAAGAGTCTATTCCCAAGTTGGTCCCATTTTAACCACGTAAGAATCTGTTTGGTAAAGATACCTAACAAAATATTAAAATACAAACATTGGATTATAGAGCAAAAGCCCGCGACAACATGCCCTTCGTTATTTTATGAAAACTCAAGACTCTCTTTGCATGTCCCCAACACAGAAATAGCTATTTCGACTATAATAGTTGCATCATGATTACTTAGGCAGATAATTTGTAGCAATCGTATTTAAAGTGGTAGCTCAATTTCCTCAAAGTAAAAGTTTTTTTAAGATGTTATTCCGAATAATATTAAAAATCATGCTATCTATTGCCAAGCAATTGGTGCAGATATAAACCCCTGCCAGACATTGTGAATTTACTAAATTATAGTTATATTTGTTTTATTATAAAAGCTGAATTTAATGTTACTTTGAGAGGTCTCCAAGAGTGCTTTTTATACCTATAAAAATCACTTTTGCTATCCATATTACCTGTATAAGCAACTAAGATCCAAACTTCATGCCTAGTCGCTACTCTATTTTATCCGTATATCCCACACAGGGAAACATTCAGCATTTTTAAAATAAGAAAGGTTTGGTCGTCCCAGGCTCTTGGTCTATTTATGTGCCAAAAATAGTGGAATTCTGACACGTTTTGACATTTCAAATCAAATTGACATAAAAAGTTTCGATTCTTAATTTTCGGCAAGTGATAAAATAAGTTTAAGTTTTCATGACAACAAAATAATGAAAATAGTTGTATTACAGTCAATCGGGGTAACTTAAACTTTCAATATAACATTGACTCATTTCTTAATTTTTGGCATTTTATTTTTTTACTCTGTCGTAAACGCATTCTGACAATTTTCAAACGTACTGATTTAAAAAATATAAATGTCGGAACGTATTTATGCGGGAAACATCATTTTCATCTGTCAAAAAGTTTTTTAAATCTAGGTCAGAATTTGGAGTCAAAAAGTTCGTTATAACATCATTGTTGTAAAGTATTCTATAACTTTGAAAAGAGTGACTGTTCAGAGGCAAGTTATATTTTTATTTATAGAATATAGCCTTATTTACTCAATATAATTTAAATCTTTTGTTGGAATTGGTATATGATGGATTAAATCGTTGTTTTCGTAAAACTGGAAAAAAATCTGCTATCGGGGTAACATTGACTCAGGCTAAAGTTATTGTACGTATGAAAATGTTGCCATTCATCTGTTTCAGAATCCAAAAATGCCTAGAAAACGAGCTTATCCTTTACCAGGTACCCGAAAATATGGGACAAAATCTCGCTACACAGAAGAAATACTGGAAAAAGAAAAGAAGAGATAAAATGTTGTAAAATATCCCAAAGAAAGGCCATCCAGACCAGAAAGAGTGACTTTTCGTACTGAAAGTGTCGTAGGTCGCTTAAAAGACACAAAAATTAAAAAAAATGGTGATTTTTACATCATAGACAAAGATTTTCTGTCCATGGAATGGGGAGAATAAGACTTGTACAGTTTTGGTTGATTTTTTAAATTTTATTTTTGTTAGAAGAGATTTTATTTTAGTTTGTCAATTTTTTTTAATTGTTTCTGGTATATTTGCTTTTGTTTCTAATGAAAAATATTAATTAGAGCATTAAAAAACACTTTATCAAAAATAAAAGTTAATTTCGAAATGGGCACTTTTATTTCATTAATTTAGTAACCCCAAGTATGGTTTGTATGATAAAAAATTAATGATATGGCAACATTATTGATTTAAATTATTAAAAAACGCGTTTATAGTTACCCAGATAAATTAAAACGTTTAAAATATGTGTAAATCAAGAAAATTTTCCTCTATAGGCAATGTTACCCATAATTCGTTTTTACTTTAGCTCACTACGATTTTGAAGTTTTTTATATTTAAATCTTTAAATATCAGTAAAAAGCATCTGTATTCATATAAAGAGAACTAAAATCCCACAGATGATATAAATTGGTAAGTAAAATAAGAATCAATGTCAACACAAAACTAAAAAATCTGACGTTTCCGAGTCAAAGTTACCCCGATTGACTGTATAGGTGCACTAAAAATGATAAAATAAAACTTTTTTCCAAAAAAAAGAACCGACTTCCACCATAAAACTTAAAATCATGAAATAACATACAGGCAGATTTATCAAAAAGAAAAATGTATTGGCATGCTACCTACTGAATGAGGTGAAGTCGGAGCCAAATTAAAAATTAAATAATCTAAATTAACATAGAATCATGTAGTATGAATAAAATGCCTAACTAAACAATTACACAATATCCTTACTCCTGCACTTGGCACCGACTTCACCTCAATCAGTAGGTAGCATGCCAATACATTTTTCTTTTTGATAAATCTGCCTGTATGTTATTTCATGATTTTAAGTTTTATGACGGAAGTCGGTTCATTTTTTTTGGAAAAAAGTTTTATTAAGCATTTTTGTGCACTCAAGATGCCGAATTAAACTAATTTTAATCAAACTTTTTTATATGGCGTCTTTAGCGTCAAAATTTGCACGAGGCTTTAGTAAATTGTATTTTACTTACATGAAAATATATTGGCCATCAATATGTGTGTGTGCCAATTATATCAAAGTCTTCCCCAATGTCATCCATTCTTTAAAAGGGAAATCCGCCGGATTTCATCAATTTATAGCCAAAGCACAATCATTACTAAGAATTTCGTTGTTTTGAGCATTCAGACCATGAATTTAAGACACTGTTCTAGCCAAGGTTCTTCTGCTTTTAAAAGAAACCTGAAGCAAGAGCGGCTGCATTGAATGTAGTACACAGAAAATTAAAAACATGGTCATAAAATTGATATCTTTATGAAAGTATTGCACGCACTCGTCAATATTGTAAGGCACTTGACCTGGCCATTCTCACGTAGGTATCTATCTGGGACGCAACTTTCAAGAATTATTTTATTGTTCAACTATTTTTATTTGGTTTATTACATTACTATTTTTGTTTGGTATATTACAGGTGTCATAAGACACCTGTCATACGGGAGTTTAGGTTTCGGCCCGATTATAGGTTGAACGACTTCTGCTAAGGTCCCACTTCCATTTATGTTATGGAGTAGCTGGTCTCTTGGAGTTCTTCATCCTGATCTTCGATTTTTATACGTCAACAGAAAATGCTCATCAGATTGATAAACTTTTGCAAAGGTACCAATTCCATATTTCTTATACTTTAGTTGTTTTGTTAAGGTGTTCCAGTTTTCAAAATCAATTATAGCCTTTATGTTGTCCAGGCTTAATAGCTATACAACAACAAAAAGTTTCATTCAAATCCATCCAGTAGTTTTTGCGTGAAACGCGTACATACATACAGATAGAAAAACAGACAGACAGACAAAAAATTCCATAATTTTTCGATTATTGTTTTTAAGTGTCCCTCTATCCATTTCAGTCAAAAACACTAAATGTACAGACAAAATATTTTTACTGTTTTATTTTATTATATGTATATTGATATTTATGATTTAATTCAAATTACGCCCTTTTTAGTTAAAATAACTTTTCGTGTTACTTTATTTACATGAGAAACGCAGTACCTACCTGAATATATTTCACAATTCTTCAAAATAAGAATCTTAGAAATCGTAAAAACGGTAACATAAAGTTCTCACCGGCCAGTGTGACCAGATATAGATTTTATTGGACACAAAATTGGGCGAGCCGATCTATTTCACATGTTGAAGATCACTATATGAGATAAGATTATAAAGTATATGGCAACGCTGAGATGTACGGCCTGGGTGGTCCAAGCATGGTATATCTTACACATTGCCAGTGCAAGTGGTCTTCTGCGCAAGCGCAACTTTATGTTATGGCTCTTTGCGGTGGCCTACGTAAATTACATGTGTCTAACTACTTTAACTAAAGGTCCCTACGACATTCTTTCATATTTTAATTATTACCAAATTTGTGAAAATAAATGAGAAATTAAAGTTTTGGATTATGGTCAAATTTTGCTTAAACGATCATCATATCTTTTTACTTTTAATTCGATAATACTAATGGTTGAGTAACTTAAAGTGGGCATTAAGTAATAACAAAACAATAACATTACAAGCATAGTTTACAATCTGAGCTCATAATACCCTACTGGTCGCAAGCGCCACATGATATGGCCAAATGAATACAAACTGTCTCAGCGAAAGTGTGCGAACGAATGGAGGAGGTACTTAGGATAATTTCTTGTAATCCATCAGAATAGCTGTGTAAGCAACGGGTGGCACTGTACAGCTTGTAGACATTGCATATCGTGAAAATGAAATTAAAACTCCCACGCACGTACATACTTTCGCGTAGTAATAACTTATTACTTAAATGCAAAGGCGACGTTCAGTTGTATCTTTATGTTTGGAGAGTTACAGTAGTTTGTTGCGAAGGAAAATAAGTGTCGTAAAAGTTTTAAGATTTATTGTTTACCTACGTCTGTTCCAGGGCTTGCATACCTGGTTAAAATTCTAAACCAGCTCACTCGATGCGCCATACATTTAAAAAAAGAGCGTTTTAAATCAGTTACGGTTGAGCAAAACCATATATTATTTCTGGTTATGTTCAAAGCGCGATATCATTTCAGTTCCTGTTCAAAATACCGGAAAGACCCAAAATATTTCGCTCTTTTCGACGATCGTGTTCTATCTCGCTCTAACTATGATTATTTCTCACTCTCGCTCGATATAAATCTAACCAATCTACACGTTGAGACTTGCAAATGCGTAAGTGAGATAAAACGCTGAGCGATATACCCGTCCTTGTCACTCGCCCGCGCGGGATTAACCAGGTAATTTCCGCTCGCGAGACCGATTCAAAAGGGTTTTCACTCCGATCGTAATGGCCCGAGCGTTACTGCGTAACCAGGTCAAAACACTTATTTTTTAGGTTTTTTATTAACCGGTTTCAAGCCCTGCAACAGACACAGAAAGCAACAAATATTTTCTAGCGTCCACCTGTTCTGTTGCTATGTACCTATGCCACTTTGAATTGGGAAAAGACAAAAAAGTTTCTTCACGTCAATCTTTACGTCGAAAGATTGGTTCTTATAATTGCTGAAGCTGCAGTTGCTATTGTTAAATACAAGTATGATCAGCTTTGTGTGTGATAAATTTATTATTGTATAGAAATAAACATTTTGTTTATTGTGAGAAAATTAATCTCGTCATTATAATGAATTCTTGAGACATTTTTGGAGCATCTTAGGTGGAATTATTTTATTTTACTGGAATACCAAATAAAAACGGATAAATATTTATTAGAACGGTACTGAATTATAAAATACACAAAAAAGAATCCGCAACATGCTTCGTCAAAATGTCCACAGAAAAATATCCGCAACATGCTTCGTCAAAATGTCCACAGAAAAATATCCGCAACAAGCTTCGTCAAAAAGGCTACAGAAAAATATCCACAACATGCTTCGTCAAAATGTCCACAGAAAAATATCCGCAACGGATAAATTGGGAATTACACAACAAATTCTCTTCAACACCATGCTCTGTCGCAATACTCGCAATGGCAAAAAAAAAATTAAGAGAATACCAGTTAGGACAACGCTACTAAAATTTTCATATTGTCCACCATTACGGCTACGCCACAAGAGTTTTCTTTTTTCACAATATTTATAGCCAGTTTTGTAATCCAGAATATATAGTTCAAACAAAAGGGTTCACAGGATTGTTGACAGGTGTTATCTGCCCTAGTTTTAGCAGAGTAATCCATAACTAGTCTTATCTGATGGTTTATCAGGTCAAACTGACCGGTTAACGTGTGGGGTTCCAGTTAAATCCCGTAAACCTTTAATACTTCAAAGATTTTTGTGAAACGTGTTATATTCATCTTACATTGGCGAATAAACACTACTTACATATAACACAGTGTTTTTTAACCAATTACGTATTCGATGTTGCGGTTACGGTTAATTACCGTTTTCCCCGTAACGTACCGTAATATAGCAGAATTTTGAACATAATATCTATGTGCCCAATTTCTGCTTTATTCCAAACTAGCTTTCGCCCGCGTGAATTTCCCACGGGAACCGTGCCCTTTCCCGGGATGAAAAGTACCCTATGTACTTCTCCGTACTTCCAGCTATGTGTATGCAAAATTTCAGCAAGATTGGTTCAGTAGATAAAGCGTGAAGAGGTAACAAACAAACAAACTAACAAACAAACCAACAAACAAACAAACAAACTCACTTTCGCATTTTTAATTATAAGGATTATTTCTTATCGCCTTCACGATGGCGACAAGAAATATGTAACTGGGAATTTATACAAATTTCAAGCTAAATTAACAACATTCCTTGAAGTTCGGTAATATTTTTATGATTGAAATTTCTTTCAAGTGCTACATAGCATTCGATTAATAGTAAGAATACTAAAAAGATGCCTAGCATAATAGATTTTTGTTTGGTACCCGTCCTTTGCCCTTGAAACCTGACATGGATACGAGCATATCATAGCCGAGGTGTGTGGCCTCGTCCCTTGGAAACAGGTTCCGTGCAGCCTGGCGCAGGCGCCGTAAAAAAAATAACGGTGTTGACCGCAAGTACTTACTTACAAAATAAGTTGTGCTGAAGGACTGATTCATACAATGTGAGAACAGGTGACTAAAACGAATGGAATTGATAAATTACACCTGTCATTTTAGGTGAAGTGCGGTTTCTATGTTTGTGTTTTGAAAATTAAATAATTTATTGCGGTGGCTAAACTTAAAAGGCTGCATTATTGTAAAAAAATTAAAAAAATATATAAACAGAAATCATTCATTTGTCGAGAGAAGAGCAGCAGAATCGTACCTATTATGTTTGACTGAGAGTCATAAATATACTACACCCTATTTGTTTTGACTTTGCTTTACAAGCTATAAGATATTCTCTTCAATAGAAATCTTACTTTCGGTGCTATGATACAATCTGCATTACGTATTGTGCAACGGAACGTTAATAAACTGCAGCGACATTTATATTGTTACAAGTTGCATAAAGAGATGTTCTCGTGTAGATATGGTCCGACAATCATGCATAACTGTTGTTTATAACGTTTTGGGAAGAACGTACTTACATCGTATACATTGATTCATTATTCAATTCATTATTGATAGTGAATAGTTCTGTATACACTAGTAACTCTATTATAGTCCTTTTTATATGTTCTAAGCATTTGAATAAATTGCTAACTAAAAAATAAATACACCTACTCTACATACTCCAAAATACATACTGCGAAGAGCTGAATAATATAAGAATTGCAACGATGCCTACTACATAAGTATTATCCTAACTAATATTATAAATGCAAAAGTGAGTTTGTTTGTTTGTTACCTCTTGACGCTTTATCTACTGAACCAATCTTCCTAAAATTTCGTATACACATAGTTAGAAGTACGGAGAAGGACATAGGATACTTTTCATCCCGGGAAAAAGCAATGTTCCCGTGGGAAAATTCATGCGGGCGAAGCCGCGGGCAAAAACTAGTATTAAATATATCTAAACTAGCTTTTGCCCGCGGCTTCGCCCGCGTGAATTTCCCACGGGAACAGTGCTTTTTCCCGGGATAAAAAGTAGCCTATGTGCTATTCCAGGTCATTATCTACCTCTGTACCAAATTTCATCGAAATCCGTCCAGTAAATTTTTCGTGATTGAGTAACAAACATCCTCACAAACTCACAAACTCACAAATTCACAAACTCACAAATTCACAAACTCACAAACTCACATCCAAACATTCGCATTTATAATATTAGTATGGAAGTATGGATTAGCATGTAACCTGTAGTACCTACATGAATTTTAAAAATATTAGGTAAGTACTCTATCTTTTTCAGACCTTCTTCGTGTGAAAAGAAGATATAAAATGGTTTGTACAGTTAGGACATATTAGACTGTGAAAAAGTAGTTCAATGAATGAATGGTTGAATGAAATATTTATTGGCAAGTAACAGAGCCTCGAATTTATTAGTATAATATTATGTTAGTAACAATTTTTATATAAAATTTAAACTGGCGATTCTAATTCCATTTCCGCACAGATGGAGTAATACAACGGACCAGTCTTTTTAAGGTTTATATTAGATCATATAAATCGAATGTGCAACGCCTAGACAAACCATGACATGGTTTTAGGCGCCATAGCGTATCATATTGTATTGTTTTAGGCTAAATAAATAAATAATAGCTGTCAAATCTAATTTACAAAAATATATTGCCTACATCTTTGATTAACAACAAAACAACGTCTGGACATGGCACACTACGTACAATTCCTACTGTGAAACTGTTCATATATCTACTACTTGTTCTACAAAATTGTGTAATACAAGTTAGTTAGTACCTGTTATTATGAAGAGATGCTAATTATCTTGGCAATGAACTATCTTATCATTGCGAATATTAGACCAATTAGTGATGTTTTTATCATTGCTTGTATTCTTCACGTCTTTATGCGTAACAATCACAGTTAAGATCTTAATTGCCGTAAGAGAATATATAGGTATGCAATTAAGAAATGCCAGTGTTTTCATATGTATTGGTGGTATTGACAGAGCATGTCACGTAAGCATGTGATTACTAACAGTCCTTCAATCTTTCGAAGCCATATAATAAATGTCATTCAGTTCGAAGTAATTGCACATCATTGAACTCCACTGACGGACGGCAAATGCAAATGTTCATGCTTCTCCCATCAGACATTCCTTCCATACTTGATCTCAGCTCAGTGGTCTTATAATAATAAGTGAAGAATGGCGTTTCTTGTACGATGGTCACGGGTAGACCAAGAGTTTGTAGCAAAAATATTGAGGTATTCCTATAAGATTATTCATTTAACTCTTTCAGGTTTGGTGGTTAGCAAACTAACCACCTTTTATATAGAAATTATTTTTTTTTGTGCCTGAAAGAGTTAAAAGCGCACTAAATGAAACGCACAAAAACTTTTACTTGAAGGGCATCAATCGTCAAAGTTTAAATTAGCTGAAAATATAAATTCTTGCTTAAAAATTCTATAATTACAAAACTCGCTTGAATTATTTATATACGTTGACGTTTATGGGAATGTAAAAGTTTATGAGGATATCGAAACAGATCATTTATTGATTACTTTCAAATCCGAAAGGAATACTCGATTTTAATGGTATTTACAAGGGTAGGCAAACGTCCAAGCCATTTATTTTGACTAAAGGTAGGGTCTGGCGAATACGTCGACTTTAACAGCACACGACAGCACACCGATTATCACGAGACCGCCTTTAAGCCGCAAGAGTTTGCAGCACGCGACTACACTGACTTGTAGTGATAATGTGTGTGATATATCTGTCTCTTTTTAGCACAGCATTTAGTGCATATGAAGAAAGAGTACATCCAATATGTCAACAGTTCAACTTATAGCGGCGTTAATCAAAGTGCTGCAGGGTGCTGTCGAGTGTAGCTGGTCGCTGCGACCGGCGGCACCTTGCAGCACCTTGCAGCACCTTGATAGACGCCGGCTTAAGGATGTAGGTATGCAAATACGAAAACAAAACATCGATATATCGATATTTTGTCTTTCTTGGCAGGTACTTACAAACTAGGGACAACCCGTCTGTCTGCTCGCGATAAACTCAAAAACTACTGAACAGATGTTTATGCGGTTTATACTAATGGACTGGGTGGGTCATGTCATAATAAAGGAAAGCTTTGGTGTACAATTTTGTCGGGCAAAGCCGTGGGTATAAGCTAGTCGATATATAAATATATAATTCTATTGCGTTGCATTAAAATGATTTTCTAAAAACCGCATCAAAATCGGTACAGCCAAACGCCAGATAATCGCGGACAAACATACATACAAAAATCCAGGTCAAACTGAGAACCTCCTTTTTTGAAGTCGGTTAAAAGTAGCATTTTTAATAATGTTTTTGGTTTTTTATAAGATGTTGTGTATACGTTTATCTTTGTATAGTAAAGTATTTAAAGTATATTTTATAGATTTTCTAAGGTTTCTAGATTGATGGAAATACACCCCTTGAAACTACCACAAAAACAAATTTTACCTACCAAAAAATAAAATAAAAGCTTCGATATAACTAATAATAAACATTACTACACCCCTAAGTCTCGGTATAGTTAACGGAGGCCGCAGGTCGCAGCGGCTAACGCCGTCTGCTGCTAGCTTAAGGGGATGTAATCCATGGTTACCTAATATTTTATTTCATCGTTTGGTTTGTTTGGTTTATTATTTTATTTAGGTGAAGTTTATATCACTGATTACAAAATAACACATTAATTTGTTTTTAAAACTGGTATTGCCTTTTGCAACACACTAATCGTCATTATTATGGATTCTTAGCCATTACCATCTCTTTCTTTAGCCGTATTTCCTCATGACTGAGGGTTGTGGTTATTATATGGAATGAAACACACACAACGACTCTCTTTGCAATTTTAATGGAGTGGTTTGCCATTGCCTTCTCCATTTCACACACTAGCTGATTATCATCAACCAGAGTGCAGGTTTCCTCACGATGTTTTCCTTCACCGGAAGCAAGTGGTAATCGATGAAAACTAACATGAGTCAGATTGGTATACAAAGCCATGTAGCCCGGGCAGGATTCGAACCTGGGATTTTGCATCCACAGGCGGGCGCCCCACCAGTCGGCCACCACCGTTTCAGCCATTACCATAAGTATTAAAAAATAGAATACTATTAGCCTGATGCGATTACCACCAGTAATTATTGTTTAAATCAAATATCACCTTATTTCTTTCGATATTTTTAACTTTGCACGCATTCCAGATGATTTAAAACAAGACTTCAAACTAAATCAGAAATAATCCAAAACGCGGCCCCTTAAGTTTGCGACAGCCTGCGTTCCTTTGTAGAAAGCCGCTTCTCGTAATAACTTTTTTGCGTTTTTGTGGAGTTGTTGTGACAATATGTCTATCTCTTTTTAGCTCTTTTAAGACGAAAGAGTGCAACCAATTTGTTAACAGTTTGACTTAAAATCTGTCGAGAATCCCAGACGACGCAAAGCCACTCCCCACTCGCCGCTCTTTCCCCTCAACCTTACGCAGATATCGACGTTACAAGAGACCATTCTCAACGGTTTTCATATAATTTTGTATCCGATATAACGTGTAGCTCGTCGCAGAGTAATCGAAAGACCAAAGTTTAAGGTGTAGAGAGTGAAGTTAGGGCTTGTAGAGTTAAGGCGTGTAGAGTAGCTTGACTCTACATAAGATCTGAAAACTTTTTAACTGTGCGAGCCAAATGGTCTCGTCTCAAAAACATTTTATAAGATTTTTTTGTGGGATATGACTTTCCTTAGACGGAAAATTTCTACGGAAATGGGAATACACAATCACAGATATTAATTAAATTAATATAACAACAAGTAGAAGTGCCTGCGAGTATATTTTTTTTTACAGAAATCAAAAGCTTTTTGGCTGTTGTCTCTGGGGCTAGAACCCAAAACGAAAGTGGAAGCGTGGGCGTCGACGAGCCACCTACTGATAATGAGTGTCGTGGTTCTTGAGAACCCGCCGTGACAACTGACAACCTTACATAGATAAGCAATTGATACTCTCAGGAGTCTCGTGTATAGAATTAATTTCGGTGATTGATGAAGAATTTAATTTAGGAAAATCTAAAAGAAGTCTATTTTAGCTTCGTCTTTTTCGTGTAAACGTTCCACACTTGACTACTCGTACTTGACCGGTTTTATTTTAATTAAATGTTAACACACGAAAAAGGAGTCTATTTAATTAATTGTTATTGTAAATTAATAAAACGAGATTCAGGAGCAAGTAATTTGTCTTTGTTGTTTGTAAACATTTACAACTCGTTTTACCAGTGTAATTTCGTCGGCGTCATTGATATGTAAATATTATTATGCATAAACTTTTAATAATTGGCAGAGAGCGTTTAAGATGGCAACAGTTTGAGGTTTCGAGAATAAATTAAAAATTACTTAACGCCAAACATGGGAAAATGAATCTTCTTACAAATCGTTGGTAACTGGTCGCATAGCATCTGATTGAAAAAAAGTAAATGAGTGTTTGAGAAACGATACAATTCACTATTGTAGTGTTGTATAACTGGCCATATATCATCAAATTGAAATGAAAGAAACCAAATACACACAAAAAAAAAAAAAACTTAGAGAACGTTTAAATTCAGTTTAATTCCTTCCAGTTCATTATTGTAGGTAATACGTTTGAGGCGAGCCAAGCTCATCAGGTAAGCAGTCGGTGTGACCATGTGCTCTTGACCCTACTCCGCCTGTGAGTCATCGCCGGCACCGGGAACCGGCACTTGTTATGGGAATCGTTCTAGGAAACTCCAGTACCTTATTGGAGGTGGTATCTTTGGATCGATGCTGTAAAATCGTCTGTGAATATAATTTTAATAAGTATGTCTCCTTTGAGCGAAAAACCCCTTCAAATTCAAACTTGACGTCGAATGACAATATTTAAAAAAAAATGTCGGTATTGTTTACATTCGTTTAGTTTAGTAGTAGTAGTACATTTAGTTGTTAGTTTTACAATAATAAATACTACTAATAAGTAACGAATAATACTTGTAACCTTAGAAATGAAATATTATGGTACATACAACAGATTAGAAATTTAATAGACGAAGCCTACTCATTCCAAGCAATGAATAATCATTTACGATTACAAACACAACTTTTAAATAGACGTAGGAAAGAAAGTTAAAATCGAAAGGTGTTTAATTTATAAGCCCTTAAATCAAGTTTATTGCTACCTCTTATTACCAGCAGCTCTCCCTTAAATGATCGAAATAATATGTGTATACGTACCACTAGTTTATATCACTACTGGTCATAAATTCACTTTCACTTATATCTTTGGGATCAGTCATGGTTTAATTCTAAGCAGTTCTATCATTCTTAAAACAGGGTACAATTTGAATCGTTGGAATGGCATCGACACGCCAAGAAGAAGAAAAGAGGGTGACCAGAATTTATTTGACGTTCCCTAGTCATAACAACATGGAGTATTTCGTCAAAAGGTGTGAAATTAAGATCGTCTTTTTGAGTTGTCTGCTTACTTTTCATACTAAATTTATTTCCACAGCAGTTCACAACACCCTGAAAATGTTTTTTAGTAGAGTAGATCGTAAGAATGAGAGACAAAACAAACCTAGGTCTTGCTCCATGTGAAAGAAAATATCATAGAAACCTAAAAAATGCACTATAATTGATTCTAAAAGTAGATATGAATGTAATGTTTGACATTCATAGATTCCTAACGATAAAATCAAAACAAAATGATACAAAACATTGTGATTATAATAATTAACTATGCATAATGTAGAATTAAGTCCACGTATTGTACTCGTACATTTACCTATCTTAAAAATTTATAAAAATAAATTTATATGTATATCTATCTATCACACTCTTCCATATAACAATACATTCATTCTTTGCCTGAAAAAAATTCAAACTAAAATGGTTACAATGATTAAAACTTTTTTTAAACAAACCAAATCTGTATCTACCAAAGGCAAACGTTCTCAAAACATCACTAAAATTGGGAATGCTAATTAAAGATTTAAGATGTGCATTTATATTTATGCAAAAATATTAATTTGCATAAAATAACAACTGTAGAACAGAGCGATGTTAAAGTTTAAAACCTATTGTTTGAGCTCCACAGTATACAATGAAACTAGTAACACATAATAATGTCATTGGCATTTATTAGAAACGGTGCAAGAATATCTCTGGTAATAGTTTTTGTAATAATGAAACGCACGACACATACTGCAATATACGCAACATAGTAAAATTCATACAATCATCGGCACGATGTCATAACATTCATACCGCTATACGAAATCGCTCTATCTCGATTAATAGAATATTTATTACATCGAATAAATAACCTGATGAAAACAAATCATGCGTTCTGAATGCTGCTTTTATGTTACTATTACTTATTCTGTGCTTTTACGACGTGTCTGTCTGACGCTGTTGACCGATGTCTTGACTCGAATATCCTGTGTCTCATCTGTATGCTTGTCCATGTCACATGTGCGTCTGACTAATAGCCTCGTGGCCGAGCCTTTGTCGGCGAAGTGTCGACAGCCATTGTCTCAGGTTCCGGAGATGCCTTACACAAATTGCTCTGACCATCTCACTACACGTCCACTTGAATATCTTGAAAAGCATGGATTTGCCATACACGATCTTGGGAAGTCGTCTGAGTATTTATTTATTCTTTAGCATTACTTTTGTAAAACAGATCATTTGCTCAACATAATTTATTTGTCATGTTCATCTTCTTTACCAAGGTTAGAATTCTTGAGCTTCGTGAAGACAAAGAGAAGACCATTATCTATTTTTGCTGGTTTGTTTTAACAGTGAAGAGAAATTAAATGCAAAGACTTTGTATGCACACTTACAATATTTACGTGAGAAAGAAAATTTAAAACAAGTCGGAGATGAACTTTGTAACCTAAATAAATAAACATTCACAACAGTACTTACTCGTACTTGAAGTAACTACAGTCATTTTGGAAGAACCATTATGCAAGTTAATATGGCCGTGAATGTCAAAAGCACCGTTAAATCTACAAGTTTAGTTTAAGATTCATTTGCTTTGTCTCATTTGGAAAATGCGTTTATGTTTGACGGCACTTTTATGTTTCGTTGCCTCATTATGCCGCTCTGTTGAAATTTTGTCAATAAGAGTCATATCTCCGAACGATTTAGAGGAGTAACTATAACGTCATGGTTCCATCCAGTGAGGATTACTTCCTACTGGGGATTCTTTAATTTATTATTGCCGCACCCGGCAATTTACATATTTCAGATATAATTGGGTCGCGAGCAGTTTATAAAAATACCACCGAATATACAATGTCAGTGTACAGAATTATTAAGGAATTTAACGGGACCAATGAATTTCAGCGGTATGCGTTCCAGGAACATGTCAATACTTCATCGCGTAGCGGTACACGCTAGGCCGCATTTCGACGCAATACCCAAGTGGCGTTGGACGCAATAATATTTGTGTGCGTCTGTTAACCTGCGGTTTCCGGCCAAACCGAACTAAATTCGTATATCACAGAAGTATCTTGACATTATTCGGGAGCTTAGAAATAAAATTAAACGTTTTTGCTGTCCGTCTCTTTTCTTGAGTGTGGAAGAAGCGAGAAAGATTTGTATTGTACTCGTAGTAAGTGGAATCCATAGTATTGCTTACTTCCGCGGTCAGGCGTCATGTCAATGTGTTCACCTGATTTTTTTTTTTTAAACCAAAATGGTCTGAAAATTTCAATGCCTACACGTTTTACTAATACAATTGCAAGAACTATTATAATACTACTGTACTTATTTAAAAAATTCTGAAAATAAATGCTAAACTTTTGATCTCTGGTTCTTTTGCCCCAGGAGGAAATACCCAATTTATGTAGGTTCAACCTAAATGCAAAGCGTGCAGAATTATTAAGATTCCACCACGAATTTCTAATAAGCAAGATTATGAACATTTCAAGTAAGTACATTATTATCTGTTTGTTACTTTATTTGTGGCCAAACGATGTCCGTCATGCCGGATGATGATCCAGCTGCATTAATTACACTATTTTTATTACTTGATTAAATAAACTACGTCGTTTCACAAGCCAAAAAATCTCTGAATATGCATAGTGTTTCACAGTTACTTACCGCAAAAAAGACCCATTGTTTCTTGAGAGCTCAACAGAATCTTTGAACTCTAACTTACATGTTTACCAAAAATAATATAATTTGTGCATAAAATTATCAATCCACGGATTTCAACCCACTAGCGGTTTCAAGGGTACCTAGATCATGTAGAATGTGTTATTGTTGTTATGGACTGACGTCACTAACAGATATCTTGGCTTAGTGCCTGGATCTGTCGAATGAGGGAAGATAGATGAAGAACAATAAACAATCCTTTTCAACCAGGTACATTAGAGTTTCACGAACTTTAAAATTAAATACGGTTTGTTTTCTCTGCTTCTATTCTGGTTTCTGGTTTTTAGAATTCGTGTTGTGATCAAAATATTTAAACGCGTGATTCAAGACTTTGAGAGCGTTCTCACGTTTGCCACATGTTGTTAGAGTACCGGCAATACGGTTTCCATAACAGAAGTCTTGCGTGCCAATAATTTTGCAAGTTTATGCATGACGTACTGCTTTCCAGATTACTCGGTAAAGGAGGATGTTTGTTGGTTTATTTTAGTATAGGTTAAATAGAAGTGGTCTCTGAGAATCATTTAAAAGCAACAATAACGCAACAACAGGTAAGATACATCTTCCGGGATGGATGAGTGACATTTCTAGACCGAGGGGCGTGTTGGCAAGTATTGCAGAGATCGTTTTGTGCCTGCGAGAGTCAGCTCTCCACTGTCAAGTGTCGTCACTGATCTTGGTTGGATTTATTTAAATGCGCTGGATGACAATCCTTATGCCTAGTTTATCAGTAAGTTTTGATTTTGCAATTTATTGCAAATAGATTCTTCTGAAAAAAGCAAACTTGAGTATTATACCTAATAAATATAGGTATTTCAATAGATATCTGCTGTACATCCATCGCTTTTTAACAATAATTATTTATATTACAACAATTGGCGACAAAATCAGCGCTGAATTCAAATGGTACTTGGTTTTTGATTGAACTTTAAAATAAGTCTTTTGTCACATTTTAGTAGTATTAGGTAGTATTGATTCATCCCATGCCAGCACGGATCATCTCAATATTGTAATAACAATAACAATAAACTGACGATTGTTTTAACGTTCCGCACCACCTCCCTCCGCCTTACAGAATCGCAAAGAGACCGTGCCACTGTTTTTGTTTCGCAATTATTTGGTATTCTTGTTCCGTGTAATTGGATTTGGAAATCTGTGAAAATATTGACCGCATTTTTTGATTCCGACAGAGATAATTTGGTTGATGATTTTCGATATACCTACCTAACCTAATTCCTTTCTAAACGAAGAAAAGTAAAATAGAAAACAGTTTGTCCTAGCCTTGGTAAGCTATAAATAAATATTCTAGCAGAACTCATCAAAATATGCAAAATATAACAGGTGTCTAAAATTACCAAACCACTCCACCAATTCATAAATTAAATACGAGTTTATTTAATTAAACACATCCACGTGCACTTGAGTCATTATGCGTTTATAGAAAAAGCGGTCTTGGCTGTTGAAACGAATGGTCATATGGTGTGAAAGTACGAAAGTACGCGGAGAAAATGATTGATCAGCCAGTGTTTCTATTGAATTGAAAAAATCGATGATTCAATTATGAATAACCATTGGTCCGAGAACCTTTCTTTTTTGGAATGCGTCAATGTGTGGGATTACGTGTGTTGCGTTGACAGACATAATATTTTGGAGAGCATTTTATAAAATGGATAGTGACTGACGTTTTTACTAATTCATGGAATGACGAGGTGTTTTTGGTGTTAACAATTGTTTATGATGTGAATTTGTACAATTTATATAATAACATCAAAAATGTTGTGACAATTACATAGGAGAAAGTAATGTTTAACAGAAATACTTATAAGATTACTACTGTTGAGTAAAAAAGAAGAAGAGATAGTTATTTAATATTGAAAAGTCAGAACAAGCAAAAAGCCTACGCGATGTAAACTATAGGAAATAATAATTTAATACTTGTTAAAATATGTCAATTGTGTATTTAAATATGTATGAAATACTATAGCAATTTCTCGGCTTGTTCAGAGTGGGCGGATTGATTGATAAAAATCATATAAACTAAACATGTGCGTGATCGATGGCAGAGAGAGATGGCTTTCATCGAGTTTCTCTGGAATTAATGTATGAATTTAAACAATGCCTAAATCACCTATAGATATTTTAACTAAGTAGAAAGGCAGCGCTGTAAGTGAAAACGGCGACAAGCCAGCCCATTTATTCATTAAGAATAAAATTTTAACAAAATCTAATGAATTACTCTTCGCAAAATAAATATTAACTTTACTACCTCTTTTAACTAAATTAATTTAACTAGTTAAATTAGACGTTTAGACAATATTGGGAACATTTATGTAAAACAAATAAACGTGAAGATCAAGAAGAAGAAGTAATGATACAAAGTAACTATTTAGCGAAAGTTGGCATTTTCTGAATGAAAATAACAAGAAGAAAGACATAGCTGGCAACAATTTTTTATAACTAAACCTAAAAATCGAGGACGATAAAACTTTTAAAATTTTATAAGTTTTCCGACATCTGAATCACCTTTAGGTATTTTTGCGGACGGTATGGTTGGTGAAAACGACTACGGCGGCGGCGGCGGTCGGCGAGATCTACCGGTTTAGTGGCAAGAATTGATTGACATGGGTTGTTTAGATCGGGGTTGTCGCTTTTTGTTGAATAATATTGATCATCGCATTATATCACAGCCAGTATTTATTTGTCAAACAGGTATAACTGGCGTGAAACAACTAAACTGTTATATCGATTGGCCTAGATTTGCATATTTGACTGTAATTAGATACATAAAGGAAGATAAAACGAAGAAGTAACCCTAAATTTCAGTAAGATATGAGTGTCAGTGAACTAAATGAAAACATGTTGGTAAATCTTTAAACAATTATATGTTTTAACTATGTCAACTGAAATATTGCAATGCCCGTCGGAATTTATTTCCTAAGCTCGCTCGTTCCCGCGAACATTCTGTATGAATACAATCGTATGTCAAAACGCAAGAGCACTCTAAGCAATCAATCACTCGTATTGCGGACCACACGCATTCAGAAATAGCAGTCACATTTGTACTCATGTGAGTCCTTGGAGGTAAAAGCAAAACCGCCTATCGATTTCGACGCATTCAAATTTGTTTTCTTACACGAAATTTGCATGCATCATGTTTTAGAAAAAGCTACATCAAGCAAGAGTATTTGGAGATATACATAATGCTTGGTTTAGAAAATTTGGTTCATAATTTCTTATCATTGCTCATAATACATACAGGATCACGTCTTTATCCCTTACGGGGTAGACAGAGCCAAGAGTCGTGAGACTCGAAGGCCACGATTAGATAAATAGTGGGCTTATTGGTGGAATGGAGATTCAGGTATAGTGACACGACAGGTTTCTAGCCTATCGCATATAAGTGAAGGAATCCCCAGTTTAAAGCCCTTTCCCGCTCGATTGATTTTAACAATCTACACGGGAAGATAGGCAGCTGTAACATAGCTATATAGCTTCTTTTTCTTCGCCCCCAGACCAGCATGGAAGTCATAATTATCAATATCAGAAAGTTAAAACTCCACGTTGATGTTACAATTGTAATTGAGGCAGTGTCAGAGACACCGTGTGTAATTAGCGGAGGCGACGAAGTGTGCGAAGGCAAGTTCAACTCTACGGCGTGGAATCCACCGCGATGACTCATTATGAGTGGATGCTGCAGAGCAAGTGGAAATATTTCGTTCATACCTGTTAGCATCATATTAATGCCTGCATATAAACGTGATAGTTTTTATTATTATTTTATTCACTACTAGCTGTCGCCCGCGGCTTCGCCCGCGTGAGTTTCGCTTAGATGAAAAATCTCTCTTGGAGCTTTTCATCAGATGTTTTAGATCTTCAATTTTTATACGTGAGCAGAAAATGCTCATCATGTTGAACGACTTTTACTAAGGCGCCATTTCCATATATGTTATAGTGTAGCTGGTCTCTTGCAGTTCTTCATCAGATGCTCCAGATCTTCAATTTTTATACGTCATCAGAAAATGCTCAATAGGTTGAATGACTTTTGATAAGGCACCATTTCCATATTTCTTATAGTTTAGCTGTTCTGTTAAGGTTCTTCATCAGGTGTTCCAGTTTTAAAAATAAATTATAGTCTAAATGTTGCCCAGGCTTAATAGCTATACAACAAAAAAAGTTTCATTCAAATCGGTTCAGTATTTTCGGAGATTAGCGTGATCATACATACAGACAGACAGACAGACAGACAGACAAGAAATTCCAAAAAAAATTTTTGCTTTCTATTATTCTTTTTAAGTGTCCCTCTATCCATTTTAGTCAAAAATACTAAATGTACAGACAAAATATTTTTACTGTTTTATTATATGTATTGATATGGGGACGCCAGCGCGAGCACCAGACGGGTGATCAGTCCACTGAACGTGATAGTTACTTAATTAATGTGCTTGCATGTAAACTAGATAGTTTTGGTGAAATGGAGCGGAAATATCTTGATCGAATCCTGTCATTGATAGGTGTAGCTTTTCAAAGCTCTTAGCCACATTCACTTTAATCTAAATAACAATGTCAGTCTCCGATATCAGTTCATGCAAAACAGCGTCTTCCGGCATCCACTTTTTGCTGCTAGTCTTAAAATGTCAAACAATAGCTGGCACATGCAATTCTTGTGATATATGCTTCATTTCTGCACGAATCCTATTCAGGGTCCAATTATCGATTCTTCGACGTAAACACATTTATTTGATGAAGCCATTAATTTCTGAAACCCAACTTGGCAGGAAAAGTTTTTAGAGAAGACAATGAACGTACAAAGCTTTGCTAGTTGGTGCTGGGAAAAAAATATTTTGAAGTAATGAGATGTCCAATATACTTAGATACTATCGTGATATTATGTACTAAATGTTATATACTTAAATTTATTCACTCGGCGTAGTTGTATAACTAACTCGTGCCTGTCTATTCCTTGACAATTAAACGGATATCACATTCATACATGTACAAAAATAAATAGAAGTTTATTACATAACACATTGAAAAGACAGGACGTGGTGGAATCCTCCCGAATGTTATCTGACCATCGCAGGCGCAGGCGTGGCCAGCATTCGCACGGCTAATTTTGGTCGTCCACTGACTTACTGCCGGACGTCGTAAACTACAGGATCCATGTGTTACCAACTTACCAAGTACTCGCTTTGTTGTTTTTGGCATTATTTTATACTTAATGTAAGGTGCAGACCGAATTCTAATCATAGATTTTGATGTTTTTAGGTACAATATAATTATTCTTAAAATAGAAAAGAGGTCATTTAGGTCAGGTCACCCTGGCTGAGAGTACATAAACGGAAATGTTTTTCAAATAAGTACCTATGTTCCGTTTCTGAATGCAGTTAATTTCATGAACACTTGGTCTAGATCTAGGAAGCTTATAATAATAGTAACTATAATAACCAATCCATTTGGTAATAAAATATTACGTGCAATTGAAAAGTAACATTTGATAGCCTTAAAATGTCCATAAAATGATTATAATCGATTTAATATCGTGAATAATGATTCGATCGTTTTGTTATAAATAGTCACCACGCTTTAACATTAGCAGAATTTAAGACCCAAGGTTAAAAAAGCCGTTAATATTAATACAAAGCTAAATATATAAAGTATAGAAGTCATAGACATAGCGCACCGAGTAACGAACAAAAAATTCTGCAAAATGTTTGATAGGAAATTTAAACACAGTTCTACCAAAGAAATTATACCCTACGTCATGCTGAATACGTTTTGTAACTTTTTTTTCATGAAAAAATTATGTACGTTTACTGCTATACCACACATTAAATAATAGTTATCTATATATACGTGCTGTGCTCGGTGGTAACATAATGTTGTGTCATACAGGAATAAAGTTTGAGATAGTTCTTAGGAACAGAATTTTAGCAAATTTAAAATACACAAATAGTTGCGAATCTAAAACTTTTGTGTATTTGTGAATTTTACAGATCTCCTTGTATTTACATAAATATAGAGCTCTAACAACTTGCTTCGGAATAACTATCTACACTTTCATTGCTTTGTGGCCAACAGGAGTCGAATGCTAAAATAAACGGTGGGCGAGAATGACTCAATGGTTGTAGGTAGGATAGTTGCCGAGAAGGCCACGGTTCGGGCTTGGCTTGATCATCCGTTCACTAAATCAGGGGATGATCTTGGAACGTCATTTTGTAGTATTTATTATCACTGACCTTAATGTATGATATATTATTTAATGACGTTCTCGAAAGATATGGTACGATTTGTAATAATTATGTATGTACATAGGTTTCCAGCTCAGATAAAGAACTGAGTTAGAAACCTGAGGAATATGATTCTTTCGTATGACTAACCAACACAAACTGTGGTGACAGTACCAACATTTGAAAAGCGCCATATATTTTCCAACCTGATATTGTTCTAGACCTAGAATTTTTTTTACAGTTATTGGACTTCTAGCAAAGTCAGTAGGTAATAACTGTGAGCAGGTTTCGTCATTGTCTCATCTTTAAGTGGGCCATTTACGTGTACGTGTAATATCTGTTAGCCTTCATAGTATGAGAGGTAAGTACTATGTAGTATTTCCGATGTCAATGAAAAGTTTTTGATATATGACTTATTTTCAATTTTTGTTATTTTTTTTCCGGGAGTTCTGGGAAATATGCAAGGAAGCGCCGATTGATCACCAGATCAAGCGCCGCAAATGGGCGTGGATCGGCCACACGCTTCGTAGGGACCCCACGCATATTCCCAGGCAAGCTCTCGAATGGACACCGCAAGGCAAGAGGAAAGTTGGACGACCCAAGCAGACCTGGCGGCGTACCGTTGCAGCGGAGTTAAAGGCGGTCGGGCTCACCTGGTCGGAGGCGAAGCGCATCGCCCAAGACAGATCCCAGTGGATAAGCACTATGGACGCCCTCTGCCCCACCTGGGGTGTGCAGAGCAACTACGCTCTGCTGCCAGAAAATGTGCGCAGAGCGAATCCGGACAAACGAAGCGGCGGGAAGAATTCTGTACCGGAACTTTACCGGGAAAAAATCTACCGGTAAAATTAAGTACCGGGAAAAATCTCCACGCGACACCACGCTTGTCCGACTAGAATCTAACTTAAGCTATACGCAGTCTGCTACCACCGTAGCTTATGAAGGGAGCTACAGGGCCCTATATGATAACCTAACCTATAAATTAACTAGAATTGAACACTTACCAAACTAAATCTTCTTTCTCTTCGGATCCAAACTTGAGTGTCTTCGGGAAGGGGGAATTCCTAATTACCCTACCTAACCCTTGAGATCTCAATTCCCCATAACAACTAAATAGATTTCTTCCCGTAGTTTCACTCGGGAACAGCCAGATGTGAACAGCCAGCCACGTTTCACCTCTCACAAGAAAAAGTCACAATAACAGAGTTTTTCACAAACACAAATTCAATAGTGATTTAACAAACAGGAAATTCACAATTATCACTCAAACTAAACAACAAGCAAAAGACGCGAGACCGCTCCGCGTATTAAAATCAAACCGATATCGCCCTGGACAATGCAATGGCCGACCACACGCGACGCCATCCACGCTAGCAGTGTGAAAACCCCGAACGCCCTCTGGCGGCAGCAATGCGAAACGCCTGCGTTTAGTTTTACCCAATATATTACAAACATCCCCCGTCCCGGTCTGAGAAGCAGACCGCTAGCTTACTCTACGGGAAGGCGGGCGAGAGAGGTCACACCTCTCCTTAAAATCGAACCGTCGACCAACACCTCAGCCACACGCGGAGTGCCATCTCCGCCAAGAATCAAACGTAATATGCGAGCTCGTCGCCAAAGCAATGAGGGCAAATTTGCCTCTTTTAACAATACTAAATCACCCTCCCTGGGAGGCTCAGTCCTGTCTGTCCACTTCACTCTTTGCTGCAGCAAATGCAAATATTCAAGCGACCAGCGACGCCAAAAGTCCTGGCTCATTTGCTGCAACATTTGAAAACGCGACAACCGATATACGCGTTCGTCCTTCCACGGGTATTCGGGCAGGGCATTCAAAGGCCCTCCCACCAAAAAATGACCAGGGGTGAGAGCTTCCAAGTCATTTGGATCTGGAGATAGCGGACAGAGAGGACGAGAGTTGAGGACCGCCTCAACTTTACAAAACACCGTGGCCAGCTCTTCAAAAGTTAGAGCCGTTTCTCCGATAATGCGGCGGAGGTGGGTCTTTGCGGATTTCACAGCCGCTTCAAAAATCCCTCCCCAATGGGGGCAACTTGGGGGACTAAATTTCCAGGTTATTCCCCTTTGGGCAGCAATTTGACTTAAACTAGTACAATTTTTATCAATAAACACGGAAACATCCTTAAGATAATTTACAGTTCCTTTATAGTTTGTGCCATTATCAGACCTAATAAGGGAAGGTAGACCTCGACGCGAAACAAAGCGATCCAACGCGGCGACGAAGGCCTCCGTAGTCAGAGCCGATACCACCTCCAAATGGACAGCCTTGGTGGCCAAACAAACAAATACACACAAATAGCCCTTCACAATACGGGCATTACGAAAGGGAGAAGCCTTGATCGAAAAGGGACCGGCAAAATCGGTTCCAACGCCGTCAAACGGCCTCGAAGGTCGAATTCGATCAACGGGCAAATCACCCATCTGTGGTTGCATCGTGGATGCCTTCAACCTATAACATGCAATACATCGAAACAGAACACTACGGATTGCTCTTCGGGCAGACAATATCCAAAATTCGCGTTGCAAAATAGCCAACAAAGCATTGCACCCAGCATGGGCGTTACGAATGTGTCGATCAGACACCAAAAGCTGCACCAAGGGTCCGCCCTTGGGCAACAACAGAGGATGGCGAGTCTCATATGGAAGATCCGCCTTCCGGAGCCTGCCTCCAACCCGAAGAAGCCCATCCGAGTCGATGTACGGGTTCAAACGAGCGACCGCGCCCTTCAACTTAGCGCGTCCGTCGCGCAAAATCTGAAGCTCTGACTCAAACCGTCCGGTCTGCACGACACGGACCCAATGCAACAATGCGCTCCGGCGCTCTTCTGCACCTGCAATCGGCTCCAACCGCTTTGCCTGTGGGTTTCTACAATTATGTATGAAACGCTTAATCCAACTGGTGACACCCAGAAGCTTATCCAAGCTGCTATACCGAGCAAGTAGCCAATCCGGCTCCGACGTCGTCTCAGCGACTACAGCATGTACACGGAGCCCAGTCAAACTCAAAGAAGTAACATCTGTCTGACAGACAGGCCAAGAAGTTTCTGATCCCATCAGCCACTCTGGACCCCACCAGAGCGGGTGTGACACCAATTCTGGTGCCGTACAACCTCGGGAAGCACAGTCCGCTGGGTTAAGCTCTCCCGGCACATGTCTCCATGTTATATCAATTCCGATATTCTGGATTTGGGAAACCCGATTTCCCACAAAAACCTCCAAGGTATGTGGGGCCGCGCGCAACCATGCAAGCGCGACCTGGCTATCCGACCAGGCGAAGATGTCCCGTATCTCGACCGTGGCCGCCAGCTCACATGCAACGTGATGCAACAATTTAGAGAGAAGGTGAGCTCCACTCAACTCAAGCTTGGGAATAGTCAGCCTAGTCCTGATGGGGGCGACCTTGCTCTTCCCTAACAAAAGCGAGACATTGACCCGGCCATCGGCGTCAACTGTCCGCATATAGACTGACGCGGCGTAGCCTCGCTCCGACGCGTCACAAAAGCCATGCAGGCTGGCTCGATATTTCCCGGGGGCAATATTCGACGAGGCAAGGCAATCCGATTGACTTCCTTAATCGATGAAAACAACTCGAGCCAATCATCCAATGGAGAGCCAAACAGCGGCTCGTCCCACGAGACGCCCAAAGTCCAAAGTCTCTGAAGAAGACACTTTGCAGAGAATATCACTGGACTGATCCAACCGCTTGGATCAAACATACGGGCTATTACGGACAACACCGTTCTCTTAGTCCAGACTTTTGGTATTTCCAAGTCCACTTGGAATGTGAAAATATCGGTTAGCGGCTGGTACTGCATGCCCAGCACCGCTATCCTGTTGGGATCATCCACATCCTCAAACAGGTGAGGGTTCTGTTGGTGATCCTCCGGGATCCCTTCTAGAACTTTAGGCTCATTAGACAACCACTTACGTAGCTCGTAGCCACCTGTCTTCAATATTTCAATCAATTCATCCCGCAGTAGGAGGGCCTCCTCAATACTTTGGGCTCCGGTGCACACGTCATCAACATACAAGTCACGTGACAGCACGGAAGCCCCACGGGGAAAGCGGATCCGTTCCCGCTCTGCCAATTCAAGCAATGATCTGATGGCGATATAGGGACTAGATTTCAAACCATAGGTGTTTGTATTGAGTTCATACACCGTCACAGGATCCTCAGGGCGCTCACGCCAGAGTATCAACTGGAATCGCCTGTCCTCAGGATGTATGACTGTCTGGCGGAACATCATCCGGATGTCCGCGCCAAAAACCACTTGATGTCTTCTAAAGTTCAAGATGATGTCAATTATGTCCCTATGCAATTTGGGACCTGAATGCAAACATAGATTCAACGAAACTCCGTTCGAAGTGGGTGCGGACCCATCAAAGACAGTCCGCAACTTGCCCGTTGAGGCCTTCACCACCGCGTGGTGGGGCAAAAATAATGCTCAGTTGAGCTCCAATCAACTCGAGCCGGAGACATGTGACCCAAATCCTCGTACTCGCGCATAAATTCAATATATTTATCGCGAAGTACGTGGTCACGCTGCATGCGTCGCTCCATGGACAGCAGTCGTTTCTCCGCAAGCGCCCTACTTTGCCCTAGGCTAGGACGAGAGGCAACAAAGGGTAACCTAGTTACAAACCGACCGGAGGGCAACCTCTCCGTGGTCGATCGAAAAAGGGCTTCGCACTCAGCGTGTTCCGGATCCATCCTGGAACTCATAGGTGGCTCCTCCACCTCCCAAAACCTTTGCATGGTCTTGGCCAAGGACGCAGATGCGACAACCGGTGGCTCCTCCGCGGTGCCATTATCAAACACAGGGCCCATCAGGGCAAAACCAAAAATCGTAGACACTGCCATCAGTGAAGACGAACCCAGAGCCTTCTGTGTACCCAACAAAATCCAACCCAATACGTCCGAGCCCAGGAGCAAGTCCACTGGGCCGGGATGAAAGACAAAGGGGTCGGCCAAATCCAGACCCGAAACCAAAGACAACACACCCGGCGGTATGTCTGTCGAGGGGTGCCAACCCGCAATGGTATCCATTACCATAGCCGAAGTCGTGATCCTCATTGTGGAGGACTTCAGCGAAGAAAAGGTGACAAGTGTCTGGCCCGTCAGACACTTCACTTGTATGCCACCAACTCCAAGAAGTGGCACAGGCGAGTCTTCCACGACTAAACCTAACTGGCGTGCCACTCGAGTGGTAACCAAACTGCTTTGAGCCCCTGAGTCCAACAGAGCTCTCAAATTAATGGCTTCCCCACGACCCCATACGCGGACCACCGCGGTAGGGAGCAGAACCGTCCGCGGCTCTGTCCCAGCAAGGGAGCAAGCTAGTTACGGGCTCCCCACTCTCTCCAAACCAGGGGCGCGCCACTGACCCGGATAATATGGCGGGCGAGTGCACATCCCCATCTGAGGGGGGGCAGAACCCGCGGCCCGGCCATACATATGGTACGGCGGGTGGTACTCCAGCCGTGGGTACTCGTGCAGCGGCGGAGAAAACCGCTGCGGCTGCATGTGTTGGGCATTGGTAACCCGCGTGGAGGGGGGTGTCCCCACTCTCACGTCCGATCTAGGGCCCCCGCCCATGGGGGCCCTATCCGGGGCCTGGCCAGCTACATACTGGCCATGACCTTGGGGCGCGTGGTCCCGGTCCGCCAAGACCCGCGCAGGTACGCGACCCCCTCCCGAGGGGGGTGCGACGAGCGAAGCCGCGTCCTCCGTCCGGTGGTGGAGGGCTTCGCGCAGGAGCGCCCCCGCCCATAGGGGACCCCTGCCTCAACATCCGGGTGCCATCCCCGTTGCGGTTCATGCAAAGCATCGCGTGGTGCCGCCCACGGCATGCACTGCATGGTATGGCACTGGGACAGTCACGTGCATAGTGACCGCCCAAACAATAAAAGCAAAGTTCATGCCGCTTTGCCATGCGGCGCCTATCTTGTACTGGCAGTCTCTGCCAGTCCCTGCATTGTAGCAGGCTGTGGCCCATCCGGCCACATTGCAGGCAGTCCGCGTCCCTCGCGACTGCTGCCGTGTGCGCAACCCGCACACCAGCTCCACGCGGTGGCGGTTGCCGTCCCTGTTGGGGCCTACGTTCAGGCGCTCTGGATGGCGCTGAGTCCGTCATGGTATTCTCAGCAGCCCGTGCCTCAAACTCCAAAAACTTCACCAAGTCAGTGAATGTTGGTAGGGTGGTGCTATCCCGTTCCGCATTCTCGCGCTCAAATCGCGAGCGGATGTCATTGGGTAATTTGCCCAATACAATGTGCACCAGCAAAAAGGACCATTGGTCCACCGGCAGCCCCAGTGTGCAGAGCGCGTTACAGGCCACTGTAACGGGCGTGAGCAACTGCAGGCGCAACTGTGCCCTGTTGGCCACCTTGGGCAGGGCCATCAACTGTGCGGCGTGCGCATCCGCTAACAAACGTAAGTTTTGGTAGCGGGAGTTCAATAACTCCCAAGCCGTATCGTACTGGTCGTCCTCCACCCGGAGGTGCTGGATGAGCGACCGCGCTTCATCCTCAAGAGTGGAGAGGAGGTAGGCCATCTTCTGGGCCTTCGACAAATCCTGTCGTGCTACGACCAGGGACTCAAACATATTTTTATATGCTACCCACTCCTCCATCCTACCCCCAAAGTGGGACAGCTGAAGGGTGGGGAGCCGACCAGTAACCGCTGGTCCTTCCTGTCTAACAGGTGTGCGAGGGGCTGGTCCGCCAGCCTGTCTCGCCCTTATTGCGGTCACCGCCTCCGCGATATCATCGTGCAGACTCAGGATCTGGTCCATGTCCGCCATGTGACCTGCGTAGGCCTCCGGGGTAAGATCGGCTTCGGTAAGCGCCGCCATGGCCGCTTCCGCGCTAATCAATCGTGAGTGGAGGTGATCCGCTCTTAGCAGTATGGCGCCCTCCCTGTCCTTCCGGGACAGGAGTCCTCCGGCCGTCACAAACCATCTCAATTCGTTGGCGAGTGTCGCCCTAGCATTGGAGGCCTTCGCCATCGCGTCAAGTCACAAACAAAAAATAACAAAAGGTAAATAAAAAACAACAAAATCAAGCAACTACACGAAGAACCGCGGTAGGTATGAGAATGGCACAAACCCGGAACGCACGGTACAAACCGCAAACAAATACAAAAAAGGTTACAAATATTCTTATACAAACAAACTAAGAAAAATCTAATAATTTTTACAAACAATTAATTATTTTTTTACAAACGAACAAATAGAGGGTAGGTAAACTACGCTCTGCTACCAGAAAATGTGCAGAGCAACTACGCTCTGCTGCCAGAAAATGTGCGCAGAGCGAATCCGGACAAACGAAGCGGCGGGAAGAATTCTGTACCGGAACTTTACCGGGAAAAAATCTACCGGTAAAATTAAGTACCGGGAAAAAATCTCCACGCGACACCACGCTTGTCCGACTAGAATCTAACTTAAGCTATACGCAGTCTGCTACCACCGTAGCTTATGAAGGGAGCTACAGGGCCCTATATGATAACCTAACCTATAAATTAACTAGAATTGAACACTTACCAAACTAAATCTTCTTTCTCTTCGGATCCAAACTTGAGTGTCTTCGGGAAGGGGGAATTCCTAATTACCCTACCTAACCCTTGAGATCTCAATTCCCCATAACAACTAAATAGATTTCTTCCCGTAGTTTCACTCGGGAACAGCCAGATGTGAACAGCCAGCCACGTTTCACCTCTCACAAGAAAAAGTCACAATAACAGAGTTTTTCACAAACACAAATTCAATAGTGATTTAACAAACAGGAAATTCACAATTATCACTCAAACTAAACAACAAGCAAAAGACGCGAGACCGCTCCGCGTATTAAAATCAAACCGATATCGCCCTGGACAATGCAATGGCCGACCACACGCGACGCCATCCACGCTAGCAGTGTGAAAACCCCGAACGCCCTCTGGCGGCAGCAATGCGAAACGCCTGCGTTTAGTTTTACCCAATATATTACAAACATGGGGGCTTTAGGACCTTAAGTGTGTTAAGTTAGTAAGTGTTATTTTTTATGTATAACATGTAGGTGTTTTGTGTTTTGGATTTAGTCTGTGAATTTGGATGTATCCTTATAAATAAATTAAATAAATGATTTTTCCATTACGGTGGTGGATGATGATTATAAGAATGTTTTCACTGCATTTACGGTATTTATGGGTCACATAATATGAGGCATAAATCAAGGTCTATAGGCAGTAAAAGGCAAAAGGCAAGTTTACTTATAAAGGCTAAATTGTGTAATTAAATAAAAACTGTCAAACGATAAATCATTTTTAACAAAACCAGAAACATGTTGAAAAATATGATAATTGCATGAAATTGAGCGAATCATTGCGGGACATAATGGATACCAAGATTTATCACATGCGACACTTTGAACAGCCGTGCGTGAGAGATGTATGAGAGAGGTCATATCTTGATTCAGTTATTTTAATTGTAAGCGCGTAAGGTCACTAAACTTTTTATAAATAGGAAGAAGGTAAGTACCTACTACTTAAGTATCCAAATAAAAATGTTGCTAAATGTAATGCTAAGTAACGTTGATCATGATCATAATGGTGGAGAATGAGGACAGGAGAAACAGGTGGCAGAAATCGACTTCTAACTAGATAATATTAGGCTTAAACCCAGAATTCATTTGGATCCACCAAAAGCAGCGGAAAGTATGAAGTGGGCCGATCCAAAAAAGAAAAATATAATTAAACATGTTTCAAGAGTAGTGATGTGCCGTCCCCGAAATTTTCAAAGGAACAGCGGAAAGTTTCTTGGAAATTTCTCCGAAATATTCTCGAGAACGGAAAATTTTCCTAAAAATCCGAGAAATTTTCAAAGGAAGAAATTTACGGAAACAGAAAGTTTCTCGGCGGCACAACGCTTTTCACGAGTATATTGAATGTATGAAGATAGCAGTATCCACGAAATATCACCACAACCTATCTCGATTGACATTTGACAGCTCAAAATTTTATTTGACTGTCAGTTAAATCGGGGTGATCCAAACAGCATTGTATGTTTTATCTCTTTAAAGCCATTACACATCACCTTGATCGACACCAAAATAGCGACCCAATCTCAAATCCCTCCTGGCTAAAGGCACATAAATAAAAATATGGGAAATGTATATTTTTACTGCAGTATTCTGTGTTGTGTGCCAGTTCACGAATTAACGATTTGGGATCACTCCCATTCGCTCTAATTTGGAAAGGTACTATTTAGCACGCGTGCCACTAATGCCACCATTCACTGTACTGTATCTTTTGTTTTATTCGTCTCGAAGAAAACTGTTGTGTGTCGGAATGGTAACGCGAATGAGTCATTTGACCTACTCGTACTCGTCATTATAAAAACTTGCACTTGATGTGCGGTTAGGTGAGTAACTGGTAGACTGGACGTCGCGATATTGTATGTACGGTGGTGTTTGACGCAATGGAAGCAAAGTGGTTCTGTCAATAAACATTCTTCTTCTACTATATAGAGTATGCCTTCTCTATATATATCGTTAAAGATTACGCAGCGGTAATTGTTTTCTTTATCATACATGAATAAGCTCTACTATAGGCACCATATAAAAATGTCGGTGGCCGACTAAAAAAGGAAGAAATAATTTAGCACCTTCTTGATGGATCCCTTTTGTAGCTTTATACTGAAATCCTTAGAAAGTACAAAAGCAGATATGGACTTGCGAGCGGTTGATACGTTGGGATCCCACGGTGTAATGCAGAACGGCGATTAGATGTCGAATTTGCAGGGTTGCCGAAAGTTTTGCAGAAATTTAGACGCAAAAGCTGAAAACACAAAATTACTATGTTATTGAAAGATACTATGATCTGTCGTGTATAGGTAATTTTGCAAAAGAAAACTCTACCTAACTTGAAATTGGTGGCGTTTGTGCTTCTTTTTCCTTTCTTCTTAAAATTGGGCTTGACTGTGGTACGAGTATTTTTCGAATCCATCTATTTCTATGAACTCTATTAAATACTGTGAAGAAATAATGTTTTTTGATTACCTACTTTAATTTTCTTGACAACACAGAAACAAAGCCAAAACCGAAAGCCAAAACTAACGAGGGGTCGTAAATTATTTCGGACATCAAGCAACGCCGATAAACGAGCAACCGTCGATGGCGTCGATCATAAATCCATAATTTAAAGGCATGATGAATGAAAATTAGTTTTTAACACTCCGTTATTACTTTTTCTTTCATTTTTCGTCGGCATAAACAAAAAGGTTTTGATTAAAATAACTGGTTTTAGTAAGAGCCGAAAAGGTAATTGCAAAAAACTGGCATTGAAAATTGCGAATATGACAGCCCTAATCGATGGCGAATAAGTAACGGTCGGATTCCTTATAAGAATGCTACGGGTCAAATCTGGGGTTCGCATCGTAGATCGGGGTCAGTGTTCCACGTTTTCTCCTATATGTCATCTGCGGCCTCTTTGAACGTTGAGTTGAGGCTTCGCTGCCTAAGGCTAGCCTCGCAAACTGACGAAGGCTGCCACTGAGCGAGTTAATGATATAACGTTTGAACAACTGCTGTCAGTGAAATTGAATGTACTTTCTATCTCGATTGTAGAAGCTATTATATTGTTGCTACCGTAGATTACTGATTAATCTTTGATCAATGTTAAGTAAGTTTTAGTAAAGTAGATATTACTGAAAAGTTGAACCAGGGTTCTGTGATGTGAATGAAGTAGGTAAGCGTCGTTATTATGAAATCTCATATGATTACAATTACGCTAAAGATGATCTTTGGCTTCAAAGACCATGAGGTATACCAATCATGAAAAAGTAAAAAGACCTTAGCATTTTTATAAACATGGTCGTTTAAAAAAAGTGCTAAGTGCTGCCATCTACAAGAATAGCGCTTTATTAAACATAAGAGTTCAGCGCCATCTATACCGCGCTGCCCTTACGATAAATAAAGTTAAAAAGACTGTAATGAACACAAGCAGCGTCAGATGGCTTTTAGTTTTGTCAATGAAAGTTAGATGACACTGAAAAATATTTCAGGAAAGATAAATTAGCCTGAAAAATTGTAGTTTATATGTTTATACTATACTACCGATACGGAGTATCGCTAACATTGTATTATAGCTTCAAAAATACTCGTTGTAGTTACCTACTATTGCACTGTTTACATTTACATAAGTAGCAAGGGAAGGAGGAGAAAAAACCTTATTTATTTAAACACACAAATATTAGAAAATAGGTTATGAAGATAAACAAACAGACATAACTGTCCGTGGACATAGCTCAATTTCGTAGGTCTATGGTCTACTGGTTCAAGATATTTTCCATATTAGTGAAATATACTATGCATATCATAATTCTTACTATAAATGCAAAAGTTAAGATGCGAGTTTGTGAGGATGTTTGTTACTCAATCACACAAAATCTACCTACTTGAAGGATTTCGATAAAATTTGCCACACGAGTAAAAAAGTAACGAGAAAAGCACTTAAGGTACTTTTTATCCCGGCTAGATATAATTCATTACGTAAATTAAAGGACATATTCAGGAGAACACAAAGATCCGGAACGAGCCTCCACTATTGTGATAGGGTTTATCAATCCATTCGACGGGCAAGTCAGGGACAATGTGCTTGATGGATGAATCGCTGATGTGAATAGAGGGCGCTTACTTCGTTATAAATGACCGGCCGGCCGCGCCACAAAAAATGAGATAAAAACCTTGGTCAGACACGAAAATTGAGTTTTTTCAATCATTCAACCTTGGCGGGGAATGCGCATAGACAATAGATGAAATATTTGAACTTCGAATCATTAATTCAATAATTGTTCGGTCTCGTCTGCTCGTTCGTATTTCAGGTTTCCTTTGTAGTAGGTAGGTACCTCTTTGTGAGGGTTTGCACCTTATAATTATTATTTGGGTGATTTTTACTTATGAATATAGGTCTACCTATCGATTGAAAATATCTTAAAATATTCTCAATAGACACGTATTAGGTTTGTCGAAATATAATGGGTGCCTTTTTTTTGCACAGCAAGCGTCAAGCTCGATGTGCATTACTCTCGACTCGTGACAGTTGCGCCAGTTTCGAAACATAAATTGTCTGTATTGTATTCATATGTATATTAAGTTTTGCGCTTAACTCACAATTCTGTAAATTTCATGTTCTCTTTCTCTCTCAGCCGAAAGACGTCCACTGCTGGACAAAGGCCTCCCCCAAGGATTTCCACAACGACCGGTCCTGCGCTGCCCGCATCCATGCGCAACCCGCGACCTTCACCAGGTCGTCGGTCCACCGAGTGGGAGGCCTGCCAACACTACGTTTTCCGGTTCGTGGTCGCCACTCGAGAACTTTTCTGCCCCAACGGCTATCTGTTCTGCGAGCTATGTGCCCCGCCCACTGCCACTTAAGTTTGGCGATTCTGCGGGCTATATCGGTTACTTTAGTTCTCCTACGGATCTCCTCATTTCTGATTCGATCACGCAGGGAAACTCCGAGCATAGCGCGCTCCATCGCCCTTTGGGTGACCTTGAGCCTTCTTATGAGGCCCATAGTAAGCGACCACGTCTCTGTTCCGTATGTCATTACTGGCAACACACACTGGTCAAAGACCTTAGTCTTGAGACACTGCGGTATTTTGGACGAGAAGATATCGCGAAGCTTCCCGAACGCTGCCCAGCCGAGTTGGATTCGACGGTTGACCTCTTTCTCGAAGTTGGACTTACCTAACTGAACTGTTTGTCCCAGGTATACGTAATTGTCAACAACTTCGAGTGTAGAGTCTCCAACCTTTAGAGGAGTGGGTGCGACACGGATATTAGACATGATTTTCGTCTTATCCATGTTCATTTTTAGACCCACTTGTTGAGAGGCTCTACAGAGGCCATCGAGCATTGTGCCTAGGTCTTCCAAGGTCTCAGCCATGACTACGATATCGTCAGCGAATCGAAGGTGAGTGAGGTACTCGCCGTTGATATTGATACCGAGTCCGCTCCAGTCCAGAAGCTTGAAGACATCTTCCAGGGCGGCGGTGAACAGTTTCGGAGATATAACGTCTCCCTGTCTCACACCTCGCTTCAACTGGATAGGTTTCGAGCCTTGATCCTGGAGACGGACCGACATGGTGGCGTTTTCGTACAAACACTTCAGCGCTTCGATATATCGATAGTCAATTTGGCACCGTTGGAGAGACTGTAGCACAGCCCAGGTCTCGATCGAATCGAAGGCTTTCTCGTAGTCCACAAACGCCAAGCATAAGGGCTGATTATACTCCTCAGTCTTCTGTATAATCTGCCGCAGCGTATGTAAGTGGTCTACGGTACTAAAGCCTTTTCGGAAACCGGCTTGTTCGGGAGGCTGGAAGTCGTCGAACCTGCGAGCGAGACGATTCGTAATGACTCTCGAAAACAGTTTGTAGACATGGCTCAGAAGTGAGATAGGCCTATAATTCTTCAATAAGGTTTTGTCGCCTTTTTTGAAGAAAAGTACCACCACACTTCTGTGCCATGCCGTAGGCGTTTGTCCCTCGAATATGACGGAATCGAATAGCTTCTGAAGAGCTTTTAACACCGGTGTTCCACCTGCTTTCAGAAGCTCAGCCGTGATTCCATCATCACCCGGTGCCTTATTGTTTTTTAACTGTTTGAGAGCCATTCTAATCTCGTATAGGCTGACGTCCGGGATATCTTCGGTGTAGTGTCGGGTCAATCTGGCTCTTGGATCTTTGGCCAGATTACTGACAGGTGCGCGTACGCTGGTGTATAATTGTCCGTAGAACTTCTCAACCTCTTCCAACAGCTCTGGCTTCGACGAAATGATTCTGCCATCCTCAGTCTTCAGCTTGGTCAGTTGGCTTTGACCAACAGACAGATCCCTTGCAAACACTTTTGAGCCCTTATTTCGCTTAATCGCCTCTTCAATACGGTCAGTATTGAATTGGCGTAAATCGCGCGTTAGGGACTTGGAGATCTGTCTGTTTAGACGTCGATACTGAGCAGCATCGTTAGAGGACTGCAGAACCAAGTTTCGTCTTTCTTCCATGAGTTTGTTGGTGAGGTCCGAGATCTTTTTGGTTCCTTTTGAACAGCGGGTTTTGAAGGCCTTAGACCCAGCTGTTTGGACAATTTGCACAAACCTGTCATTATAATCGTCCAGATTTTCGCAGTCTCCCAGGCATTCGAAGCGATTCTGCAACTCGAGCTGAAAGCTCTCGGGGTTTTGGAGCTGGATAGGCGCTGGTCGGAGCGTAGACTTCATCAGTCGACACCTTTCGAGTTTTATTCTAAGATTCAATGTGCCTCTTACCAATCGGTGATCGCTTCCTGTTTTTACGGCATTGATCACAGAGACATCATTGAATATGTGCCTCTTCGTCGACAAGATGAAGTCAATCTCATTTTTTGTAACGCCATTAGGATGCAACCATGTCCACTTTCGCTGTTTTGGCTTTTTGAAGATAGAGTTCATCATAAAGAGGCCCTCCTTCTCCATAAAGCCGGCCAGCAGATGACCACGTGCATTCCTCGTTCCATATCCAAAATTCCCCACTCTCAGCTCATCATCGCTTCGTTTGCCCAGTTTCGCGTTAAAGTCCCCCATCACAACGGTATAGTGGGCCTGGGAGCTATGTATGGCTCTAGAAATATCCTTATACATAGTCTCTACCTCGTCGTCGGAGCGATATGAGGGCGGTGCGTATACTTGTATTACCTTCAACGAATACCGTTTGGTGATTCTGAGTACAAGGTACGCTACCCTCGCCGAAACACTCTCGAACTGGACCACGTTGTTGACGAGGGACCTGTGGACGATAAACCCGACACCACCCTGGGACAGTTGGTCGCCCTCCCGGAAATAGAGCAGGTTTCCGGATTTGAGGATCATGGTGTCCTCCCCCTCTCTTCGGACTTCACATAATCCTACAATATCCCATCGTAACCTGCTCAATTCTTCCTCCAGTTCAGCGAGCTTCTCGTCGGTCCGCAGTGTGCACGTGTTGTAAGTTGCCAGGGCCAAGGGTCGTCGGGGTTGGTAGCCTGGCATCTGCCGGGGATTCTTAGCACCCCCTGCCCCGCCGTTACCGTGACCGCTACCAGAGTCCGGGATAGCGGGGCCGCCGGGGACTAGGGGCCGTGTTGTGGGTGTATCAACCATGGGGGGTTTTGCCGTAATCGCCACGCTTGGCAGGCGGGTTGGCGATCGCAGTGTGATGTCATAGTACGCGGAAAGATGCTGCTGCCCATGCTCCGGTGTTTTTGATCCCTTAGTCGCCTCTTACGACACCCACGGGAAGAGATGGGTTGGTGCTATTCTAGGGCCACACCACAGGCACAGCGGCACCATCTTCAGCGGTAAATTTCATGTTACCGCTGAAGATTTCTCAAATAGAGTTCTTTTATATAACTAGCATCTAAGGATGGGCGGAAAAACGAAAAGACCCTTCAGAAAATGAAGTTATACGTTGCTATCGCCCGAGATAACCACTAAACTACAGGGGCGTGAAAACATCGTCTTGTCCGGCACGTGGCGTTGACAGTTTTGACAGAAATCCGTTGCGTCTCCGCGAGTCGCCATTAATCCTGCGCTGCACATTAGTTGTGGGGTCATTCGTCAGCTGACACGCCAGTGTTGCCCACTCTGTTCCAAATTCCAAATGTTTTAGCGGGCTTCTAGAAAATTTCGGCTGCCATTGCACTGAAATGATTTTGAGTGAATAGAGGGTTCGTTAAAAATAGCTGCGCCCCGGGGCTTCGTTTCCGTAGGAGTTTTGGGTCAAAACGTATCTACCCTATGTGATATTCCCTTTATTTTTCTACCCGTATACCAAATTGCATGGAAATCTGTCCAGTAGATTTTGCGTGATTGAGTTACAAATATACTTACGAATTCACACCCAAACTTTTGTCTTTATAATATTAGTACATAAAATATAACTACTTCTAATATAGCATATTTTTTTAATTCTTGTGTATTTTTCCGATTAAATAAATGTAGAGAGGAAAAACTTTGTAAGACATTTTCTTTTAGTAGACGTACCTTTTATTTGTACTGTTCAAGATGTCATGTTCTGTTGATCAAGTCGTGGGAGCGGTATCAGCTGTCCCCTAAATAATATTTCAACCTCTACATCCGCGTCCAGTGTCCACATAAAGGCGAAACTTTACGAGAATGTATCTATGTATGGGTTTTGTTGCTCTTTCGAGCAAAAATGACTACATGGTTTGGATAAAATTTGGTATAAGTAAAATTATCCCAACCGTGAAGTTGCGATACCGGTATGAATATGGTTATTTTTATTTTTATCTTATAAGATATCGATGTCTCCCTATCGAGAATTTTTTTTTACGTTATTAGACAGATATTGATAAGGAATTATATCAGACAATCCAATAGAATTTCTCAAAATGCTCACAGCAGGAAAATGCGTAACTTTTTTTTTATTCACCAATTTAATTCAACCATATTATAAGAAGGGCTTTAGAACTGTTATTTTATCATTTCGGCACTATCAAAGTCTTATAAAGCAATTTCACGATAAAATAACAAACACAGACGGTATTAGTATAAATAAGTACCCTCCGTTTCAGAAGGTCGTGGCATTTAGCGCCTACACAGTGATATTTATAAAGTGGCTACTATGCATACAGTCAACTACAAAATTTGATTCACAATGTTAAATTTTTATTTTATCAATTTATTTTTATTTTATACTAGCTGTCGCCCGCGGCTTCGCCCGCGTGAGTTTCGCTTAGATGAAAAGTATTTTTGTGTTCCAAACAGTTTCAGATGTTTCGGATCTTCGATTTTTATACGTCTACAGAAAGTGCTCATCAGATTAATCAAGTTTTGCTAAAGCGCCATTTCCATATATGTTATAGTGTAGCTGGTCTCTTGAAGTTATTTATCAGATGTTCCTGATCTTCAATTTTTATACGTCAACAGAAAATGCTCATCAGGTTGAACGATTTTTGCTAAGGCGCCATTTCCATATATGTTATAGTGTAGCTGGTCTCTTGCAGTTCTTCATCAGATGTTCCAGATCTTCAATTTTTATACATCAGCAGAAAATGCTCATCAGGTTGAACGACTTTTGTTGAGGCACCATTTCCATATTTCTTATGGTTTAGCAGTTCTGTTATGGTTCTTCATCAGGTGTTCCAGTTTTCAAAATGAATTATAGCCTATATGTTGCCCAGGCTTAATAGCTATACAACAAAAAAAGTTTCATTCAAATCCGTCCAGTAGTTTTTGCGTGAAACGCGTACATACATACAGACAGACAGACAGACAGACAGACAGACAGACAGACAGACAGACAGACAAGAAATTCCAAAAAAATTTTTTTGCTTTCTATTGTTCTTTTTAGGTGTCCCTCTATCCATTTTAGTCAAAAATACTAAATGTACAGACAAAATATTTTTACTGTTTTATTATATGTATAGATTCAGAGTAATAGGTATAGTTTCGCACCATTAGAACCTTATTAGTATTGCGCGTGACCCAACACGCACTTGGCTAGTTATTTTTTTATTTTTTACTAAAGTGAGGTACAAAGTAGTTAAATTTGGTACCATTATAGGGAAAGAGAAATGAAATTAATTTTAGATAAACCTATCTTTCAGATAAAAACTATTTTGGTAAGCTACGAGAATATTCAAACTGAATCTATCGTAGCCATGACGCTACGAATTCGTAGTACGTCGTAGCAATGTAGAGTGCTACGAACAGCCGTAGCCACTAAGTATCTCCAATTCTACGAATACAGTAGCCGAATATTTGGAATTAATGTCTAAAGCGTACTAAAATAAAAATAGCCCGTCTTACTTGGACCAAAAATAGATTTTTACTATAAGTACAGATCGTACGTAGATCTGCCTTGTATAAGGAGATATAAATGAAACTTACATGCACACATATGTATTTTATTGTATACAATACGTACATAAAACATTACATTTCTTTTTGGCCAGTTATAAAAAAGAAAAGGATTTTTACACGACTGATTTTACATGAATAAAAGGTTGAAAACGCCTACTTGCGATAACGTAAGAAAATATTTTCAATAAAAAACGAAGGCGTTTCCTGCGAATATAACACTATTACATAGATAGGCAAGCACCTTCGACCCCCGGACCTCTATAACCGACGCGAGAATATTGCAAAAGGGGGTGTAAATTAGGATCCTCGAATACCTCTTTATAGAGATTGCCTGTCCGCTTTGGGAGCAAGTCACGTAATAATATTGTGGTCGCCCTAATCGCCGGAATTCTGTGTATCGGCCTACTATTTACTGCCTTATACTGTGGTCCCCTTTTCATAATGTTTTGTTGATGGAGCCGACGTGTTTTTGTCTGGTTTACGTAATGGCACTGCCGACTTTGCAAAATGTTAGCTTAGTCTATATGTATGTTGATCCGGTCTGCCAGATTTTGAGTTGTTTAGGACTTGTTTTTAGCATCTTGGCTTTGCTTCTTATTTATTTCATGAGACGGCCCAAAAATGGAGTGTTAGGTATATTTTCAGGATTCATGTATATCATGTATGTTGGTTTTTTTTTGTTTCACCTATAACTTCACCTTTAAAGACAATTTATTTTCTTCGTCTATGGTTTCACGTACCTAGCTTTATGGTTTCACCATAATTCCTAAAAGCCTCGCCTTATAACGTAGATGTATCGTGATGTGTAAGGTATCCTTAGATACCTTACGCTATCTCGTTTTCCAGAGATAAGTGCATTCAAGCAAACAATCAAAATCTTTAGCTTTACTAACCAAAATTAATCTCCACATACAAAGTTTAGGTTAAGCATATTATATGTACCTATAAATTAATACAAATTATCAATAATTCAATTATGTATTTTGATTGGTCTCTGTATAAAATACAAACATAGTATTTAGTTTCATTGAACAAAGAGCAACGTAAAATGTTCAAACGTGTACATTACAGTTAGAGTTTAATTAATACCATTTCATTTGTGTTATAATTACGTTACAAATGGTTAAATTAAATTCGTACGTTCAAATCCAAATTGAGCAAAACCAAAAATAAGCTCTGTAGCAATATGATCCGGAGAGATTTCAAATTCGGTTATTCAAAGTTACAAATACGATAATTCAAGGAAAAAATACTAAAAAGGCGAGCGTGTATAAAGAGTGATGAGTGTAGAGGGAACGAGAAAGATTTGTAAGGATATTAGCAAGTGGGAATATATATATATATATATTGTCACTGATGCAGGAACTTTGAGGGAAACAGGCGTAATATGATAATAGGTATATGTACATTACGATTTTTACGGTTACTATTAGATATTGTCTTTTTACTCCGACTACAACCGAACTCATCACCTAGTCGCTTAAAAGAAACTTGGTAAACGTGGCTTAAAAGAAATTTGGCACTTACAAATAAAAAAAAATCCTCATATTTTATACCTTAAACTCATGCTATTTTCTCATTACTTAGGAAATTGTTTTAAATCTTTAACCATAATTTAACAACATTATTTAAATTTAGAAACATGTCATAACTGGCAACATTTCAAATTACACGTCGAAATCCAAATTAACTTAAACCAAAAATACCTGGATGACAGATGGGCCGGATATTGAGATGTGGCAACGGAAATTACAGATATCGCTTCATAACTTTGGATTCGACAAATATAATGAAGGTATGTGGCATTTGCTATTACTAATATAGTATAGGTATATGTAATCTGCTAATAAGTAGGTAGTATTTTACATAATTTTCAGAATCAGAAAAGTTGATTATGAATATGTTATTTTTGTAGTAAATGTAATGGTTTATAGCAAACTAAATTATATCCTCATATAGAAATTAGATATGGTGAAAAAATTCCATGCGAGCAGAACTTGAACCCGCGACCAGGTCTTTATACGACCTTGCTTTTCCAAATGAGCTATCGCATTTCAATCCTGCACATCGAATTGCTCTTTGATTTGAATTGAATTGAATCTGAGATGCTCAAAAATAAAAAAAATAACTAAATTATATTTTTATTATTTTATGAATTTTTTATTCAATTCAATTTCAATTCAATTCAATTCTTACTAAGTAATAATGCTTACCTTTCGATTTATGATTTTTTTTTCTGTGTGCAATGTGAATATCCTAAACAGTGCAAGGAAAAGTTACATGAAGTAATTTAACTTACAAATTATATAAAAAAAACAGGACAAAATTCAATATCACGAAAAGATGACTGACTTGTAACACAGCAATTCTTATAATTATAAATAACAACTGTCTGAACATTATTCGAACAAGCAATTCATTGAATTAGAAGTATATAGGTATCCTAATTCAATGAAGCAATTACTAAAATAAGCAATTATTTTTAAAATGTTCAAACAGTTATTAAAATTTACAATTTTAAATATTACCATTATGATACCATTATAATTTTAAATATAACTGTAGTACCTAAAAATACAAAATATTATCTGGATATATTCCTAAACGCTTTAAAATTATGATAATCTCTGCTGAAAAATAACTGCTGAAGAATGGTCTCTCTATCTATATTATATTAGTATACAGGATGTTTTTTAAATCATTGGCATCCTTTCTACTGGTGAAAGTACTCATGAACATGAGCAACTTTTTGTATGGGACCGACTCAATCCGATGGAAAAAAAAATTTGCTGTTCCATACATTTCGGGTGAGTAGGTATTGGAAAATAGTATGGAACAGCAGATTTTTTTTTCCATCGGATTGAGTCGGTCCCATACAAAAAGTTGCTCATGTTCATGAGTACTTTCACCAGTATAAAGGATGCCAATGATTTAAAAAACACCCTGTATGTTTTATCAATAGAAGTTAAAATATATATTTTTTTGTATAGAGATATTATTCTATAAATATGTTTGTTTCATGGTGTATAAATAAATGCATACCACGCCCCGAAAAACACATAGTTCGTTGACGAACGAAACGAAACGCGGCAAATACGAGGAAAGTATGAATTTCGTTCATAACGCCCACAGATCAAATATTTGATATGCATATAAGCGTACGCCATACGCATATACGTAGATATGACAACAGACAAATTATTAAAATAGAGACAAAGTGGCAAATAATATAATAAAGGATTTCTCTGTCTTCATTTCAATATTTGACAATATCTTTTTTTCAAATCCATAAAAAAACAAACGTGATATTTTGTACATTTTAGGTAGATGTATTGATAAGTTGAGTTTAGCATATTAATAAGCAAGAGAATTGATCCTTTATTCTGTATCTAGTTTGAAATAGAGTATATATGTTTAATCACATCTTTATAATAGATATATAGAATTTGAATGTTTTTACTGTTTAATTTTGGCCTGTCTATTTCTATTTGTGTCAATACCTATTGAGGAAATATGAGAAATGAATGACTGATAAGTGCGACACCGCATCCGTAAAGGTCCCATTTTGCTGATTTATGATTTACCGAAACGGTTAAGGAGAAATTCGGAATATGATCCAAATAGTTTTAGTTCACCACTAGTCTACTACTTAATCAAAAATGCTTTATTGAAACTTGGCATTCACAGTCTTCCATGCTGGTCTGGGAGCGAAGAAAAAACATAGAATGTGCCAGCTGCTTCTCTTCCCGCGCAGATTTTAAAATTCAATCGAGGGAAAGGGCTTTAAACTGATCCCCAGTTTAAAGCCCTTTCCCTCCTTTCTCTTTCTCTCCTCCACTCATAGGCGACGGGCTAGCAACCTGTCAGTATACCTGAATCTCCATTCCAGCAGAGAGCCCACTATTCAGCTAAGCGTGGCCTTCGAGTCTCACGACTCTTGGCTCCGTCTACCCCGTAAGGGATAAAGAGGTGATTCTATGTATGTATGTATTCACAGGCACTTTTGGAACCTCCACCTACACTACTATTACCACTACACTACCACATACACGGATACACCCCTACTATTATATTTATCTGATCTGTATGTAAGATCTCGTATTTTTCATTGCTTTCGATAAATTCAAAAACTACTCAATCTTGACGACATTTTGACGAGTTTTTTTGCACACTTTGTGTAATTTGGTCCAATTTGACAGATTCAGAGTTAGTCAGCCAAACCAAGTGCGAACACTATAGTTTTTTATTACATTATAATACTTTAACAGAAATGTGCAATAAAAATATTTTCTCGCTCATTCCGCGCTCTCAACATTCATAATGAAATAAAAAATCAAATAAACAGAGTCGACATTCCAGTTCCGTTAACGAAGCGAATAAAACTGTCCAACCCTTTGAATAAACCGTGAAAATGGTCGAGAATAGCCTATTAACACTCGCTGACAATCTTGTAGAGGCTCTTCGGCGGAATGATAATATTTTTCTTTTATTTCAAACAGTCTACGTGCCGCCCCCGACTTAATTAGATTATCTATAGCATTAATTGAGTAGAAGCTGTTGTTCATTTGGAAATAAAATTCCTTTTGTGTATTTACTTTCTGTTATTGCGTTGATTTTTGAATATCTTAACAAAAAAAAATTACTTTTTAGGGTTCGTTCCTCCGAAAAATATAATCACTTCATTGTCCATCCGTCTGTCTATCTGCCAAGCCTTCAGGCCTAATAAACATTCTAAGTTAACGTTTTATATCAAAGATATGGCTGTCTTTGCCATATTTTAATCAAGAAACATAATATTGAATGATAAAGCTAAAGATATTTTTTATTTGAATGCTCGAATCTTTAGAACTACCAGTCAGATTAAAAAATATATACATATATATCCTTCTTCGGATACAAAACCCCCCACGGATAAAATCCTTGGGGGAGGCCTTTGTCCAGCAGTGGACGTCTTTAGGCTGAGAGAGAGAATATATCCTTCTGTATGATACTCACATTGATTATAAAGGCTATAGAATATATCCTAAACCTTTAGGGGAAAGCTAATTTACAAATTCACTCATAAATATGTCTTGATAAATACTTAGTTAAATTTAGATCTTAAATAGACTCCTCGCAGAACAGTTTAGTCCAAAGTATCATCTAGTTAGTAAGCCCAAACTGCTCGTTCGGCCGCTGTATTCACTTACACAATACGGCGCAATTAGTTCGAGCACTAAAACAATTTATATTATATTCGGCAGCACGATACTGTCGGCTACATAGACATTTAAGATCTGGAAGAGCCTTCATAAACACGCGTATTTGTTCGTTTCGTTATAATATGCCCGAACGATTGCCGGATCATCTTCAATCTGAACAAAAGGAACACAACATAAGATTTACACGAATTCATTGTTATATAATAAAATATAGAACTCTAGGAATATATAAAAAAATTGACATAATTTTTAGTACTTGTCGGTTACTTGTATATTAAGGACTTCCGCTGTGTTTCGTGATGCGTGTATTCAGTCTGTCTGATTGTCACTCATGTGCGCAAGAGATGAAATGGTTTTTCAGTTTTGTCGCACTCCGCGTGATAGAGACACGCTGAAGACGTCGTCGTCCGCTAAGAGTACGCGTCACGACACGCAGCGGACGTCTTGAATCTGTCGGTTGTTAAAGAAAACATAAGTAGAGTGCGTTTCATAGAATAGTTCCTTTGCCGCCATGTTGGCAGTAAAATTAATAATATTATAAACTAGCAGTTCCCGCGGCTTTGTACGAGCCTTGGCTTAAGATGTTCATAAAGTGGCCGTTGACAACAATCATGGCTATGAAAAAACCTAATAGTTAATCTAGAAACTAATTATAACATAACTAGCTTTCGCCCGCGGCTTCGCCCGCGTGAATTTCCCACGGGAACAGTGCTTTTTCCCGGGATGAAAGGTACCCTATGTCCTTCTCCGTACTTCTAGCTATGTGTATGCAAAATTTGAGGAAGATTGGTTCAGTAGATGAAGCGTGAAGAGGTAACAAACAAACAAATAAACAAACAAACAAACTCACTTTCGCATTTATAATATTATAGTTAGGATTAGGATTAAATATTACTGCCAACATGACGGCAAAGGAATTATTTTATGAAACGCACTCTATACAGCGGGGTATCTAGTCCTAATATATCTATGGGTTGGCGTGGCTCGGCGGGAATGAAAATATTTTCCCTTTTATAGCGGTCCTCGCTGTGGCCAATTACAATTGCAATTAAGTTAATTTGAGGGTCCAGCCGACCTGCTGTTCGGAAGCTTACGTATCTTTGTGATTTGTGAATGGAAATGCCTACTCTATTCGCCAATGTCACTTTTATTTGGGTACCTACTCGTAATACAGTTTACGAGCTCTTTATTAAAATAGAGGTTTAGGTATACCTACCTTCTTTTCATTTTTGGCATATGCTAATTAAAGCTTAATTTATTTTAACATATTTTTTTTCCTAAAATTTATATCATGAAATATTTTCAAATGCCTATTTATTTTTATAAATATTATACTTGTAATAAATAGGTAAATATCAAGCTCTATTTTTATTTTAATATATTACACCTTAAGATCAAAATAACACACCGTCTCGTCGTAGCATGGCGTTTAGAAAAACAATATTTTCCATGGCAAAATAACAAGAATTTTTCCAAAAGTTGTGTAATGAAATTCAGAATTGTTCCCGGGTAAATATATAAATTTTGGAGGGAAAACACACTGGGCTCGACGAAGTAGCAACAACAACATTGCTGTGAGCGTAATGAGCTAGTAGCTGTTTTGTTTCGCCCTGTCTGCCTAATTTCTATGGAAATTATTAGTCATATGGAGAATGGAAGATATATACTTTTGCAACAGATTAAAAAATAACAAAGTGTTTCTGTTATGAAAGTCATAACGTCAAATCTTTTTTTTGTGGATAAATTTGAATACCAAATTTAGATCATTACATCAATTCTATCCTAATCCTTCCTATCCTAATAAATGTGAAAGTGAGTTTGTTGGTGTGTATGTTTGTTTGTTTGTTTGTTTGTTTGTTACCTCTTTACGCTTTATCTACTGAACCAATCTTCCTGAAATTTCGCATACACGTAGTTAAAAGTACTAATAGGGATATAGAGTACACATTTCGGGAAAAAGCACTGCCCTCGTGGGAATTTCACGCGGGCGAAGCCGCGGGCAAAAGCTAGTCTAACCAAAAAAAGATTCCTTATATTGATATTTAAAAATTTGCTTTAAAAAACATACCTATTTGAAACCATAAACTTGTAACATCCTTCTTCTAAGACGAGGGTTAAAAATGCTAGTCAACACAAGCTATGTGGCATCAAAGTCGGGTTACGTAAATTGAGATCATTAATTATTCTCTCAGCCAGAGCTGCCAGCGAGCTGCTGAAATAGTAGTTTTTGATACAAGTGCGGAAAATGTGTCATGTTGCACGAGTCCCGACGAGTCTTGGCCCGAGCCGAAGGCGAGGGTCAAGAGTCGGGACGAGTGAAAATGACACTTCCGCACGTGTGCCAAACAACGTTTTTCAATACAGTTGTGAAAAATAGTAAAAAACAAATCAAAAAATTAAAATCAATTTAAAACACACAACAAAATAACAAATTAAAAATTTTCAGATAATGGCGCATTTTTGCAATTTTATTTTACGACGATTCTAAGCAACAGACTCGTACGCGTATACAGCCAAAGTATTCGATTTTTGACAAATGTTTATGTGGAAATAATTAAATTAAAACTAAGTAGTAAATGAAACTAAATGTTTGTATAAAATATTTGATAATAAACAACTATGTAAAATAATCATTCGTATAAATTGTATCAAATTTTATTCTATGTACGAAAACTCCTTGCTTTTAAATTGATTTAAAACTAAACTGCAAAAGTAATGATCGAGCTCGGAAAAGTAAGTCACGACCGCGGAAAAGTAAGATGCCTGTGCAAAATATTCAAATTTCGAATCATAGATATAGGCTCAGAAAGTACGCCATGTTATACAACTGTATTGAAAAAACATAAACTTCGTCTGTAACAAGTTTGTAGGTCACAAGAACTCAAACTACCAAGAGGAATAATATCTAGTAGACCAATGTTCGACGAGCTTCATCTTTTCTATTCGAACTAGAGTTATACAATACATATAGTATTTGCCAACCAATCGACTGAACAATTTTTGTAAGCATGTGTTTTTGAAATAAAGAAATAATAATAATAATTTGCTCGAACAAATTGCTACATTGTACATAGAGTATAGATTAAAAAGGAACTGTAGCTGTTTTAAGTTCGTATTGTAACTTAATATTAGTAAATAATTTTGATTTTTTCTATAAATTGGAAAAATAAATAAGTACCTACAGCACTAATTAAATACTACTTATTGAATAAGTATAAAAAAAAACAAAAAGGAACATTTTCTCTCATGTTCTGTCGTTCCTATAGCTCACAACTTTGCTAGTGTTGCCTTGACACACGTATTATTTTCTCTGGAAACTTCTTTGACCATCTCAGACTACGTATTTATTCAAAAGCTGTTGAATTTATTGATACATGTTAACCTAATTATGTTCAAACGTATAAAAACAAACAAGAAATATTTATATAAAAAAGATATCTAACCTATTAAGTTTTCTCTGTACGTAAGTCGTCACGATAAATACCCAGCCTGTTAAAAATAAACGTCGTTCTATCCAAATCCTCCGAAGGAAACCAGTAAAAACCCAAGTACCTGTAACTAAGTGCCGGCTTTAGAAGTCGTATGATTCCGCCAGATAAAAATCTCCCGAAGTACAAGTTTTACAAAATGCGTCCCAGGGGTGTCAGGGGATTCCATGACGTAAGTGGGGTGCCTCCCTTAGTTGATGCGTCAAATGTACTATCAGGATCTATTCGTTTTTTTATTTTATTTATGTATGTTTTTTTATTCTATTGCCCGCACCTTCACCTGCTAGAATTGTGTAGCGCAAAACTATTTATTCCAAGATTACGTGTAATTTTTTACGGCAATGTATGGGCTCATTTCTACATACATAATACTTGTAATACGTTACTGTTCGAAACTTGTATCGGAAAGAAAAATGACAAAGACAATGTTAACCTTTTTTAATTTGTGATGGTTGTTGTTATTGGTTTTCTTATTATTAAAAATATATTTATAATATAATAATTTGTTTATCAGAGAAATATAATACTGATGTTCCACTTGCCTACAGTTACGCAGATTTTAGTTATTGAAATTTTCGTAATCAGTCGAGCTAACTTCCGAATAAAGTGTGGGCGCAGTTGTTGCCAGTTCGCAATCAGAACATACCTGTTTTTATACTAGCATCATTTTTATGTATTACACTTGTGGATAAAATAAATACCCAAAAGGCTAATACCTAAAGTTAAATTATTCTGTTGGTTTCAGAGTCAAAGTCACATATCCGTCCTAACAACACATCTAATGCGCCGCTAGAACGAGAATCGTATGACGTAACGCCATTTTTCACCATAACAAAATGTCAAATGCACACAGACCTTTATCATTGTCAATAAACTGCTGTATAAATCACACAAACAGCGTAACACGTTTTGTTTCGTGTCACCGACGGACCAATCCTCTCAATATTGTTATCGTATCGGTAATGAAATATCATCGCCCGGTTCTCTGACGATACGATTAACATTTGCAGCGTTCGATTTAAACTGGTATTTTTATGGATATTTATTTGTAAGCTTTATTTTGTACTAATATCAAATAGAACGTCAGAATAGTTTTTAACTTTTGTTCAGTAAAACGCATAAGGCGAATTCAATTTTGAGCACGTTGATGTGTTGCTGATTGTACAAATGTAATGTAATGTAGAGATTTTGTATAATAAAGATTTAACTATTTACTACAGAAAATATTTCCTGGATAGACGATCCATCTATTTTTAATCTTGCTTCTTCATTTCATTGAGGTCATAATATTTCATGATAACCATAAAAAATAAACCTAAAATTCTCTGCATGACCCAAAGGTTGGCTGGTAGATAATGCCTTAACATTAAGCCCTCTTATTATACATTTACTTTTGTATTTTTTGTAATAAAGGTTAAATAAATAAAAGATAAAATCCTTGGGGGAGGCCTTTGTCCAGCAGTGGACGTCGTTGGGCTGAGAGAGAGAGAGAGAAATAAAAGAATAAGTACTTACTTCTTTTATACTAGTTACCTACAGCTGTTTGTCGTCACTACAATGCGTTGATTGAAAAAGTGGGAGACGACGCAGGAATCCGTACAATCGCTTTATGAAGCCAGGCCAGAGGAGCATACCTCCAAAGTTTAGGTAAGATCGGCCGCCAGAAAACCCGAGGGGATAGTGTGTAACTGCTGCCATAAACTAGATTCTGATTTAAATCAGCAACTCCCAATGGAATATGAACACTAGTGCCTAGCTATATTATTTCCCGTGACATTGAAAGAAAACGTGATTTCATATAGCATTAGTCGGTGCGGTCGATCGACGCGTCGTCTCACTGTCGCGACCACTGACGGTGACTAAAGTGACTATTGTCTAATTTAGCCCCAAATGAACCTTCTGTACATTAGTAACTACTATTGCATATTCTTTGGCAAGACCAGAGCGAACTCAATTGATTTGCATCGCGAACAAAGCCAAGATCCTGGAAATGCAGCAATTCACCCCTTGAACTGAATCCCGAGATTAGAACGCGGACGCCGGCACTATGGAATTTCTTTTAATGAATGTAAAAGGAGATTGCCTTGAGCTCTGGCAACACTTTCATTATGTACGGGCGAAATTAAAACGTCTCTTGGTGTTAAAATCTCTATAACATTTTTTATTTATTATTGTTAATTCATTTTTGGAGTAGTATTTTTATTGAATAAATGCTTTAGATATACATAGATATCTCGTCGATCCCCGGCGTAAACGTCATAATAATAATTATAAAAGAAAATTGTTGTGTCAGTTAAAATGCATGGCAATGACATGTATGTATATTTTTTACCTTTGTAGGTAGGTTATATTAATTTACTTTCCAATATTTCAAAGAAATTACAGTTAATCACATTATCAAAGCTATTGAAATCTGAGAAGTGAATAAGATTTCAATTCTAAAATAGCAGAATAATATAAACAACAAACTAACAACCTTTTTAGGGTTCCGAAGTAAACAAGGAACCCTTATAGTTTCGTCATGTCTGTCCGTCCGTCCGTCCGTCTGCGGCTAATCTCAGAGACTACTAGTACTAGAAAACTGTAATTTGGTAGAGATATACATATTTATTACGCGGAGCGAACTGCAGAATATAATTAGGAAAAATATTTTTTTTAGGGAAAAAAAAATCATCCCCACTTTAGGTATAAGGGAGGCCTCCCTTATACCTAAAGTGGGGATGATTTTTTTTTCTCTCGATTATACCATCGTGTGGGGTATCATTTGATAGGTCTTTTAAAAATATTATGAATGTCTGAAGAACATTTTTTGATTTAGGGATCCGTGTGCGAAATATTTAACTTTAAAGTGATACATTTTGTTAGAGTCAAGTCCCCCCCCTCGAACAGGAAATCGGTGGAGGTGAAACATGAAACAAATTATAATCCATACTAATATTATAAATGTGAAAGTTTGGATGTGAGTTTGTGAGTTTGTGAATTTGTGAGTTTGTGAATTTGTGAATTTGTGAATTTGTGAGTTTGTGAATTTGTGAGTTTGTGAGTTTGTGAGGATGTTTGTTACTCAATCACGCAAAATCTACTGGACGGATTTCGATGAAATTTGGTACAGAGGTAGATTATGACCTGGAATAGCACATAGGCTACTTTTTATCCCGGGAAAAAGCACTGTTCCCGTGGAAAATTCACGCGGGCGAAGCCGCGGGCAAAAGCTAGTAACAAATATAATGAATTTAGAAGGAAAATTATCACGGCTATGTAGACTTTACACGTTAATGAGTAATAGACGATAAACTTACAAAATTGATTTTAGTATGAAAAATATTCGTAGGAACAATTTTCATTCTATATGATGGTATATACTTAGGTTATTTTCATTAGTTATATAAAAGTGGAAGTAAATATAAGTTCATGTGTCCGCATTTCTACAGGATAGGTACCTTCGGAACCCTACATTGTTCGTGGCCCGACACGCACTTGACCAATTATTATTCTATTTTATTAGTGGACTTTAGAGGAAAAAACATCAAAATTTGTTTTTCGTTCAGAAATCTGTATTTTATTTATTTATTTTATTTTATTTATTAAGGTGTGTAAAACAGGTTACAGCCATTACATTATAAAAAATAACAATTTAAGTAGGTATGGAACTAGGTCATAGCCCAAAACATACACACACAGAAGGTTTCAAAAAATATAAAAACGTAAAAACATTAAAATAATTTAAAGTAAAGTACTCTCATATAGAAATAAGATATGGTGAAAAATTCCATGCGAGCAGGACATGAACCCGCGACCAGGTCTTTATACGACCTTGCTCTTCCAACTGAGCTATCGCATTTCAATCCTGCACATCGAAAATCTTCACCATATCCAATTTCTATTGAAACGCATTAGGCATGCGTCACCTAACACCAATACCCACTATACGAGTAAGGTATTTGATTTAAATAATTTATTTTTGATTTTATTTATTTTTTTTGGAATTTTTTCACCATATCTTATTTCTATATGAGAGTACTTTAGTACTAATATTGCATCTGAGATGCTCAAAAATCCAAAAAATAATTTAAAGTAAGTTCAAAATAAATAAGATAAAAGAAGAAGATAGTTATTTATTGCAGATAACTTAACTTTACTTGGATATATTACACAAAGAAGAACTTATAAAGGCGTTAGTAGACAACTTAAATACCACCTTAATAAGCTAAAGGGTTGCACAAACAATAAGACATTGAAGCGCGCGGGTGTAAATGACTTCGTTATTGGGGCAGAGGATATTGCCCTTCAGTTGAAGAATGAATAAAAACGTAAAAATATCTAATTGAATTTTTCATCTCAGTCTAGGATTCTTTTGCGCTTTATTAAACTCGTTGAATGGAGCTGTGAGGGGCAATCGGAGCCTGATTTGCATTACGAGGATGAGAGCACAAAGCAGGGTGGATCCGTTAAGAATTCAATGCAGTCAAAGGCCTTGGGACTTGCTGTGAGAGACGCTGGGGCGTTCGTGTAGTGTCGACGACACGAGTATCAAATGGCTGTGAAGTGTGATAATTTGAAACATGTTTCCACAGCAGTTGCAAGCATTACGAGCTGTTCACACAATAATATTGTTCTTAAATAATAAATTGTGTTGCAATAATGTTGTTCTTTGATAAACTAGTTTTGCGAATTCAGTTTTTACAAACTCAGTTTGTAGCAAATATTAGTAAATATGCGGTCTATGTGCATGCGCGGTGGGTCATGGTCCGTCTTCCTTATCAATGAGGAAGGCCAGTGTCTCACCAGTTTTCTTATTATTGGCTTAGTATTGTGTCTGCCATCAGCGTGATATGGGACACATAGGCCTCTTCCAGCATCTTCCTGCTCTATCATTTGCCTTTCTTCTCCATAGCGGCCCTCCCGTGCTTTTAATGTCATCTTCCCATCTTTTTATTTGCCTTCGTCTCCTTCTTGTGCCATCACGGGACCACCATTCTGTGACTATTTTAGTCCACTTTTCTCTGCTTTCTTTCGTCACATCGCCCCACCAGTATGGACATTTAAATATCTTCTGATGATAATGTTGAATGAACGGTTGATAGATATATATGTATATATTTTTTAACATAGTTGTTTACTTGTGATAATGTAATTATGTTACAAGATATATTAATATCTTCCTGCTTTTATAAAAAAATAATAAGGTGTTTTCAATACGCAATAAAAATAACAGAATACCAATTATCTGACTCCATTCACACTTGACCGCAGTTACATAAAATATCTTGACAAATAAACCTCTTAAGTGAGAAATATATCCAGTGAACATTGTGAATCGCAAGGTTCACAATGACACAAAAGCCTATTTGTATCTTTATTCAAGTAAGCAAAGTGCTACAAATCAATGAGGTGCAAACATATAGCCGTTTTAACAAAGTTCAACAGCCCTCTCACTGATAGGAAGATCTATGTATAACAAGTGATCTGTGTATAAAAGTTACTTTTTAAGAAATATTGAAAGAAACAGATAGACTGAACTGAAAGGTAATATCTGTTCCAATCAACCCAATAATGAGTAGGGCTTTTGCTGGCACGGACGACGGTTTTTCTTACCACTCCGATATCAATAATAACTAAGGCCCGTATTAATAAATGACACTCAAGTCTTAGCTCGATCTTGAAAGCACACTTGAGTCGCGGTGCTAATTTATAAATCTTACTTGAGTTCTCGCTTGAGTTCCGCGTATCAGCCGAGTGAAGTCGTATTAATAAACAAATATCAGCACTCAAGAGCGTATCTGCTGATGACAGTACAACCATGACATGAGAGTGACTTGTGACAATAGTTAGACCAGACTCAGTAAAAAATAATAGACCCGGCTTAACAATCTATATCCAAACAGTAGTTATGTGGGCGGTTTCCATGTTTTGTCACTATTTCTAGTACTTTGTGCCAAATCCTTTGCCGGCGCCGGGTTTAGGTATGCATGGCACAAAGTACTTTTCAAAACATGGAAACCGGCCGCATAAATACTGTTTGGAGAAAGATTGCTAAGCCGGGTCTATTATTTTTTACTAAGTCTATGGTTTGACACCACGCCATGTCAAAATTCTCAGCTTGTCAGTTTGAAGTTGTGTGTGTTCTGAGATCTCAAGTGATACGCCGTTGATATAGGTTTATTAATTAGCGACGATCTTAAGTGCGTGAACATAACTTGAGTGCGTATCGGCTGAGTTCGCACTTGACAGCTGTCTTGAGCTTGGTTTATTAATACCGGCCTAAGAGTTATATGACATGTAAAAATAAAAATGGCTGTTATTATATTTAATGAACGTGTGCAGATGTTTTTTAATAAATAAGCAAATACTAGATGCTTTGATTAAATCTGTGACGGGTTTATTTCTATACTGTCCGCGTTTTTATTGAGCTAAGAATAAAAATATGACAGAGAATTTAGTTTCCCATTTACATAAAGGGCACATAAAAATAATATTGTAGGTCAACGTTTTACGTCTTAGGGAATGGGATTTTGACGACCTATTTGATAGAACACAATAAAAATGTATGGGAAAACTCAGGTGGGTCGAAATTGTGAAGTGTCTATTTATAGGCTATATCAATATAATTTATTGTACGATTTTCAAACATAAAAATCTTTACGAAAATTACATTTTTAAGAGACTTCCACGGAAGGTGAAAAGGTCTAAACGTAAGCGGATATTTTTGTAAGTATAAATATTTGGCTATTACAGAAAATCAATAGTTCCTACATCTAAATACAACTATAGTACATTTATAACAACTATTGTACCTAATATGCAAAAATCCCGTTGTGATATCATCATATTAAGTAGATAGTATTTGTTTGATGCTTATTGATCGAACTGGTGTCGTCTTTCTTTCTTTGCTTTGGCATTTGTTATAATGAGAATATACTACTTATTATGTCTGCAATCTAAGGTTAATCTTGCATATCATAAATCTATCATGTAATTCTTCTGAAGTAAAGTATATTTTTAATGCTTATTAATAAGACACTTTACTTCAGAAGCCTTTTATCTATTTTTTCTTAAAACAAATCATTAAACGAATATTTGGACACATTTTCCCCCTATTACATCCGCTCCCACAGACATGATAAGCATGTAATCCCTTTTGAAGGTAAATTTCATCACTTGGAATTCGGAATAATATATCAAATTGCTCGTTGCACATGCACCGGTCTCAGCTGCATTCGGTCACAGTCGTGAGGCAATTTTTTATCTCCCCCTCATTTCTTTACGTCAGCATTGTCGATCCATAGGGAACGAATTGGAGGGATAGTGTTAGTACAGTAAAATATGTAATATCAGAAGGCAATCATCGCATTATAATATCCTTGTTATCGTGTTTCTTTGTTCTATAATGATTTTTTTTATATATTTTTGGTGGTAAGCTTCGATTTCATATAAAAAGGTGATAAAAGTCTGTAAAATGGAAAATATTTTTTTTTGAAGTATGAAATAGTTGGTGTACCGTACACCTAAAATCGTTTCAGTGATAATTTAAAAACGGAAGACTAAACGATTTAAAAACGAAATATTTTTTACTAGCTTTTGCCCGCGGCTTCGCCCGCGTGATTTTCCCACGGGAACAGTGATTTTTCCCGGGATAAAAAGTAGCCTATGTGCTATTCCAGGTCATTATCTACCTCTGTACCAAATTTCATCGAAATCCGTCCAGTAGATTTTGCGTGATTGAGTAACAAACATCCTCACAAACTCACAAATTCACAAACTCACAAACTCACATCCAAACTTTCGCATTTATAATATTAGTATGGATTGATAAAATTTTCTTTTAAAATTTCTTCTTAAAATATGCTTTTCATATAATTTAAGCTAAATTTGAATTTTCATTGTTTTTTTCATTTGCAGCAGTGGTTTATGGACAGCTAAAAAAGATTTTGAAAAGATTGTACTGTGGCGCAAGGGTGAATTCCTAACCTATCGTAACCGTCTCGTCTCGCCGACGAATTTTATGAGACGCAATGTTGATAAGCGAATTTGAATTCTGAATTCTATTTGAAGTTTATGCTGATTGGCTGTTTACTGTACGAACGTAGGTCCTAACTGGCTGTATTTGTAAGGAGATGGAAGTAAAAATATTCCTACATTTGTAACACTTGAAAAAGGAAAAATTGTGTGTTCACTTATAATTTAATGAAATACGACTACTTTTCCAAAGTTGAATTTTGATTTATTTCTTGAGAAATCATGCCACAAGCTAATAACACGACTAACAACTCATATAGCCTATGTTACTTGGAGGAATGTAAGGAGAATAAAAAAGCCTCTCACATCAAAATCTGTTAAGCGGTTTTACGCATCCAGTTTTTCCCTGCAATCTTGCGTAGGTCATCGCGCTTTTTTTGGTCAGTCGTGTAAAAATATGCTGCGGTTTACCTTTTATTGTCAATCTCTTAATAATTAAGTACGCTTAGGTATTGTTATATTTTATCTGAAAAATTATGCAAAAACTTGTAATTCCTCCCCATTTCTATATAGTTTCGTTTCAAAACGAACCATTAAAACGTATTTCCAGTTCCCAAGGTAGAATTATCATTTTCCGGTGTTGTATTGATAGATTTATTAGTCTTTGGCATGATATTCAAATGATTGAAGACGTATATTGTGACATAATAATCTAACTAATGCACGTCAGTCCAATAGTGCAATTACCGATAATTGCGTAATTAAATATGCCACTAAGGGTTGGCATGGCTGGGTTTACATAGTCAGACACATACATACATAGCATTATTTTGATAAACATTATAAAACTAACTATACCCTATGTGAAGCTTCCGTGGTAATTTTGGGTTTGGTTAGGTTTGGGTAAGGCTTTTAATATTTTTTTTAATTGGACTGGTAGTTCTAGAGATTAGCGCTTTCAAACAAACGATCAAATTCTTTATATAATTAATATTTAATTTGTAAAGATATTTAAACAGATAATTGCGTTAATCTACGAAAAAAGGTACCTTAAAACAAATTATATGAGTTTACTTAGCTTACAATGTCGTAAGTGCCATAAGGTACCATTTCCCGTGGAATGACACAATTAAATATACCTATGTAATTCAAATATCGACCTAAAAGACGCGTAGAGAAGAAAGGCATTACAATAAGAAATGGTTATAGGGAGATACGTATAACATCCACTGTGCCGAATCCACCTGTAACTAAACTCAACTAAGTTTCACCATCGATAAAATAATTTTTCAACACACTTGCTCGTAAAGTGGGTCTTATTATATCGAATTTAGGCCCAGAATGCCATATATTAAGAAGGTATTACGAATATATTACGAAGGTGTTTGGTAATAAAAATGACCATACTACGCTATACAAAAGATAGAAAACTAATGCGTGTTATGAATTCCACAAAGCATTTTTAATTTAGCCGCAAAATACATATAAGATCAAATAGGGAAAATAACAACAGTTTTTAAATAAGCAAAGATAATGATTTTTATACAGCCAAGCACTGGCTGTATGGCGATATTCTGGCTGTATCCGCAGCGTGCACCGCGCGCTCCCTGCGCACGGGGCGCGGGGCGGCGGGCGGCGGCACGCGAATAATAAACAAGTGTTTGTCAGGTACATTTTCCGATTTTCGCCGTGTTAGCATATTAAATATTTAATAAAATGTCGACTAGTATGGAAGAATATGTGAATTTAACTCCACCTGAAATCATTAACGAGGCGCGTAATGCAAGTAATAGTTTATTGCCTCCAAAATCAAACGTAAGTATTTGGGGCATACGAATGTTTTATAAAGTGGAGGAATGACAAAAGGGCGCAATCGTTTTCCGATAATTAGATGTTAGGACCGTATTATTTTTTACTCACAAGTGTGTTGAAAAACGTCGTACGATACACGTGTGCATTTGGTCATTACGCACACTTGGCTTTATTAGCGCGCTCGCCTTTGGCTCGCGCGCCTATATCGCCTCATGTGCGTAATGACCAACTTTGCACACTTGTTTCGTAATGTACTATATCGATGGTTTCACTTAGCTCGCATAGCTCATCTTCTTTTATGTTACCTAGCTTAGCTGGCGTAGTTTCCGGTAGACGCACTGTATAAAACCAGGCTATGCGAGCTAAGTTAAAAGTTCGCTATGAACATATTCGGCTTAATGGTAGTTAAATATTAATAAGTATTTTCTAGAAATTTGATTAGAATCCTTATGAATTTAGTACCTAGCGACGGACCTTTCATGGACGCGAGACTAGAATTTTTATTGATCTGTAAAATTTCAAGAAGGACTGACCTTTCTGTAACACGATTCAGCGAAGGGACGGGCTGTGTGTCTGATAGATTTCATTAACATATCGTTATAGAACTGGAAAAACAATAAAAACGTATTAGAAAATATGAGAGGGAGTCAAAACATTACGGTTATTTATCCTTTTCATAAGTCTTATGGCGACAGTTTTTTGGGAAAAGTTCTGTATTTTTTAATTTATAAATGACAAACGAAATTACTCTATTTTTCTTTATGACGCTTTTACTCATAACCCACTGGACACGTCTTAATAAAATTTGGCTACAACCCAGATTGATGGTAATATTTAATCCTGGCTTAACTGAAAATTTGGTAGTAAGCATCGATGGTAGTAAGTAATTTTTTAGTAGGTCAATTTAAGTCCATACTTTGCAAAGCTTCAGGTCGCATTTAGTGTGAAGTATAAATTCTTTAATTTATTATTCATAGTTCAAAACATCTCGTCAACACATTAATTAATGAAATTTATCATGATCTGCGTTATTTTTTTAATTAATTAATATGCAATTATATTCATTAGTCCAAACCGGTCTGGTAGTTTGTGCACCAATTCCGTAATTATTTGCGCCTGGAGTGCTTTCCTTCATATTTGCTAAAATAAAATCTGTATAGAATAAACACATCGACCAACGTCCGTACACTATACTATATTAGGCGGGGCATTTAAATTTTTTTTACCGACAAATTCCTACAACCATGATTTTTATACTTAACATTATTTTGATGTTTTTAGACATCCTTATATAAAAAAAAAAGAATTTTGATGATCCGATATGAAATGGGAGGGGTAAATAAACTATACTGAATTGCTCGTAAACAAAAAAGTTTACAATAGAGATTACTATTCACAATTAATTAATAAGACTTCATTTACCTGTAAATAAAAGTTGGCCGGTTTATATTAATTCTTTCTAGTCATAAAATGTATTTTTAACGTAATAAATGTCAATATGGTTTTTATTTAATTACAGGAAATCGGGTTCATATACATGAGTCGTTTTTTAAAATTAAGATTGAATAATTCACATAACGTACGAATATACAATTTTCTCGACTGTAGAATTTAAAAAAAAAATTAAAAGTTAATAAAAAAAAAAACTGTTGTAGTCACCCTTATAAAAATTGAGGATACGGTTCATTACAATCGTATACGAATAATATATAAAAGTCACCATTGCTGGATTTTTTGTTTTTGTACAGGGATGTTTTTAAAGTATAAAAATTACAACTCATTAAAAAATCCATTTCGGATTGTTATTTATTGGTGATTTTTTAAATCAAGCTTTTATTATTCGTAAGGAAACATGTAACAAAAAATCACCCTGGTAGGATTTTTTGTTTGAGAGTTATAACAATATGAGTCTTATAATAGCGTTTAAAAAAAACGGCGGTGGTGATTTTTTTACACTTAAATTTGCAGTTGTAATATCATAATCTATGTAGTTTATAAAAATCACCATCGTAGGATTTAATGTGACCACCTCCATACAACTGAAAATTCACAGCCCCGACTATATAAAAATAGTATAGGGTAAAGTAGTAGTGTATTTAAGTCACAAAGTTTTTGTCCATAATGTTTGGTATTTTTGAGAATTTTACTTACTATATGCACTCACATCATCACATGTAATGCCTGAAAACAACAGCGGTACCAATATTCCGTTATCATTGATTTATTTATATTACTAACGTTTTTATATTACACATATCATTATCATACTTTAAGTTTTTGTTGACTTCAGAAATAAATACTTTTTTCGTAAAATGTTTATTTTATTAACTTTTTTACCCAAATTTTAATAAGACTATTATTCTGTAAATCTATAATTTTGAATTTGAATCGAAGTGTGCATTCGCTCATTTTTTAATTCGCCTATTAAATTAACGAGAGCGGATCTTGCTCCGGGGACCGTGCTTGTGATTTGATTACGGATATCCGGATATCTGTAATTACATCACTAGATTGGTAGTGTGCAGTAGTAATTACACTTATTTACAAATGTTTAACGTACGTAGTAATGAGAACATTTGCAGCATTTTTTCTACTTGAACGACATTTTAAAGTAATAGATTTCAATGATAAATCAAAATATCATTCAAATTTCTAGTCCCTTGCTAATTTCATTGTTTCTTTGTAATGAAATTTGTGAACAACAAACCATTCGTATTTATAATGATTAACCTATGATATACCTAAGAATATTTACCTACCTATGATTCTTTTAAGGCTATATGCGATTACGATTAAAATATTTGTAATATTTGATTGCCTCCCACTCGGTGGACCGACGACCTGTTGAAGGTCGCGGGTTGCGCAAGGATGCGTGCAGCGCAGGACCGGTCGTTGTGGAAATCCTTGAGGGAGGCCTTTGTCCAGCAGTGGACGTCTTTCGGCTGAGAGAAGAAGAAGGGAAGAATATTTGATTGAAGATTCAAAAAAAATAACTAAAATCCGGATTACTTATATGAATAAAAAAACAACTTTATGTATATTTCGATAAACTCGAGTCCTTTTCACAAGCCAATATACAAAACACATTACGCTTTCAATATATTTCCTTCGATGTTCGACCTTCATTGATTTAAGGATTATCCTTTGTATAATGTTTTTATTTTATATCCGAGTGGTCGAGTCCGATAAACGCATATCCCGGATAGATTTATAGAGGTTTCACTCAAATGAACATAAAACACACAAGGAACATGAAAGGTTTCCCTGAAAACGCTTATTGAGCCAAATGCTTTATTGAGATTTATAGGGATCTTGCTTATAAATTGCTGTCATGGCGTGGTAAATAAATTTAACGTGCCTTTGTATACCTACATGAAATGTTATACCAATGATGGTTATTGGTAAAATTTTAATAAATATTCTGGGTAAATTAAGTCACAGATTATATAATACCCTAGAAATAGTTAACAATTCTTTAGGGCCTTTTGAGCAATTTCCCAAAAATAGAAAGATATTATTTGAACAATCATTTGATCGTATTTAGAGGAATTGCATAGTCTCCATATCAATATCTATCTATCTATCTATTACAAAGGTGACTGACTGACTGGATTAACGCGAGCGAAGCCGCGGGCGCCAGCTAGTCATACAATAAACTTTTTTGTGGTTTCATGATAGATAAAGTCCAAATATCGGTCATAACTTGAATGCGAAAGAAGGTAGTCATGCAGGAAGATAGTGGTGGTGGTGGTGATATTTCTAGGCTACGAAAGTAAAAATTACTGAATTATTAGAAAGGACCGCATTTTTATTTACTAGACTAGGACTGGGTATAATAAAAAAAAATGAAACACATATAATTTTATTACAAAACTTTGCACAAATCATTTTACAGGGATCACGTAAGAATCAAAAAATAAATAAAAATAATTTTTATTAGGTAACACAGGATTTTGAACTAAAACTAAAAATTGCTGGAGCCGCCTTTTAAGCAAAAAATGCTTGTGCCAGGCATATGGTGTATGGTTGTATATTTGCATGTAACAAAATCTTTGGATAGGTGCCTAATCGTCGTGTTTCTATTTGGTAATAAATAACCAAGGTCCCGCGCTCGGTTTGATCAAGACAAATCGTTGCAGCCGCCGAACTGACGCGAACACATTGAACTTTACCGACTTTATCAATTTCGCTAAAGCTTTTCATTCACTCATTTATCATAATTTAATATAATTATGTATAGTACCGATGCAGGACGTGGAAAAGGTATGTAACACCAGCGCAGGATAGAGTATAGAAAAGCGGGTTGGTTTATTTAGTTAACTTTAAGGATCAACTGGAAGTCGTTCTTTTGGTCAGTTTTAAAAGTAATTTGATTAAAACTAACGTGAGAAATAGACATGAAATTATAGTAATGAAACGATTAATTGTAAGTAACTGACATACTGTTTACTGGTTTTAAACAGTGAAGTTTGAGAGGATGGGTGGATGGTTGTTACTCTTTCACGCATAGACTCTTGCACGTAGGTAGAGCAATTTTTTTTTATTTCCCGAAATCCCCAGATGGGCGTCGACCCGGGGTAAAGCTAGTATTTATTCTACAAATATATATTAAGTTCTTTCGCTATTATTTTATACTAACGATATTCGATGGGATAGGCTTATGAAAAAGGTAATATTTAAAAATAAAAACCTAGAATATCCTTCCTTCCTCTCCTTGTGCAAAATCCCTTTTTATATTTAAAATGCTATCAATCAAATTAAAATTTAATAATTTGATTTCAGCTCAATTTTGACCATCTAGATCCAGGGCACGTTCAAACAAGCAATCGTTTTTAACAAACTTAGTTTGTGCGTAGCTGCGGCATAGTTTAGCTGACGCTACCGCAAAGTTGCACTCTGAAGTGTATCTAACAAGTGTTGCCAGTTGAATTTCATTACAGTTATACAAGTTCCAATATAGTTACGATGCAAAAGTTTAAATAATACAATTCGTTTTATTTCGATCGAAAGTTTTAAAGGAAATGCATGGTCAGGAGCGGTGGTTTGCATTTCAAGTTCAGAAACAACACTTTATGAAGTTTTTATAAGCAATTTTTTTATAACAAGTACCTACCTAATCTACAGGGATTAGAATTAAAAAGTGCTCTTTAACGAATGGTTATAGATAGTTACTATGCGATTAAAATGCTATTAGTACCGGTATTTATTTGGACCGACACGTCATTCTGATTTAGTATAGTGAATTTAGCTGCGATCGTCAAAGTGACGGTATCGGTAATACTGACCTGCACTACTAATAAATAATAGGTACATATTATTATATAGGTACTCATGCCTGTGACAAGGCTTCACCATTTCTTATATTTTACAGTCAGAGTCTATTTCTATTATTATTTACGTATGTTATTTGCCTCGTTTCTGAAATTACAGTTAATATGTTAAAGTTTAATATGTGCCTATTGAGGATGAGTTAAATTTAGCGAGACCTATTCAAACCCCTATTACAGTTGGTATTAGTTCTGAGTAACATGTTAGTTGGATTCATATCATAAGTTGACCGGATTGGTCTCAAGAGACCATACTCCAGACCAATTAAACCATTTCTGTCTTGCGACTCAGTGGGTTGTCACCTGATTTTAATGGACTTTAAAATTGAGTTATTATAAACTTTACAAACACCTAGTACAATAGTTATATCTAGTACTAGCTATTTCCCGGCCTTTTACCATGTGAGAATTTAAAGAAATCTATTTTTGTTGTGGTTTCTCCAGCCTACAAGTTATCTACATTGATTGGAATTCAAGTAACTTCTGGGCATCGAGATATAATGTACTGCTTCTGGGTGGTTTTTGTACCTTTAATAGAATAATTAGTCAAGGCACACATATTATTTGTTTAGAATTAGTTGGTTAAGATGCTGACACATAAAAATAGCCTGCAATTCAGAGGATGCTGCACCCTGTTAAATAGGTAGGATAAGAAGATAATGAGAAAATCCAACAGTGAAGGTAAAATCAAAGATATTACAAATCGAAATTAAACATTTTTGAAGTATTCATAAAAAGGTTTGAAAGAAGAGCAAGACAATCTATTTGTAAGTAGGCTTCACGTTTTACGGCCATCCGGGCATCTGAAATAAAAAAGGATTCGTCATATGGAGTCCCTTTGTCATTTTTACGGTGGTTCTCAAGACCTTTTACGATTTCATTTATATACCTACGCTTTATGTGAAATTTACACACATATAAACTCGAGTAATTACTTATTATCCCTTTTTATTTCTTACTAATACTAAAACAGCTACTGTATACATAGGTACATACATAGAATCACGTCTTTATCCCTTACGGGGTCGACAGAGCCAAGAGTGGTGAGACTCAAAGGCCACGCTTAGCTGAATAGTGGGCTCTCTGATGGAATGGAGATTCAGGTATAGTGGCATGTTGCTAGCCCATCGCCTATTAGCTACTGTATATACGGACAAATCACACATAGAGAGGTACCACTGCGCTATGGAGATCTGAAGATCTTATTGATTTTTTTGCAGTAGATTTTGTATCCAATACACTTAAAAAGGTACGTGGTATGGTATTTCATAACTTTTCGTCAAAGTTGAAGTTGTGTGACTTCCATCGAATGTTTAAAATTGTACAATAAGGGGCAACCCGGGAAAGTATAAGTTTGAAAAGTTCTAGAGTTGTGGGTGGACGGCAAATATTGAATGACCACAAAAAGTTATGGACAAAACTTCATCAGAGCGCTGTACCCGAAGGAAATTCTACGTAAAGTATTATATACGTAAGTGTATTAGAAAAAGTTTCCCGCTGAGGCATTCAGTTATTAATAGGGAAATATTTATATGATTCTGATATTCACGTAAATATTTTCCAAATACCGAAATTGACAAATAATTGCCAACCTTGTTTACTATTACTTAATGTTATTTTGGAACTCAGCGATTTTATTGCCCAAGAAGATTTTTTTGTAATGTACCCAACATTACAAAAAATCTTCTTGGGCAATACTCTCGACTCTCAATTGGGACTCGAGTCCAATATTTATTTGCATAATATTACTCGGGTATCTTAAAATTCAGATTTTATAAGATTTTCGTTCGAAAGAAAAACATTAATGCTGTCACATGAGGTCGTTATATCAAACACACAAACATTCGATCACAAAGCGAACGCAGTTTTTTCACATATATTGCTAAATGTTCTTCATATCTGCTTGATCAAAATCGCATTACACTGTTATACAAAGCAGAGATCGGCGGCCCAATAAACAATGGTATAACCTGACTGGGAAATCCCTCTGCTACGTGATTTGAGCTTCAGAAGCGGCATAAATGGATCCAAGGCGAATACCGATGGCTTTATGGGGAGACTTCTGCGTTACACCATAGTATATATACAGTACACCATCTTTACTATTCAGCTAAGCGTGGCCTTCAAGTCTAACGACTCTTGGCTTTACCTTTCCCCTAAGTCACAGAATTAATATTAGTACTACGTACAGAAAGGAAACTCCCTGCCCCTCCCGCAATATGGCACCCCCCCGCTCCTTCCGCACTTCTCCCCCGTTCTTGTGTAACTGTGGGACGTTCGACTATGAAAACGCACACATTATTGACGTGTTACTGACGTGTTCACGGATATACAGTTTCATTTGTAGTAGTAGTAGGCATATTCGACGCGCCGTTTCTATGAAGCGTCTGCCCTGTGCCTAAGTGATGTTAGACAAAATTCTGTATCTGTATTGTAATAAATGATGACTAGAGATGGTGTACTATCTTTTTGACTGTAATGTACTGAAATGTCAAGAGTCTTCTTCTCTCTTAATATTAGACTTCCTTCATCCATATTTAAAGAGGTTATTTCGAATACCAATAACGAACAATTATCAAAAAATATTATGTTTTCATTATTGTAGCTTATTTTTCGGTTAGATTAGTTATATTTTGTAAAATTAGTTGCCACTTCCTATACTATCGGCATTTAAATAAAGAGAATATCAAACAAGTAACTATCTATCTTTCAGTTATCCTTCTTATTTCTTTTTATTATGGCAGCATTTATACCATATTATAAGTAAAAAATATAGGTAGATTTCACGCTCCAATATTCTTTACGTTAAAGACGGGTCCCGTGACGTTAAGTGCTAGGATTTATACCATGTGCCATTGTGCATTACTGCTTTAAATTCAGTATGTTTCATAACTTTTCCCAGTTTTTCGTGCCATAAATTTGTAATAATAGGATATTGTCTCAACTTGATATTCTAATGCATGCGATGTGAATGTCAGAAATAATGTTTTTGATTATTGTAAAATTTGGATATAAAGCAATCGCGCTTTTGAATATCGGCGCTATAAGTAGGGCTTCCTCAAACAATATTGGAATATTGGTGCTATAAATAGGGGTTCCGTAAATAGTATTCAAAAATCTTTCCTCAAACAGCATACGTATATTAAATGATTTTTGAGGAAGGATTTTTGAAGAAACTCGTAGCTTGACTGCTCGAGTTTTTAAGGGCATTTTTTCATTGTCCACCTGTACCTCTCGTGCTCGTATCTTGGTTACGCCTGTCAAATAGAAGTGTTAAAAACAAACAAGTAGGTACCTACCGTCTGCTTTGAATAGCAGCAATTCATATACAATCTTCATTCTCAGATCCTTAATTCAAAATCTAATGCGTTAATCTCAGGATTAACGAATTGGATTTGTATTGGTGGATTTGGATGGAACGAAGGCCCTAGGTGCCCGATGCTCTTTTGTTTTTATCATTTTTATGAACAAATCATGATGCGAGGTATCCCGCACCCCCGCTGTATAGAGACGCGCGCTCAGAGACAACGCGAAATGGGTTAATGATGTTTGTTTTATACACATTAGTATGAAAAATGTTGCTCGATTTGAATGAAAATCTAAGCGATTGAAGTATACTGTAAATGGTGTATTTTCCCGAAGGTCATTGCCATTTCGAAACAGTAAGGAAATTATATAAATTCATGTTGTTCCGTTTTTATTTTTTTTTATATGGATAGTTTTTACGTTACAATAAAAATAATTAATCTAAACAAATGTTTTTGAAGAGTTGATAGTACAAATATATTTTTTTCAGATTTTTCTGGCTAACTACAGCTGAGAGTTATTCTTTAGAAAAACACCATTTCACAGGCCTATTCAATCTAAGCGCCTTAAAGAAATTTAGATTGTATACTCGTGTACACTACATTCTGTGAATTTCGCTCATATATATATGTAGAATGCTTTTCTAGGATACTCTAGTCTAGTCATCCTAGTGGCTGGATTAAAGGGGTCTTGGAGACGTGAATCGAATAATCCAGAATGAAGATGTAAAGGGATGCACCGGATGCATGTGTAAGATATGGAATGGATTACAAACACCTAGACGAAGCTTGAACGTATAGTAAATTGAAATAGATATCATTGCACTTTGCGAAAAGTTGTATTTTCGCAAAGTGCAATGTTATCTATTATTTTTCTTATTTAAAAACTATGCTATGGGCAGGGATAGGTGGAAGCAAGCGGGGAAGACCTTTGCCCAGCAATGGGACAATATAGGTTAAATAAAAAAAAAGCTATAGGTAGGTACTCTTGTGGGTGGAGTCCACAATAATTTGATAATAATTCCAACTTGAATTGTATGTAAGTATACCTACTTGCACATTATATCGTTTTATCCCAGAAATTAGGCACTGCATGTATCTCATATTTAATAGAAAATAAATATGAGATTACCGATGAGGGCCAGGGGTCTAAAAAGGCCACTTTGACGATGATTTATGATTCATTTCTCATTTCCTAAGTATTCAAAAATGAACCTTTCAAGTGTTATCATAAAGTTCATTTTTAAATATTTAGGAAATGAGAAATGGATTATATTCTGATTCATCAAAGTGGCCGTTTTAGACCCTCAGATCAAAGCTATAATATTCATTTATTTATATTTATTTTCCTTTCAGATGAGTAATCTTTCCTGTAACTTACATCAAAAGATAAGATAGAAAAGAATATTCCGCTGTGTTCGACTGAATTAGAGAATGCTTGGAGACATGGCGGGAAACATCCAGCTTCAGCTCGATTATTGTCAATTCCATCCTTTATCAACTCGGGATTAAAGGCCAAAATCGAACGGAGCAAATAGTCATTGAATATTAGAAGTCCATTCGAAGCACGTTTCCACGGAGCATAGGATCTAACTGTATTGGGCCATTTCAGAAATAACAAGAAAATCGTGTTGTTATATGGCGTGTTTTGAAGTACTTATAGTTAACCCGAATCCTCGGTTATAACTGAACTAATGAATGAATTAGGTCAATAATATTAACGGTTATTACTTTAGATTTTTATCACACGGTTCAAAGTGACCGTAATTGGCCATTAACAGTGATTATGATTCCTAAACACTTTTTAAGGATATTAACTACTTTGCCTAATTTGATGTTTTTCGGTGTTACCATACTTAATCAATTAATTTTCTCTTTGTAACATTTTTAATTAATGTGTATATTAAATGAACTATACTTATAAGTTCTCACCAGTTACTGTTGTAATTTTGATCATTCTTTGCTATGGAATTCTTCAATGGATGAATTCTTCTCTACATCGCCTCTATACCTAACCTGAAACAGCACATAGGATACTTTTATCCAGAAATTGCGTCGGTAGTGGAGCCCCGAATAGTAATTATAAAAAAATAGTTTCTGGTGTTTATGTACGAGTACCTATATTATATACTAGCTTTTGCCCGCGGCTTCGCCCGCGTGAATTTCCCACGGGAACAGTGCTTTTTCCCGGGATAAAAAGTAGCCTATGTGCTATTCCAGGTCATTATCTACCTCTGTACCAAATTTCATCGAAATCCGTCCAGTAGATTTTGCGTGATTAAGTAACAAACATCCTCACAAACTCACAAATTCACAAACTCACAAACTCACATCCAAACTTTCGCATTTATAATATTAGTATGGAAACATACCAGACCTTTTCCTAACAATTTTTTTTCTGAAAATTGATAGTAAATTTACCGAATATATATTTTGTATGTGAGTAATTGCTTATACATATGCAAGATATAATGTACCTATAAGTATTTATTGGTCCTGAATATAACATTTTTCGTTAATTTAACCTACGAATAACAAACATGTCTGCAAAGTTTATGTAAATTAGGCACTCGCGAAATGCACATAATTTAAAAGCTTTTTTGCTCTCTGAATTAAAACTAGAAATCTTGATTGTAAGTAATCTAATATTCTAAAAAATTACTCAGTCCCTTAAATCTAAAATTAGAAAATTTAATTATAGTAAAATCTAGAGGACTGTTTTATAAGACAATCAGTTAAATACCTAAGTACGTACTTAGTTAAAATATAACAAAAACATAGATTTAAAATAAATAAATAATGGATATTTTGTTTGCAAAAAATGAATTAAATTGGGGGAAAAATTGGTTATAAAATAGCTACATTTTTTCTGCTTGATTTCAGTACAATAGATTAATTTTACACTATGATGCTACGAAACTAACTCACTAGGACTATGTGCCTAATACTAAAATTGAAACAGTGTGACTAGATGTGTGCTTTCGACACGTACCCTACTGGCCCCCAGAGTATATGGTGCATGTCCGCACGTATATATGTATCTAGTTACATGTATTACACGGAGATCCCGTACGTATCGCCTGAAATTGTAACCTATACCCTTGTACAGTACAGTTACTTGTTGAATATATTAATTACCCTTTGAAGGTAAGGATGGACTGACATATTGAACAGTTTTGAACAGTATTCTAAAGAATAAAAAAATATTATTTGTTTGTTTGTTTGTAAACTCTTTATTGCACATACACACAAGAAAAATACAAAACATAGTGAAACAAAAAGAGAGGCGTACAATGGCGGACTTATCCCAAAAAGGGATTTCTTTTATATTTTTCAATTCTCATACTAAATCCGATCAGCTTATACTTAAGCTGTCACACCGGAGGTCCTAGGTTTGATCCCCGGTCAGGTCCGTTAGGTCAAGATGGAAAATTACCTTTTTCAGATTAACCTGGATCCTGGATTTCATCGCGCTTTGAGTGACTAAACCTACAGCAGGCCGCATGTAGACAGCTTTCCTTTTAGTTGGATTATTACGTTGTAAATAAAGTTTATGTAAGTTTACTTACATATTTGCACCAATCTCTGCATGACTCTAAGGTCGACTGGTAGAAAATGCTTATGCATTAAGTCCGCCCATTGTACACACACATGCACACACACATGTATCTTGTGCAATAAAGTTTAAATAAATAAATAATTTCTAGTGCTATAAGTACAAGCAAGTTAGGTACTGTAGATCCTGCGTACAACCATCGACAAAATATTAACAAGTATAGACAGATATTCTTCATATGTCAAAGTGTGCCTGACTGTTACTTGTTCCTGGACTAACTAGATGTCGCTACCAGTATCAATCTCGCGTGTTTTGTCTATTTTGTCGTTAAAATTAGAACCAACAAAGCTTGATCAAAGCAAATCGCGTAATAGTACCACACAAATTCACTAGATGGCGCAATTCTAAGGTTTCGGGCATTCATTCATTTATTTATTCCATTTCATAAGAAATCAATATTCATAAAATTAAACATTGCAAATAAATCCTTATATTTGAAAAAAAAAAAGTCATTTTAAAATAATATTGAGGAGACAGATTTTTTATTAGATTACAATAATAATAATTCAAGTTAACACAAAGGAAACACATTGTTTGTATGTATGTATGTTTTTTTCCGCGATAACTCTCGAACCGTTGAATTAATTTGCTTCCATGCTGGTCTGGGAGCGAAGAAAAAACATAGAATGTGCCAGCTGCTTCTCTTCCCGTGCAGATTGTAAAAGTCAATCGAGGGAAAGGCGTCTCATAGGCGTTGGGCTGGCAACCTGTCACTATACCTGAATCTCCATTCCATCAGAAAGCCCACTATTTAGCTAAGCGTGGCCTTCGAGTCACACGACTTTTGGCTCTGTCTACCCCGTAAGGGATAAAGACGTGATTATATGTATGTATGTATGTATGTAAGAATACGTGTAGCAAATCCATAGAATTTTTAAGTTCGTTGCGCAACAAAATCGATTCAGCCGTTTTTGAGATATACTTACGCATATTTTAAAAATAAAAAATGCGTAAATTTTAAATTCGCGCGGCGAACCACTAGTATATTGGAATGGAGATATTGTTTCGCGTGATATTTTGAGTGTAAATCTATATTAGAACTTGTATTTCGTGTTACAAGTTTACAACACGGTGAGCTACAGCAGAAACTATAAGAAACGCAGTGAACGTAATAAATGAATCACATTTCCCACGTAAGTACACGTCTTTTTGTGTTCAAATCTCTACCACACACTTGCATAATTATTATATTTAGTTTACGAGTCCATGCAACAGTAGGTAGGTACTTTCTATCTAAAAATCTAAAATTTTAAACAAATTATCATTTTTTAAGTACTTCGAAAGTTGTGTTGCCAATTGTAACAAAAAAATTCCCTACTCGAGTTATATTTTTGTTTAAACCCTTATCAGTGAGTAAATATCTGTAGTATCAATTACTTTTCATACTCGTAGAGTACTTTTATTGCCTATTTATAAAAATTACTAGTGGTTCGCCGCGAACTTAGACATCGCGATTATTATTTTAAAAATATGCGTATATCTCAAAAACGACTGAATCGATTTTGTTGCGCAACGAAATTAAAAATTCTATAGATAGTTGCTACACGTATTCTTGATATCATCGAAATTAATTCAACCGTTCTAGAGTTATCGAAGAACAAACATACATACAAACAAACAATGTGTTTTCGCCCCAACTTAAATTATAGCTTTTAGCTATTTTATTATAGTACATTATGTTACAAGTGTGCTAAGTTGGTCATTACGCACAAGAGGCGAGATTGGCGCGCGAGCCGAAGGCGAGCGCGCTAATAAAGCCGAGTCTTGCTTTTTATTCGCGTGCCGAACAACAGTTTTTAAATAAGCAAAGATAATGATTTTTATACAGCCAAGCACTGGCTGTATGGCGGGCAACCCCAGTCGCGCCGCCGCCCCGCGCCGCGCACAGGCAGCGCGCGGTGCATGCTGCGGATGGTATATCGCCATACAGCCAGTGCTTGGCTGTATAAAAATCATTATCTTTGCTTATTTAAAAACTGTTGTTATTTTCCTATTTGATCTTATATTATGCGGCTAAATTAAAAATGCTCTGTGGAATTCATAACGCGCATTAGTTTTCTATCTTTTGTATAGCGCAGTGTGGTAATTTTTATTTCCAAACACCTCCGTAATATATTCGTAATACCTTCGTAATATATGGCATTCTGTGCCTCAATTCGATGTAATAAGACCCACTTTACGAGCAAGTGTGTTGAAAAATATTTATCATAATTATTTTTAAATTTGCCATTTTACATATTTTTTACTTGTGCGTAATTTCCATCGAAAATGGGAAAATGTATAATGCTGGCAACACTCATTGCCAGAATGAGAAACAGCACCGATCAAATATTTTTGAAATATAGAAACAGCTATAGGTACCTAAAGGCCCCGTCATGCGCCAATAGATCGTAGAAACTTTGTAAACAAAGAATAGTGATACGCAACCTGTGTACGCAACATTTGGGTCAAATCAAATATATTATTTCTGTAATATTTTTATTTAATGACAAATAATATGAGCCAATTAGAAATAAAATTCATATAATGTAGAACAGTCATTACAATCAAACAATAAAATATTTAAAACAACTTTTAGATTGCTAAATTTAAGAGAATACCATTGTTTATATTTATTTTAGAATGAAAAACATATGTCACCATTTTTATTACATACTAACTTTCGCCCGCGGCTTCGCCCGCGTAAATTTCCCACGGGAACCGTGCCTTTTACCGGGATGAAAGGTACCCTATGTCCTTCTCCGTACTTCTAACTATGTGTATGCGAAATTTCAGGAAGATTGTTCAGTAGATGAAGCGTGAATAGGTAACAAACAAACAAACAAACAAATAAACAAACAAACTCACTTTCGCATTTATAATATTAGTTAGGAAGTTAGGATAATAAAATATTATAGCATGAAATGAGAATAAAATAATAAATGATGACGGATCTTTTTCTAAATGGTGCGCCAAATGTTTACATTCAGCTTTTTTTATCGCTGACGTATAATCCGACCAATTGAAATTGCCCGTTGGTTTCATATCACTTGCCTTTCAATTGAAGTATAATATATATTTCACTTGGTCGGTCCAAAATTTTCGGCATTACTTTGTTTCTTGGTAAAAAACAAATTTTTGGTTTGGTAAGTTTAAATTTATTTAAAACTACGAAATCACTCCTATAGATTGTCAGAAGCCAGACGACAGATGTTTTACATCAAAAACAAGCAAGCATTACTTACCTAAAACGATTGTACTTATGAAAATGATGTCGTAATTTATTCGTTATTCCAATGACGGATAATATCACGGATAATTTATTCGAGGCCAATTTATCCGCGGATGATTTATTCGTATATAAATTAACCGCGAATGAATTTCCACGGATAAAATTTTATTCGTATGATAGATAATTCGAGTAAAAATATCCGAATAAAAATTTGTCTATTTCTGCGCATACTCATAGTTAGAAGTACGGAGAAGGACATAGAGCGTACCTTTCATACCGAGTAAAAGCACTGTTCCCGTGTAAAATTCATGCGGGCGAAGCCGCGGGCAAAAGCTATATGAAATCCTCTTCGCATATTCATTAAAATTAATTTTATATCATTTGTCAGTATTATTAGGTACCCTCTATTTCTAATTCACACTTGTCATTTATTCTATACTCGTATTATAGTTGTCTTATTTATTTTGCACAATATTTTCACAACATACAAAAGTAGGTAGTTGCGAGAGTACTACAACAAACACCATCAAATAAATGAATGCTCATGCGAGCGCGCTGTTGCCGTACCGTGCCGTCCCGCGCTCGGCGAACGCTGGCGGCGGGGCGGCGCGGCGGCGGCGGCGGCGCGGTGGCCGCGGTCGGTACACATGACGTGCACGATCTAGCAACGTCGCCTCGCAGCCTAGGTGTATCGATAAAAATGATCGATACTTTTATACCAGTTCACCATAATAGCGATAAAAATATTGGTATTTACTTCAGTTATCGATTCCGTTATCGATATTTTCGTCAAAATATCGGTATTTTGAAAATATCGATATCCAGTCCCTGGCTACTCCGAATAAAATGTGTGTCCCGTTTTTGTAAAGGTTAAAATAAATCCGCTGCAGCGCTGGAGCAATAATTAAAGTGTCCAGAAACAAGCAGCGCTACAGCGCTTCAAGGCTATTGTTTACTTGCGACTTGCGACCAAGATTATAACAAACACCACAGAGTGGACATCTGTTTCGCGTTTTGAACTTACCAAATCTTTTGAATAAAACTTGGTAGGTACAAAACAAATTGATGTTTGTTTCTTTATTGCATACTAGTTTATGCCCGCGACTTCGTTCGCGTGTAATTAGAACGCAGTAGACTAATTACAAATTATACTTTTAGTTTTAATAGGTACAAAAAAATAAACGCCATATAATTTTTCAGTGAGTAATATTTATTTAATTCCTTCAAACAATATAAGTTTAATTAATTTTTGCCTCTTAGAAGATAAACGATTATTATTCTGATGCCACGTTTTTGCTTCTTGGCTAAAACAAACATAATACAATGTTAGTACATAAATAATATTTTATCAAAATGGTATCACTTTTATAAGGTAGGCTAGGTATAACAAGAAATTACAGGTTATTCTACCTACACTTGTTCTATCTGAATTCTTAGTCTATGACAAATGACGCGTCATGGGCATCATGGCGTCCGCTAATAATATTTAGCACAAATTAAGTTAAAAAATGATTATCTAGTAACTCACCGAAGGAAAGTTACTCCATCCCACTTCCATGTATTGCTCGTATTATTGGTACGGTATCGTAATAAACGCGGGCGTATTTCGAAGAAAATTCACGATTTTTTGATCACGAGCAAGCAAGACTTAACACTCAAAGAGCTTGCGTAGCGACCGTCTGAGCGAGCGAAGAGCCGCCGGCTGGCGTATGATTACACGCCGATGTATTGCGGCGTCTCCTCTAGTACGTAGTAAAATATCTCGATGACCTACCTACATATAAATAAGTAATTTTATAGTCGTTTCGTGCATGTAGTGTAGACGTCGATTATTATTCGTATAGATAGGTACCTACTGTAGTTGTAGAGATGGTGGTGCCATCTATTGCCATAGGTAGGTACCTACTGTAGTTGTAGAGATGGAGTGCCATCTATTGCCTCTGAATATTAACTAACTCGTATGGTATTTGAACTACGACTGCAGCGACACACGGAATTTTCATGAAAACCGAGATGATGTACTTCTCAGTGGCGCCATCTAAGTATAATACAAATTTGGTGAGGTACAGATTCAATGTACGTGAGTATCCATCTATAGGTACTAATATTTTATCGATGGTACAACGTCGTGCGTCATTTGTTACTGTCCCCAACACGACATAGACTTGGAATAAACATGAACTGGATGATAGCTGATATAAGAAGTGTGAAAATTATACCTTGAAATTATACAGAATACATAACAATACTGCTTTTATAATGTTCCTAATACTTATAATTAGTGTACCAAACCCTCGCTGCGCGAGTTTGACTCGGACTTGGCCGGATTTTTTAGTACTCAAAGCATCATGCGACACCGATACAGCCCTCCCAATTAAATTATACTTAATCTCAAATTAGTAGGATTAAAAGGTAAAACTTTAGAAAAATATGATACACTGCATTTTGCAGTAGAAACATCACAAGACGATTTGACTGAAAAGCAAGTTTCCAAGCTCGATAATCATATTTAACTATTTCACAGAATAAGTAATTAACTCTATTTTGTGTCCAGGCTCTGTTTATTTCCTCCTGAAGTCTACGCCACACAATTAAAACATTCCTCTCATAGCGACGTCGTCGCATCGCGTCTTTTTCTTCTACTAAACTTCCGTTTTGTACCCTGAAAGGAACATTCTAAGCTAGGATTACTTTAGCACGCTAATCGATGAGCTCCATAGGGAACCCTAATAAATCCAGTCTGACCGCTGTTCATTAATTTGCCTCCCGTCAAGTTCCTATCTGAAATTGTTGATGTTTTGCGCATGTTTCGGACAAAATTTATTGGTCCAATCATTCGTGCCCCAAAAGTTGGACTCGGATGATTTATGTTATAGATCTGCAAGATAAATAACAATAGAAAGTAAACGTTTTTGTCATAAACAATTTAAGTAAGGGTGGGACATTCAGCTTGCTAGCTCGCTTAAGAATTGGAGATTTCAGGACAAGTCATGAATGAAGTATGCAATATTCAAATAGTAAAGAGAACTAAATGACTATTAAGACTGTAGGTAATTAGGTATTCATCATTAGCCATTTTAATCTCCCCAAGCATAGAGTAGGTCGAAATAATATATTTTTGGTCACACATCCTGAACCTGAGCAAGCGAACCACTGCGCTATCAGCTCATCATACAAAAATAAAACTGTTGTCGACGTTTCCTTCTATTATGAAAGTTCAGCTTCAAAAAACACCCCGCATTTCTGCCTAAAAGCAATAAACTATCTAACCGTGGAAAATTAATACGTATTTTTTGGAACAACTTTTAATTTCTGCCCACAAACGAAAAGTTTACGTTGGCACCGCTGTCTGGCGACAGAACTGAAAGTGTTTTAGCAAAATGCAGAACGTACCTCCATCTCAATATCACTTCAAAATTGTATTCTGCTGATGTAATAACAAAAGCACAACAAAGTTTTGGCAAAAATATTCAGGTTTCGGACCTTCGAGTTGAGGAAAACTGGAAGACAACAACGATTGTTTCTTTATTTTGCGTTTTTAAACTCAAATAAAAGTTTTCCATCTCTCAAACGATCCTTTAAGGGTTTAAATTTTATTTTGGAGAAGTTCCAGACATTGTTTATACAGAAAAGTTTATTTGAAAAATATTTTGCGTTACTTTGGGTTTAGGGAAATATTTAATTTTCAAAGTTTCTCAAATCAACACAGTTAGAATTCTTGTTGGTAGATACTTTTTTTAGATGTAAGACCGCAATTTTTTCCTCGAAAAAGGGTTGGTTTAAATTGAGTGAAAATATTTTAAAAGGGTCAATATTTCCCTAGCCTATTACGATATTTTTTACGCAGTTTCATTTTCCTATTAAGGAAAATGAAACTGCGTCAAAAATATCAGGTTATTGCGGAGGTTTAAATAGCTCTAGCTTTTTGCCTGCGATTTCTTGATGATGCCATGATATGGGATGAAAAGACTCAATCAGACAACGGGAATGAAAACGTGGAACGAAAGAGTGGGAAAACTAAAAACGTGAGAAACGTGAAATAACCAACCACAATCACATCACTAAATGTAGCTAAAATGTTTAGACACATGATGCCCGAACGATTTCGGTCTTGATCTGTGGTCTTGATCATGGTACATACGTTGGTCAAGTCATATGACAATAGTCCTTTTATTTGCTTGCTACACAATACTTCCAACGATTTGCTCAAGCTACCCGAATGAAAAGGGCTCCTTGGAATGGTATATCGAAAACCCATTGGAGTAATTTGAGGCGTACCGAAACGACATTGTCGCTTAAGCGATTCAATCCTACGCGACCGCACCGGGACCTACACGAACACGACGATTTGAATTTAAGCGGTTTTATGTGGAACTCAATGACACCGAAGGGAACATTCGGTTGTGCGATTTTGTATTGTGTTCTTTTGTGTTTATTTTAATGTAAACAATTAGAATTTATATATTTCCACACTTGTCATGGGAATTCCCAAAAGCTTACTTTTAAAACATTGGACTCCTATTTGGCATTTTAATATAAAGTAGCGTGAAGTTTGAAGCGGTGGTAGCCAAGTGGTAATGACACCCGCTTGAGGTTGGATAGGACCCGGGTTCAAATCCTACCTGTGTCACATGAGTTTGTAGACCAAACTGACTCATGTATGGTAGTTTTCTCATAGACTATCACCTGCCTCCGTTGAAGAAAAACATCGTGAGGAAACCTGCACATTGGCTGATTGTTTAGTTTACTACTGTGAAGTGTGCTACTGCCTCTAGATAGCGGTAGTCGTAAAAGTCATGTCAGATACCTTTAGGCGACTTGAATAAAATCTGACACCAGTGTTAGTAATAACACACTCGATAAGAAGAAGAAGCGTGAATAAATATAAACTGTGCCTGAACTCTGTGTAAAAACTTTGCAAATAATGAAACTGATTTTGTCATCTATACATATAATAAAACAGTAAAAATATTTTGTCTGTACATTTAATATTTTTGACTGAAATGGATAGAGGGAGACCTAAAAAGAACAATAGAAAGCAAAAAAAAATTTTTGGAATTTCTTGTCTGTCTGTCTGTCTGTCTGTATGTATGTACGCGTTTCACGCAAAAACTACTGGACGGATTTGAATGAAACTTTTTTTGTTGTATAGCTATTAAGCCTGGGCAACATATAGGCTATAATTCATTTTGAAAACTGGAACACCTGATGAAGAACCATAACGGAACAGCTAAACTATAAAAAATATGGAAATGGTGCCTTAACAAAAATCGTTTAACCTGATGAGCATTTTCTGCCGACGTATAAAAATTGAAGATCTGGAACATCTGATGAAAAGCTCCAAGAGACCAACTACACTATAACATATATGGAAATGGCGCCTTAGCAAAAATCGTTCAACCTGATAAGCATTTTCTGCTGACGTATAAAAATTGAAGATCTGGAACATCTGATGAAAAGCTCCAAGAGAGAATTTTCAACTAAGCGAAACTCACGCGGGCGAAGCCGCGGGCGACAGCTAGTCTATACATATAATAAAACAATAAAAATATTTTGTCTGTACATTTAGTATTTTTGACTGAAATGGATAGAGGGACACCTAAAAAGAATAATAGAAAGCAAAAATAATTTTCTGAAATTTATTTTCTGTCTGTCTGTATGTATGATCACGCTCATCTCCGAAAGTAATGAACCGATTCGAATGAAACTTTTTTTGTTGTGTAGCTATTAAGCCTAGGCAACATTTAGGCTATAATTGATTTTGAAAAGTGGAACACCTGATGAAGAATCAAAACAGAACAGTTAAACTATAAAAAATATGGAAATGGCGCCTTCGTAAAAGTCGTTCAACCTGATGAGCATTTTCTGCGGACGTATAAAAATTGAAGATATGGAACATCTGATAAAAAGCTCCATGAGACCAGCTACACTATAACATATATGGAAATGGCGCCTTAGCAAAACTTGATTAATCTGATGAACATTTTCTGTAGACGTATAAAATAAAAATCCGAAACATCTGAAACAGTTTGGAACACAAAAAGATTTTCATCTAAGCGAAACTCACGCGGGCGAAGCCGCGGGCGACAGCTAGTATAAAATATATTAACAACCAAGCCACACATATTATAAGGTTCTGAAGAGTTCGTGAAGTTAGGGCTTGTAGAGATAATGTGGTACAGTTAAATTTAAGCTTAGCTCTACATGAATTCTGATAAATTTTTGACGGTGCGAGCCATCATATGGTATCCGCTTGGATTTATATGAAAATGTTTTTTAATATTAAGAAAATATATCATTACTAGAGCATACTTCTCTGGATTTACTTTATAATAATAAAATCAAATTTACCAAATTAACTTAGGCTGGCTGGTAGAAATAGCCTCCAGCTTTTATATGATTTGTAATGACATTAAATAACATGATACTACACGAAAGAATAACTAAAACTCAATCATCAACTCAAAATTCAAGAATATACTGTTCGTTTCGGTGTAAATACGGCTTCGCAGTTCTTACAGACATCATTTCGAGAGAGCTCACGGTCGAAGCGACCTCCTTCCGTATTAATACGGTGCCTAGTACCAATGTTATATACGTGTAATATTGCCTTAAGCTTTTCCAACGCTACTTAGTTTCAGTTAAGTCAGATTTAATTGAAATGTTCCTTTGACATACATTGTTAATTTTATTTTGCTCGCGTATTTATCTTCTTCTTCTATCTTCTTTATATATATAACTCAAAGGTGACTGACTGACATAGTGGTCTATCAACGCACAGCACAAACCACTGGACGGATCGGGTTGAAATTTGGCATGCAGGTAGATGTTATGACGTAGGCAACTGCTAAGAAAGGATTAACGCGAGCGAAGCCGCAAGCAAAAGCTAGTGTTTTTATAAAAATGCAAAGTGGTTATTTTGCTCTTTTTTGGTATTGTTAAATGTGCATGAATGCACCTAGAATCTAGAAAAAAATATTTTGTATTGGCTAGCATAATAGCCAATACGGAATCATGAGCAAATAAATAAGGGTTATTTATAACAATCGATTTTTATAAACTATGACCAGTTTTCATTTTCGGAATTAGCCTTTTTGCAATAGACGTTAAAGGAAGTTGTCATTCTAAGAAGTTGCCGTTCATAGCCTGAGGGCAGAAAAAGCAACTGATACTTACGTGTCGCGTTAATAATGTGGTGAAGTCCGAATTCCGGAACAAATAACACTCAAGTGAACTGTTCATCCAATTATATGGGTTCTAATCCCCCGTAATATCATCAACTTTCTTTGTTTAGGCCGTTTTGTATGCCTTCCTGGTCCTGTTTCTCAAGTTAGTATACCATTTTATCACCACACATTTATTGTTTGTTGGTTCCATGCTTTTTGATACACCATTGTTTTTTTCATGTAGGTATCTACTTGTCAGTAATGGTTTTCTGTAACTTTTCAAAGATCCTATTTTTCAAAGATTTTGAAGTTCCTCCTCCAACTCCGTTTACATTTTGATATGGGCACTGCGAGAAGTGATAGACATGTTTGCGTGTTATATGTTTATTGGCAAGTATAAATAAATCTTTAGACATATTTACTTGCATTTTTTATCATAATAACCACGCAGTAAAAGGACGTACATAGAAAAATAAAAGTCGCTACCAGACCTCAATTTATTTCCAAACATACACATCAATGTTTTAATTATTGGAATATCAGAAGCAATCTTTTGAACTACCCGTGTATATCGATTTGTGTTCAGTACCGCGTGAACTTGCTAAATCAGCCGTGGGCCAATCAGTGCAAATTCATGAAAATGCTTCAACATTTTCTGTCAATTTGCCTCAATCGAAAAAATTGAATCACGCGATATACGCGGCCTCCTTCGCGGTGAAAAATGGAATCGTAGCTATGAACAATTTGTCATTTTAATGCTATCGTGTCCGCGGCGGTAGTATGGATAGACAATTTATTATCGTCGTCATATCCCCTTTGTGTGTAAGGGCGGGATGTGTAGCGTAGAGGAGAGGAATGCAATTTGTTGGCGCGTACATATCACACAGGAATACCCGGTAACCTTCCCGGTAGTCTTCACTGAGCTTCACATGCGACAAAGCAGTGCGGCGGCGGTGCGGTACCGCGCTTATAAGCGTAAATATCACATGAATGCAAATACGTATATATTTGTGGCCTTATGTTGACGGCGGCGTTGTTGTGTGTAATATTTTCTTATCACTATAGTATAGCACAGCATCGCGCCGCACGGCGTTTTATCGCTAACGTAGGACGCCGGGTAAAGTGCGTTCGTAATGCAAGATATCGAGGGACATTTTACGCTTTACGGTTTTTCTTATCAATGTTCCTGTAATGCGCTAAATTCAAAAGATATTTTTGAGTTACTGTTTTAGACAGGTTATATTTTTGTTTGGTATCGTGCCTTTTTTATTTTATTCTAGGTAAAAATATGTAGTTAGTAATACCTAAGGCTGTACCTACGTAGATGAGTAAATAGGTACTAGTAACTCATCCTTTAAAAATCAATTTTTATACTCGTATAAAACAAAATTCTGAATATACACAGGTATAAATTTATTTTCTGAAGTGTAAACTAAATTAATTAAATTAACATTGATACCTGTTCAAATATTTTCCAAGCTACCGGAAACTCTGATTCATTAGTGCCAACATACAAGCAAAAACATACGGATATTTTATTGTAAAATTGTTCATATTAATCAGGTTTTCGTTGGAAAAGCAAACCTTTACTATGTATTTTGCAATAAAATAAAATTTCTGACTGTCACTGTTACGTTGTTGCAACTTTTTTTATTAATTTCGCATTGCTTGATTGCAATTTTTTACTCGTAAAATTTGCTATAATCGCTTAAGGGCCTTTTAAGACTAAGGTTATAAATACATTTTTTATTAGCCTGTTTGTACTTCAGCTGGGTTAAGGCAAATCAATGCCCATAAAAACACTATAAAATATGTACCTCTACTACCTATTTATTACTTCTGATAACTATTTAAAAGCTTACTGCTAATTAGACGTTTCGCGCTGTTGGACGTTTAACTTTTATTTTTACACCTCATCGGGGAAAAAGCACACATTTTGTATCAGTTTGTTCTAAATATATTGTTACGTATAACGAACAGTTGATATGACATTACTATCCCTGGGATATCTCTGAAGATATCTCCGTAACTTTTGGGTCAAATAGCAGTTCCGGGCCATTGTATTCGATAGCACATAAACGATTTATTACTTGAAGATATAACAGAATCGTAGAATGGAAACTGCAAGTTATGCATTCCATTATTTTTCAGAGATATCAGGATAACTTTGCTTGACTGTGCAAATGGGACTCCAACTTATAAAGCTTAGTTAAATTTGTTTAAATTTGCATTTTTTATAAAACATGTGTTTTATTGCAAAAAAATCTATTAATAAAAAATCTTACCAATCTTATCTTAGATTATTTTCTGGTACGCTATAATGTTACTTTAGATTTATTTACTTTATTTTACATTCCAGACATAGCCAGAGTCGTAGCACAGAGAAAGTGGAGATTCGCGGTTCACATTAGCAGTAGAGAGGATGGAAGATGGAGCCGGAAGATTGTTGAATGGAGACCGAGACAGGGCCGTAGAAGTGTGGGGAAGCCACCGACGAGATGGGCCGATGACATAACCCGTATTTTGGGAAAGAGCTGGATGAGGAATGCTCAAGACCGTAAGGAATGTCGTGTGCATGAGGAGACCTACACTCAGCAGTGGGTGGACAACGGTTGAAGAAGAAGAAGAGTATTTACATTAGCTTATGATGTGTAACATCTTTACTCTCGCTGTCCTGCGACCTGTGGGAAAAAATCCTGAAAAGGGACGGAAGCGTGTAACAGAAAACTGTTATGTTACTACACTACATACATGCGATTGCTGTAAAGCTCGCTCGTTTTGTATCATCAGGGCCTCAAGTCTAGTGCCCTAAAAATGGAATAAAACACAAAATTGGAACCGCGCCCTCCCATAGTTTCATTTATTTTATAGCAAACGAAGATAAGCGTAATATTATGCTATGAGGCCACTGTAATTCCCACATCATAAAATTGGTCCCCACTGCTATAAAAGCGATCATTTATTTTTATGGCATCGATCCCTGCCTTCATAATTGTGTCTCCATAATTTTCTAGCATTCTGATATAGTTCGCCTTCGTATCATCTAGTAATAAATAAGTCCTATATTTGAAAATGAAAAAATGAAAATGAAAAAAGTTTTTATTGACCCATTCTAAATTACATTCGCATTCAGGCGGAACCATCGCTCAACCAACTACCATCGAACTAGGAATTAACCTGTAGTAACCTGTAACCTGTATTTGCTAGTTCCCCGCGCGATTTTTATCGTAGAAGTTTTGATAGATGTCGACAGTTCGTGGTAAAAATGCAGTAATAGTACTTACCTTTATTTTTTGTGCCTAATGGCCATAATTATCGCCTTTCGTAGGAAGATTAAATTTTTTTTTCGATTTATGCCAAATTCAACGTCCATCATCGCGATAAAAAAATTGCGAGATTAGGCGCAACTCTACCGCAACTTTACCTATTTCTTTCCTAAATTTCAGTAATTAAGAACTATTTATTTATTTCACACGATTTAGCTAGCTGATCTACTTAATGTTAATAACTGATTAAAGGAATTTAATATAATTTATTTATTATTGGTGGTAGAGCCCTGTTGCTGCCTTTTTGGCAGTAGCACATAAATGGGCTGGCTCGACCGGGGCAGTACCACACTCTCACAGAATACCAGCGTGAAGTAGCAGTGTAAAGCTGCTGCGTTTCGTTTTGGTGAGTGAGAGAGCCGGAAGCCCAAATCCCCCCCCCCTAAATATGCCAGCGGAACTAAAAGAACAACTACCCCAGGAGGGTACCAGTACTGGAGAATCCCTCCCTGAGCCTCTAAGCTCAGGCTGCCCTATGTATTCTGGGGAGGGCACAGTGCCGCTCATTTCCAGGGGAATCCATAGCGATAAGGTACAGGCATCCCCTTCTACGCTCTCTGTGGACTTCACTAACATTAGGGGACTCCATTCCAATCTTAACGCCGTCCACCATCACCTCGAGACGGCAAGGCCTGACCTGCTCTTTCTTACTGAGACGAAAATTTCCTCTCCGGCTGACACTTCGTATCTGCTATACCCGGGTTACAATCTGGAGCACAACTTTGTGCCCCAAGCCGGTGTGTGTGTGTACGTTGGTGAAGGTATAAGCTGTCGTCGCCTAGTGAATCTTGTTGGTAGGGATCTGTCTACCATCTGGCTGCGAGTAGAATGCGTTGACCGCATTCGTTTTTATGGATGCCTGTACAGATCCCACAGCGGGAACCCCGAGACCGACCGGCTGATCGAGCACATTCAGACAGTGGCTGACACCCTTCTCGCACAAGTCCCTTCCGCCGAAATTGTGGTTCTGGGTGATTTCAACGCCCACCACATCGAATGGCTTGGGTCAAATAGAACCGACCACGCGGGAAGATCTGTGCGCGACTTCGCTTTAGCCTACAACTTAACGCAGCTTGTTTCCTCGCCCACGCGGGTACCAGACGTGGACGACCAATTCCCATCCTTGTTGGACCTCCTGCTAACCTCGCATCCTGAGCACTACCAGGTGTCCGTTGTTGCGCCACTTGGCTCCTCGGATCACTGCCTGGTAAGGAGTATCGTGCCTATTACGCGTGTCGCACACTTACCGGTTACTGGTTCTCGCCGCGTATGGCACTACAGATCGGCAGATTGGGACGGATTGCGAACATTTTTCGCTTCCTACCCGTGGAGGCAGGTTTGTTTCTCGCTGGATGATCCCAGCGCCTGTGCCGACGCTGTCGCCGATGTGATACTGCAGGGGATGGAATTATTTATTCCAAATTCTGCGGTGCCTATCGGTGGAGGGTCCAAGCCCTGGTTTGGGGGGTCTTGCCGTTCGGCTTCTCGCTAGAAACAGGACTCTTACCAAGCTTGGGCTGTAGCGCGGGCTGCCGCTGATCCAAATACCGGCGCTATAAGGAAAAAATATAACTCTGCCTCCAGGTCCTACAAAAAGCAAATGGCTGCGGCTAAGGCCAAGTTCATCGGCAGAGTTGGTGAGAGGCTCACCCGCCATCCTTCTGGAAGTCGTGCATTTTGGTCTCTTGCTAAAGCTGTCCAGGGTAACTTCTGTCGGCCATCGCTCCCACCTCTACGCAGGGTCGATGACTCTTTTGCCTATTCCCCGAAAGATAAAGCCGACCTTCTGGCCTCTCTTTTCGCGGCGAACTCAACCCTTGATGACCAGGGAAATACCCCTCCATCAATTCCTAAGTGTAGTACTTCTATGCCAGACGTCCGCTTCGTGCAAAGTACTGTGCGCAAAGTACTCCGTTCCCTGGACATCAACAAGTCGTGCGGGCCTGATGGCATCCCTGCTGTCGTGCTAAAAACTTGTGCTCCTGAGCTGGCATCGGTTTTGACGCGGTTGTTTCGGTTCTCCTACTCCTCAGGTATTGTCCCGAAGTCTTGGAGATCGGCCCTTGTGCACCCGATCCCTAAAAAGGGAGATCGCTCGGACCCGTCTAACTACAGGCCTATTGCCATTACCTCCATACTATGCAAAATAATGGAAACCATTATTAATCAGCAACTTTTGGGGTATCTTGAGGATTACCAGCTGCTAAGTGATCGCCAATATGGATTCCGTCGCGGCCGCTCAGCTGGTGATCTTCTTGTCTATCTGACACATCGTTGGGCTGAGGCAATTGAGTGTAAGGGCGAGGCTTTGGTCTTTAGTTTGGACGTGGCGAAGGCCTTTGATCGGGTGTGGCACGAGGCGCTTCTCTCCAAACTACCTTCGTACGGGCTTCCCGAGAGATTATGCGTATGGCTGGACAGCTTTCTCAGGGAACGTAGCATAAAGGTCGCTGTAGACGGATCTTGCTCGGAATCCAAACCTGTGAATGCTGGCGTCCCCCAAGGCTGCGTCCTGTCACCCACACTGTTCATTCTGCATATCAATGACATGTTGCATATCAGCAACATGCATTGCTATGCAGATGACAGTACTGGAGATGCCTTATATCATGGACGTGCTAATCTCTCTCGTGAGGCTACTGAGGAGTGTCGGAGCAGGATTGCGTCGGACGTTAACGTGTCTCTTGAGCGAGTCTCAGAATGGGGCAGACTAAACCTAGTCCAATACAACCCCAACAAGACACAAGTCTGTGTGTTCTCTGCCAAGAAGACCCCTTTTGCGAAGGAGCTCCATTTTGAAGGCACTGACCTAAATGCGAAGCCAAGTATTGGAATTCTGGGGGTCGACATTTCGAGCGAGGTTCAGTTCGGTGGTCATTTTGAGGGTAAAGCCAAATTGGCTTCTAAAAAGATTGGTGTGCTCGGGAGAGCGAAGCGGTATTTCCAGCCGCATCACAGGATGCAACTTTATAAGGCAGAAGTCCGGCCTCATATGGAATACTGCTCGCATCTCTGGGCTAGAGCACCGAAATATCAACTCTGCCCATTTGACCGCATTCAGCGAAGAGCTGCTCGAATTGTCGGCGACTCCAGAATCTCTGATCGTTTAGACTCTTTGGCTTTACGCAGAGATGTTGCGTCCCTCTGCATTTTCTACCGCATTTACAACGGGGAGTGTTCGCAGGAGCTATTCGACCTTATACCAGCCGCTGTATTCCACCACCGTACCACACGCCTTAAGGAGAAGTACCACCCCCACCACCTTGATGGTTGGTGTTCAACCACTGCCCGTTTTTCGCGCAGCTTTTTATTGCGCTGCACTAAGCTGTGGAATAAGCTTCCCTTAGCGGTGTTCCCGAATAGATTCGACATTGGGACTTTCAAGAAAAGAGCCTATCGCTTTCTCAAAGAGTCGGCAACGCATCAGTGACCTTTTTAAGGTCGTTGGTGTCTATGGACTGCGGTGATTGCTTACCATCAGGCGACCCGCATGCTCGTTTGCCTACTATTCTATAAAAAAAAAAAAAAAATTCCCATAAAAGAATCTACAAGAATTTACTTATAATAAAAAAATTACAAATTTTAATTGATATTAACTGGACGCGTATATACAAAAAGTCGTAAAATATAAATCGAAGGTGGGAAAACAATAAATTAATTCATAATAATCGGATATATTTAATGAGTGCAATGATCCTATCTATTTGCAATGCCTGTCTTGTGTATAGACTTTATTCCTGGTGCGATTATTTTGTCCATTTTACGGTCGCAATAACGTTTACGAGTCGTCCGTAATGAAATAGCTTTCAAACAACATACAGATTTTGCATTTTATCTAGTCTCTGATTGGATAGTTTTATTAATTGTTCTTTATTTAGTTTTACTCTGCTAGAAAAGTTTTACCGTCCGGTAAATAATATTCGTTATGACTTCGGTAGATGTTTGTAGTCTACATAATGTGGGTAATGCTTTCATGGTCTGGGAAAAACATAGAATGTGCCAGCTGCTTCTCTTCCCGCACAGATTGCAAAAGTCAATCGAGAGAAAGGGCTTTCAACTGGGGATTCCTCCACTCATAGGCCATCGCCTATGAGTGGAGGAATCCCCAGTTGAAACATGTCACTATACCTGAATCTCCATTCCATCAGAGAGCCCACTATTCAGCTAAGCGTGGCTTTCGACTCTTGGCTCTGTCTACCTCGTAAGGGATAAAGACGTGATTCTATGTATGTATAATGTAGGTGAACAAGTCAAAGGAGTAAATTAGACAAAATGTTCGAAAAGTGAAGAAAACTGTACACTAGCAGACTGTTCAGTTTTCTAGTGTGTATGTGTACGACTACTGGTGCTAGACGGCGGTAGTCATCATCATTAGATTCTTATCGAGCTCTGCCATCTAGCGGCAATACAGTCCTAAACACTGATAGGTATAATGAACAGCCATGTACAGGTTTCTCCATAATTCATTTATTTTTTGTCAGACATGAGTACATAAGGGTATTAAAATTAAAAAATACAGTTCAGCATGCTGCGCCATTTGGCATACAAAAATCAAAGATAACTTAAAAGGTAAATTACTAATAAATCATGCATGTCAATTAAAATAGGTATTAAAAGATTCAATCAACTCAACATTTAAAAGAAATAATATATTTAGTCAAACATTTAAATATAAATAACACCACATGAAAGGTATGCCTCTTCTGAATAATACGACTTGTTTACCAAAAATTCAAACAGTAGGAGTTTAAAATCACTTATTTCATTGCAAGTTCTAATTTGTGACGGTAGTTTGTTGTAGATTCTAGGTGCCATTGAGTAGATTATGTTTTTTGTTATGTTATGTCACTGTTATGTTTTCCTTCACTGGAAGCAAGCAGAGAGTTGTACATACATACATAGAACCACGTCTTTATCCCTTATGGGGTAGACAGAGCTAAGAGTCGTGAGACTCGAAGGCCACGCTTAGCTCAATAGTGGGCTCTCTTATGGAATGGAGATTCAGGTATAGTGACTGGTTGCTAGCCCATCGCCTATGAGTGGAGGTATCCCCAGAGAGAGTTATAGGTATATCAATTTATTTATGGTCTTGTAAGTATACGACTAATTTTGCCAGTACCAATCCCTGAGATTGTGGGTTTGTATCCGACAGTAGTCTTACTAACCCAATCAGTGTAGCTTTGTGTAAACTAGACTATCGAAGATAGCGTCCAACTAAACAAACTTTGATCAGACGACCACCAAAATCGGAACGATCTCAATTCCAAATGCTTTGATGTTATTTGCAGTTAGTTCAGCTTTTGAATACATCTGTGATTACTTGATTAGTGAAGGGATGATTTACCTTTGTTCAAAAAATGGCGTAGGATTATTGGTATTATTTCAAGAAAATTCTAGGGTTATTGCGGAAATTGGAATGTCTGCAACGAAAATAAAAATAAATAAATATATATGGACAAATCACACAGATTCAGCTAGCCTCAAAGTAAGTTCAAGAATTTTGATAAGGGATACTAACTCTCTCTCTCAGCCGAAAGACGTCTACTGCTGGACAAAGGCCTCCCCCAAGGATTTCCATGGATTTCCAACAAATAGATGAACATATAATTTAAAAAGAAGGACGATGATTCGGGAAGAGGGAGACCAAAAAAGAGATGGTTGGACTGCGTGAAGGACGATTTGAAAGTAATAGGAGTGGATTTTAGTATGACAGAAAACAAAGACTTGTGGAGAGATAAAAAATATTACACCGACCCTAGATAGGGTAAGGAATATGGTGATGAAACATACAAGAGCCGGTTAATCTGAAAACGATCATTTTCCATCTTGACCTGACCGGGGATCGAACCCAAAATCTCCGGTGTGACAGCTTCAGCGGGCTCAGCAAGCCTTTACAACAATAAGTCGTATTTCCTCATGACTGAGGGTCGTGGTCATTATATGGAATGAAACACACACAACGACTCTCTTGGCAATTTTAATAGAGTGGTTTGATATTGCCTTCTCCATTTCACACACTAGCTAATAATCATCAACCAGAGTGCAGGTTTCCTCATGATGTTTTCCTTCACTGGAAGCAAGTGATGGTCGATGATAACTACCATTCATGAGTCAGATTGTTATACAAACTCATGTAGCACGGGCAAGATTCGAACCTGGGACTTTTGCAGCCATAGGCAGCTCCGCAAGCCGCTCCAGCAAGCCTTTATGTAAGTAATATTACTGATAAAATTATCTGGCATGATAATTAACGCTTCAAAAGTGTGAAAAGACTAAAGCATAATTCAAATATTACCGTGAAGGGAAGATTTGATCACAGGCACCCGAGACACTAAAACGCAATGGTTACGACTCGGTTTACAGTCCCGCTGGTTCGCTTTTAATGATCCTCTTTCTCTGCTTAACCGTTAATTAAGGTTATTAATCCAACGGCACGACTACCTTGTTTTCCTTAATTGGTCGCAATTTTATTTCAGACGTTCGAGCGAGCTTCAGCTTTCATAATTAAATTTATATATTAAAAGTATCCTACACTCGTAATTAGAGAAAATTCTTCGAGTTACAACCTCCTGAATACTTTTACCTTCAGGCCGTTTTATTATTTTTACGCTTTCGTTTTATACTACCTTTACGTTTGATGTTTGCAGTGGAGATTTTGCTATTTAATTTTAGAGCTTTGACAGTAAGTTAATCTCCAGTACAAACACATTATTCTGTGTTAATTTTTTTTGCAAGATTGATTTATATTTATTCGAAATCTAATTATTAATAAATTTTATTTAATTCTAATTATATTATAAAATAGCTGACAATTCAATCATATGATCCCTTTGTAGTTAATAATTTTGATAGTTTTCATTATTTAGGTATTGTAGCACGAGTACTGATTAAGCTCACCTAATAAGATCTAAATCAATAAATTTAAATGAAAAAAATTAAATAAGATCTAAAGCCAGAATTATCATCCCAATTACTGTTAAATATAATAATAGTATTTAAATCCATCAATCAACTGTTTATCTTTGTACCTTTCCAATTTTGAAACGATGAAATATTTTTCTTTTCAAGGAAATTACGCAATTTTTCAATTTCCAGCTTAAAGCCCAGCGTTACAAGTTTCCCGCTCGCTAACAATGACGAAACCCGTTGCGCAAAACAATAAGATCTTTTTAAAGTATTGCATACCAAGTGAACGGGGGAGGGAGATAATAGAATTATTTTTCCTAGCATCCGCTGAGCTAGCAGGGGTTGTTATTCAATTATAAGGGAGCGAAAATACGAGCCGTGTTTACCTGTAGCTGCGGGCCATTTCAACATCTTACTCGGTAATTAGGTACCTATACGAATTCGTATTTTAAGTCCCTATCCCAATTTTGAAATAAAAGTACGCGACATGTTTTTTCAGTAAATAGTATGAAATTCTGTTTTTCAAAATACGTTTGAGCGAATTTAGGATACGAGGAAATATAAGGAAAGGGTTAAAAACCTCTTAGAAAAATAAGTTATTCTAGTTATTATGTGTGTTATATTGTGGCCTGTGGTGTGGCCCTAGAATAGCACCAACCCATCTCTTCCCGAGGGTGTCGTAAGAGGCGACTAAGGGATTTAAAACACCGGAGGATGGGCAGCAGCATCTTTCCGTATGCCATCACACTGCGATCGCCAACCCGCCTGCCAAGCGTGGCGATTACGGCAAAACCCCCCATGGATAAAATCCTTGAGGGAGGCCTTTGTCCAGCAGTGGACGTCTTTCGGCTGAGAGAGAGAGAGAGAGTTATTATGCATGTACTCCTGTGGTGTACATAAAATATAGGTTCTTATTACAATATACGTTATTATTTGCTAAAAGAGTGTATTGTTTATTTATTACACGGATACTATTTTGTACTTGAAATATTAAAGGTTACTAAGCTATCCTGGATTTCTCAGGAGTACAAAGCCCTGGTGCAACTAGTATATTTAAAAAAAAAAATTAAACAAAGGGAACTTGTATTCAAAATTAGCAACACGGACTCGAGCGGAATTCATTGTTACTCGAAAATTACGTCTCAGTCTTGGTTTCACGTACGTACTTTTAATCTATATCTATACATATAATAAAACAGTAAAAATATTTTGTCTGTACATTTAATATTTTTGACTGAAATGGATAGAGGGAGACCTAAAAAGAACAATAGAAAGCAAAAAAATTTTTTGGAATTTCTTGTCTGTCTGTCTGTCTGTCTGTCTGTCTGTCTGTATGTATGTACGCGTTTCACGCAAAAACTACTGGACGGATTTGAATGAAACTTTTTTTGTTGTATAGCTATTAAGCCTGGGCAACATATAGGCTATAATTTATTTTGAAAACTGGAACACCTGATGAAGAACCATAACGGAACAGCTAAACTATAAGTAATATGGAAATGGTGCCTTAACAAAAATCGTTCAACCTGATGAGCATTTTCTGCCGACGTATAAAAATTGAAGATCTGGAATATCTGATGAAAAGCTCCAAGAGACCAGCTACACTATAACATATATGGAAATGGCGCCTTAGCAAAAATCGTTCAACCTGATGAGCATTTTCTGGTGACGTATAAAAATTGAAGATCTGGAACATCTGATGAAAAGCTCCAAGAGAGATTTTTCATCTAAGCGAAACTCACGCGGGCGAAGCCGCGGGCGACAGCTAGTGTACAATAAATATATATCTGACAAATCGAGGCATTGTCCTTAGACAAAGAAGCAGGAAGCATTCCAGAGCGTTTCCTTCATAAAATTGCACTGTTCTGGAAGGTGTCACGTCGGATATAGGTCGCGCGCGGCCCATTGACACAGTGATCCGGTTGTGTTTGTTACAATGTTTTCCACGTATTGACTACTTATGACATGAAATACCTATATTTACTTACTTACTTACTTCGATGGCCCGACGACCCAAAGAGGATCTTGGCCTCCGATACTAGGAGCCTGCTTCGATGACGCGGCCACGTGGAGAGGATCGCGCAGCTAAAAGAGCGTATAAGGGACGACCAAGCGGGAAACGAACTATATTTAGTTGAATTTAATTCGTAATTTTTTATTTTAATAACTAACATAATTAGTAGTATAACTCATACGAATCAACTGTGCACTCCGCTGGAAGTACACGTACAGCGCTAAATGCACAGTTAATTTTGAGTACGAATTGTATAACAAAATGTTAGATGCGAAATTAATTTTCAACCTTTTAGAAAATCCAGACATAGAATACGTACATACATACATATAATCACGTCTTTATCCCTTACGGGGTAGACAGAGCCAAGAGTTGTGAGACTCGAAGGCCACGCTTGACAGAATAGTGGGCTCTCTGGTGGAATGGAAATTCAGGTATAGTGACAGGTTGCTAGCCCATCGCCTATGAGTGGAGGAATCTCCAGTTTAAAGCCCTTTCCCTCAAATGACTTTTACAATCTGCGCAGGAAGAGAAGCAGCTGGAACATTCTTTGTTTTTTCTTCGCTCCCAGACCAGCATGGAAGCATACTTAAAATGTTTATTTATCATTCGTATAAAATCTATCTCTTAATTATATGATAAAAATGTGAATTAGGAAGCGTAATATATATTCAAATTAAGGGTACTTTACTTCACAATCCAAGATTTCCATTAAAATATCCTGGTTCAGTGTACCTAGAGACTATCTTCAAAATCGATGCCGTCATCTAGACCCGAGATCCGCATGTCTGCGTTGTTTGTCCTGTATATAGGTCGCTGCAATTGACACAGAGATACCGTTCCGTTTGTCTTACATTGTGCTGAAGTTATTACGGATATCTTTATTTATTTAGTGTTGATCCTGTGAAAAGTTATGTGAAAATACATGAAGATTTTTTTCTTCGCATGTGTGCAAAATTTTATTTAGATCATGTAAAATAAACAGTTATTTATGTAAAAATGGTTGAAACATGACTACCTACATGAAAGCAAAGAAATAGATTACAGAAGCGTCTGAAATGAAATGGTGGGAGGATCGAGTAAATACAACAATAAGCCATCGAATAATTACAGAAAGAAAAAAATATAAATATCGGTCCTGCTCAGTCCTGGATATAGTTTATACTAATAACTGTGGCCCGGGGCTAATGAAGTGGGAATAAATGTCTGCTTCGTGGGAAATTCAGGAAAAAAAGTACCTATTTTTTTTAAAATCTGCTTAGCATTTATGTAACAAACTTCCAAACTTTCTCTATCTTAAGATTCGGAATTTACAAGACAATTTCATTCACATTATGATGTTTGAAAGCCACAATTCCGTCGGCTGGACAAGATGAATAATGGAAACCAGCCAGGGTCAATGAGATCACGCGCTGGATCCTGGCTTATTGCGAATGAATGACGAAAATGCTACAAAAATGCTTCGATCTGCGATCCCCGGATTTGTTGAACCTTTATATAAATAGGACAGTTTTCGGTTTGGAGTGGTCTTATCTGTTTATTGTTATTTCTTTTGGTATTATACGTTCGTAGTTTTAGTCATTACCTACCAAACTTCAAGTCTGATTTGATATAGATATTCTTTTTTAATTATTGTGATTTTTTTAGTATACATTGATATATTTTATGTACACACACACACCAAGATCAATTATACACAACACAGAATTCTGTGTTTTTTTATATATTTTTTGATAATTACGAATAAATATTTCAGTAGGACCTAGGCACCAGTTAACTTGAAAAGTAGTAAGTAGTAATAAAAAAAATGAAGTAATTTTGCTATATTTTATATCTATAATCTTCAGACTACAATGCAGTCCAGAAACTCAATTTCAAATATAAATTTGCGAACTAATAGAGGGAATATTACAGACTAAAACATCAACAAAAGCACGCCTCGCTGCGGAAGTCATTAAAATTCACTAGTCTAGATTAAAAATTCGTGAAATTAACAGAATAGCAATTATAATAGCGGCAACTGACAGCCAAGCGCTTTTATGCGGGTAATTGGGTAGTTACAAAATGATTAATTACTATGCAAGAGCACGTGCGAGGGAGCCTACGTCGGCATTAAGTAAGCTATAAATAATCCACTCGAGGCCTAAAAAATTAGGCCTGTTTACAACCCGAAATGGGCTGATCTTCGGTATTTCAGCCTTTAGACTCTTGTTTACGAAGTTGATGACAAATTTAATTAAGTGGAGAGGATTGCAAAAAGTATTTATAGCAAACAGAGATGCTATAAATACGCTAGAGTTAAATAAAGTTTAAGAGAATTAAAAAAAAACAGCTATTACAAAATGTCATTTAATATTGTATATTAAATGACATTTTGTATGATTTTGTTGAATAATAAAAATGGATTAATAAGTGTTAGTATTTTCAGTGATGTTGGCAGTAATTGTGGGTTCATCTTAGTGGTACTTATTTCGTAATTAAACAGTTTTATTTTATACTAGCTTTTGCCCGCGGCTGGCCCGCGTGAATTTCCCACGGGAACAGTGCTTTTTCCCGGGATAAAAAGTAGCCTATGTGCTATTCCAGGTCATTATCTACCTCTGTACCAAATTTCATCGAAATCCGTCCAGTAGATTTTGCGTGATTGAGTAACAAACATCCTCACAAACTCACAAATTCACAAACTCACAAACTCACATCCAAACTTTCGCATTTATAATATTAGTATGGACTATAGCGCATATTTTTATATCGCCAAATTTTATCATAACGGTGAGTGAAGGAATTTGTTACATTCCGGACTACGCTTTGGACGTGTCATGTCATAACGTTACATAGTATTTCTCTCCTCTCATCTTCACAAAACGTTGAATACTCCTGAACATAAGCCTCGTCTAATGTTTACATAACATTTACATAACAAAGGTACATTCTGTTTTGAACTCAGACGAGTTATTTTTGTTGTGTTGGCAACAACTGTTGCTATTGCTACTGTAGATAACAAAGTCAACAGAACTGTACAGTGGGGTTCTGCTTATCTGAAATGAGTTGCCTCTGGACATATCCCCGTGACGACGGATCAACAAAATAAATATTACAAGGAAACTTGAATGGTACGAATGTTTATTAAGTAAGAGCGCTCGCACACTTCTCGCATGACCGAATTTGACTGTACCCCTTTTTCAATCAATTCTTCATACTTAGGTTGGTATAAACCTTACCTATCAGAACCTCAGTTAGAATACAGAACTTTATAGTTAGACTACACGACAGAAGCATAGACATCCGCGCGCGGAAGTCTTTGTTGCTCGAAGGGCCGAACTATCAAGGCGAGGTCCGAATGAGTGTTACATAACCGAGCGTTTCAACTGAGTCTCATTGAATATAGAAGATAATATATATTGGACTGATCTTATTTCTAAATGAACAACACGATTTCATAGTGCTTTAAATGGTAAATCAATAAACTTTTAAAGATCATTTTAAATTGTCATTACATAATTTTGTAACGAAAAAGAAAATCGGAGAGTGTACAGGTGCCTTAAATGTAAAGTTACCGCTAAGCCTCTAATTTGCCAACTGAAGCCGACTGTATGTTTTTGGGAATGCTAAAAAAACACGAGATTATTTTAAATTATGTGACGGATCCCAGTCTGACGGTGGAGCGACGAACTGCCATCTTGACGGTAATGCCAAGATTACGGAATGCAATTACGTTAATGCCTTGAACAATGTCTTTGATAACAGGTTCAATTACAAGAAGATACAAGCTGAGGGTATTGCAATTAAATCTAAGTGTTGAGCTTACTATGGCTCTAGACTCTAGATGACATGTGAAAATAAATAAACTCATGAACGAATACATGATGTACTCAGGTAGATAGAATAAAATCACATAACTTTATATAGGTAGGTACTAGCTATTGCCTGCGGCTTCGCCCGCGTGAATTTCCCAAGGGAACAGTGATTTTTCCCGGGTTAAAATGTACCCTATATCCTTCTCAGTACTTCTAACTATGTGTATGCGAAAGCGTGAAGAGGTAACAAACAAATAATCAAACAAACTCACTGCAAAACGCACTGCTTTTCTAATATTAGTTAGGAACTTAGGATATACTCGTATGAGTACTTAAGCGACAAATATGTACGTATCGTAGGCGGCCGCAGGAGTTGGATGCACCTTGTGTTAGTAATGCAATTATTAATTTAACTAGTAACAATTAACTAATAGAAACATTTCCGAACCGAATTGACAAAAGGTTCAAAAATTCCATCCACACATCAAGTTTTCGATTTAACGCATTATGATCATACAACGAATCATTTATTGCCTAGATTCACTAATTAATCCAAACGAGACTATATTAAACTCGAGATTTACATTATTCAAACATAAATAAGATGGAGTGGTCCATTGCTACGGGAGCTTGGATCAAGTTAGCTCAGTCGCCAGCACAAAGGTCAAGCGTGGCGCATGACAATGATAGTTAGCTCTACTTGTTCGCACCTACAAAATTACATCTACCTTCCTTAAACACCACATATCTATAATATCAACCCTATTCCAAAGTCACTAAGGAACGTTTAAAATAAACATGAACAACCAGAAATGAATACATAACTTGGCTGGACATGTTAAGCTAAGTTTCAAGCGAGCGAGCCTTGTGACGGCTTTGTTGTAAACTGAACTGCTATTAATGTACACTTAATACCTTTTGTTAATTACATTCCAGTAAGGCCTCATGTTTGATGTTTAATTTGATTTCAATGGTTCAGCGAATCTGTTTTCCATTGAGCCTATTTAAGTGAGATTAGGTCCGTTCTACATTTTCTGTTCGTAATTTATTAGAGAATGAATAAAGCTATTTTGAGAATTTATCGATTGAACTCAATTTCTGTTTAAAGAAAATATATACACTCAGGGTGGTGGTTTAACGATATATATGGATATTCTTGTTCATTTTCTATAATAAAAACGTGTGAAAATGGTATTTTAGTTATTATTTCTAATAATTGCCGAAATCATAGAAAAAACATAAAATGTGTTTCAGAAGTTTACGCAACAATCTTCATAAAAAAATAGTAGGTATGATATATGAAAGAAGAAATTACAATGACAAGGAAGAAACTACTCTAACAATGTGGAAAGTCAGGCAAATTAGTGAGCGAACGTCCATCAAAAGAAAACAAGTTTAGTAAACAACAGCGCTGGATTTTAGTACGTAGAGCTAATCAAAAGTGAAGTAAGTACTGACAAAACAACTAGGATCAAGTCGGGAGCATACAAGCTGTAAGTACATTATTAGTGCTCCCCAACTCGATACCTCGATACAAAGTTCTTGTTAGTTCAATAACCAGAGGTGCAAGTGCAAGTACTGTCGAGAACAAAAGTTTGTTTTAAAATTGAAATTTGAACACTTCTTATTTTCGAGTCGCCATAAAATGATTTAACGAACATCTTTTAGCGATTTCATTCATCATTAAATCATTATTTTCTTTAATATTGTATAAACCAAACTTTTTAAATAAACAATTTTTCTTACAATAGAGAAAGACTTTCTATTATTTCAAATGCATCTAGAGATGTTTAATGTTGCGTAAAAATAGTATGGATTCCGTTATACAAGAAAATTTTCTTTGAACTCAATAACCCTTAATTTTCTTCCTGGATTTAAAAAAATACAATATATACATGTCGTCGGACGGCGAAGCTGGTCAAGCTCTTATGTAGACTGCTCAGACATCCTGTGGTCATGTGGGCGTCCGCACGCAGGCACTCACCAAAATTCAGATTATCAAGTAGAAGATATTTTCAATTAATAGAGCTAATGATTTTGTAGTTGTTTTGTTTTGTTTGTTGTTTGGTTTGATCATCACCCGCGGGCCGTCCGCACCAAGTCACGATATGACGTTGACGTCCCACACCGTAATGTCACTTACAACTCCATTCGAGTTTATAAACCCGCTCTTTCAATAAAGCTAGTTGTCAATGTCAAAGCCAATTATACTTCACTAACTATTTGGAACATTAAAAAAATATGATTACAAAGCAATACTAAACAATCTTTTATTAAAACAAAGAACGCGCCGTTATACACATTCGCGGACATGAAAAAAGGTTTACAATATATATCTAGACGGCACTAAATAACGGTAGCATTGGAATAACAAATGTTCGAGTTGGGAGCAACAATCGCCGGAATATATCACGGAAGCTGTATGGAGGGCGCAATTTCCGAAAGAGATACTTGTGGAGGGCCAGTTGCCTCCATTTCAGTATCGCTTTTACATTAAACTTTGTTTTTTAAGGGTAAAAGTTTAAAATTGATTTTCCGATAAAAGCACTCTTGATCAAGTCAACTTTGAAATGAATCAATCCAATAAGAAATATTTATGCATCTCAATGTTACGACGGCATAGACACATATGTATATTCTTCGTAGGGAGGGATTCTTAGTATTCGCTAGTACATACCACAGGTGACTCGATCTTTATTTGCATGCAAAAGTCGTGCAAAGTCTGTGAAAATTCCCATAGCGAGCGAAAACTCCTTAATAATTTTATGATTAAAAATATTTTAATTTACCTGTTACATTATCAGGAATACTAATTAAGGTAGCTACTTACCCAACCAAAATGCTCGATGAAATTGGTTATTTTCCCCATTACACGTTTTTAACAAAGCCGAGTCTCACAAAGACGGGAAAAGCCTGTATGACGACGGCTCGTTAAAATTTTAATCCTTTTCCATATAAAGGCCAAAATCCACTGTTTCGTGGAATAGATAGCGATAGTTTTGTGCTACTAAAAGTGTCGCGTGGTCGGAGCACGTGTTGACCTTTTATTTTAAATCTAAAGTATGTGATAGATGTACTCTTATTTGTTTTTTTTTTTTTGTTTCAGTAAGTATGAAATGTTAAAGTCATAATTCAAGTGAAAGATTTGTAAACGAGCAACTGCTCAACTTAGCAAAATAAGACTTCATTTGCATAAATACTCGTATGTTATGCTATTTATCATTATCACATGTATGGAGATACCACAACCCGCACAGTTTCGTCAAATATAATGTACGGGGAAGCTATATATATTTATGCTCATATGGCATATCCATGTGGACGAAGGCTTTATTCCATATAAATCTGATTGAAAATGCACTGCGTATGGATCGTTACACTCAAACAACGGCCGAAATGTTTGAGCTCGCGTAACATTCCGTTTTTATGTTTTTAAATCGCACTAAGAGAAAATCGAGCGTAAAACGAAGTGTATTGAACATAAAAATGTGTGTGAATACCAGCCTTTAAAAGTGAGAATTAAATTATAATTAAGTATTGTATTTAGTTAGTTTGGTTTTTTGGTTGACTGGTTGACTAGAGAAATGCACATTAAATTAATAAATAGTTATTTATTTATGTAATTAATACAAATAATAAAGGTACAGTCAAATTATTACAGTTATAAAAACTTAGTCGAAAAGGCCACCCTGAATCGTACCTAATGCAAAGATTGCTGCATTCCCCAGCTGTAAAAAAATAAATAAATAAAAAACAAACTTTATGTCAAAGCGTGTTTTCAATATTGTAAAATATACTTCCATAATCATTCAAAATACTTGAGAATATTTAATAATCTTTCCACCCCTACACAAAGGGAAAAAGTATGTTACCCGATGAAAAAAATCATAGTGAACTCAATAAATCGTACTATGACTATGACGCATCTACAAAAACCTTATGTTATCCATTTCAACCAAACAATTTATTTATTAAAATATATAGGTAAAGTTCTTTTATAGACGCATAACGTGAATTTCGTTCGATATTACATAGATGATCTAATATTTAATACTAAGTACCAGTGGCGTAGGGTGAATAAAAATAAAGGTAAAGCCGGGTCATATCTACCTTAATTTGTAACGTGTAAAAAAACATGCAATAAATTACATACCTACCATAAATTAAGTGTGTAGGTAGACTACAACCTATTTGTAATAATGCCGCAATTTCTCACCTAACAGCCTACGTGACGAAAAGAATCAAACAAACACTAAACAATATAGGTAATATACCAAAATCAAGCTAATCACTTATCACAATTATAAATTAGGATACGAATGCGCGCGAAACGATAGCAAGGTATGTAGGGTGACTGACCTGACAGAGGCAATCGGCAGCGCGAATAAATTGCTCTGATTGGACGAAAACTTTTGGTAGGCTATCTGAGATCGGCTTAAAATCGCTGACATATCGACGTGTGGTTGTATGTAGTAGTAATGTGAATGTGTGCGTGAATTGCATACATTTTTAAAATTCGAATTCCCAATATTATGAGCGGGTTCCCTAGCCGCGCGCGATACCGCGGCATGCGTCCTACGATAGTGAAATCGTGTATGTGTGCGTTTGCGGGGTTTCAAATACATTGCGTATTTTGTGTCCAGCATATTGAATAATATATTTTCAAAGCGCGCAATGTAATTATGTGCGCTTAATTAATCACGCTCTCATATAAATGCCGGCGATCCTCGGCTTATAGTAAGACAGTGTCATATAGGTATACTAGCTGTTGCCCGCGGCTTCGCCCGCGTGAGTTTCGCTTAGATGAAAAATCTTTTTGTGTTCCAAACTGTAGTAACCCAAACTCCAGTACTTAAAATTTCAGCAATTTAGTTATCCCGTGTCTCGCGGGATTATATTAGGTACTCGTAGTACAGTCGCGGTGTTAAAATTAATCAAAATTCAATAAACGATCTTCGTCTGCTCGTTATCTACAATTTACCACCACTCCCACCCCGAGTCCCTCTTTATCCTATCCTTATTATTGTGTCCTGTCTATTTATACGTCAGAAGAAAATGCTCATCAGGTTGAACGACTTTTGCTAAGGCCCCATTTCCATTTTTTATAGAGTAGCTGGTCTCTTGGAGTTCTTCATCAGATGTTCCATAAACTTAAATTTTTATACGTCAACAGAAAATGCTCATCAGGTTAAACGACTTTTGCTAAGGCGCCATTGCCATATTTGTAATACTCGTAGTGTAGCTGGTCCCTTCATCAGATGATCCTGATCTTCGATTTTTATACGTCAACAGAAAATGCTCGTCAGATTGATAAACTTTTCCGAAGGTACCATTTCCATATTTCTTATAGTTTAGCTGTTCTGTTAAGGTTCTTCATCAGGTGTTCCAGTTTTCAAAATCAATTATAGCCATAACAAAAAAGTTTAATTCAAATCCGTCCAGTAGTTATTGCGTGAAACGCGTACATACATACAGACGGACAGACAGACAGACAAAAAAAAACAAAAAAATGTTTTTGCATTATTCTTTTTATATTTAAGTGTCCCTCTATCCATTTCAGTCAAAAATACTAAATCTACAGACAAAATATTTTTACTGTTTTATTATATACCCACGACCCCTTTATGCTGTTAAAAATCAGAAATCACTAAAATGGCGCAGCGCCATCTATTGGAAACATGAGAAATAATTTAGCTTACATTGTACGGATGGCTATCGAATACGTAATACAAACATAATGGTCATCTCTTTTTCGTGCAGACTCAGTGGATTACGATTTATGATTATATGCAAAAATTTACATAGGAACTGCGTTTCAAAATAAATAAATTAAAAAGTTAAATTCAATCACTTTAAAGACGCCATTCTCATTTTATCAACGCCATCTATTGGATATTTTTCTTGACACAATCAGTAGATGACCGGAAATAAATTTGCAAATAAATTTATTCGTTTCTTTTAAAAATTAAAAAAAAAGTAAGAAAATAATTCTAGAAAACAAATAAAAACGAAAACAGAAAATTATTGTTTGTGGCAGGATTCGTTCCAGCTACTTTCTTGAAACATTTCTTTACTAAAATTATTAAAAAAAATATAGAATTCTAAAAAAACTAATATAAAACGAAAAAAAAGTAAGTAAAAAGAAGTCATGTCTACCAGGATTCGAACCCTCTATTTAAAAAATTGATCCACGACCTCTTCCGACAGAGCCAACATGCGTTGTTTATAGCTGGCGAAATTTCAAATGGGATTTGTCTATAGGTACGCAAATTCACCCCTTTTTTGTAATGTAAGGGTTGAAATTGTGAACAACCCTTTCTTATGTGGGCAATATATAGTATAATGAAGACACTAACCAAATTTCACGTTTATAGCTTTTATAGTTTCGGTTTTGTGATGATAAATTAGTTTACTTCCCCCTTTTTACCCCTTTAGAGGTTGAATTTCAAAAAACGCTGAAACACGCCATTGGTTATTTTTGTTGAGAAGTATTCTTGCCAAGTTTCAAGTAAATCAGTGAAGATTTTAATTTTTTTTCATACAAACTTTGCCCTCAATTTTAACCCCCTTAGGGGTCTAATTTTGAAAAATCCTTTCTTATCTGAGCACTACGTATTAACATAAAACTTCGGTCCAAATTTCAAGTTTATAGCTTTTATGGTTTAGGCTGGGCGTTGATTTATCATTTACCCTTGTTCTTTTATATATATAGATGGGTATAGATTTTTGTGCAAGAGTAAAAATAATATTTGTACATATATTTGAATCTGCTAAGGGAAGCCGGTAGGAATCGTGTTCTAAGGAGGCTTCGCCACTGCTAAGTACTAATAAATGACTTTACCACAAGGGATTTGGCTCGCATTGGGCAATTTACACGGATCGTTTGGCAACAAGCCTTTGACATTCGCAGCTCTCATTTTGATAAAGTATTTTTTTTTACTGAAATTTGAATTTTGGGACAAGCTTTTTTAGCGTAAAAATACATTGCCTTACATTTTCTGCATATTTAATTCGTATCTATAAAATATTTTAAGCTGGTACCATCCACTATTAACGGATTCCTAATTTCGGACGAAGCGACAAAAGTTATCATAAAATTAATTTATTATTGCTTATTTTGATTAAGAATTGTTTGTACGACAGCTGGCAAGATCTGACTTAAAAAAAACTTTCTTTACTATAAACAAAGAAACAACTTCATGCAAGCATCTTATAGCATTTTATGTAAGCCTACATTATCCCGCACGTCATTGTTGTCAAAGACCGAAAAAGACACAAAATCATATTTGTTAAGAGTAATTTCTTTGCGGTTATTGGTCCTTCGTTCGCCTATCTCGCGGTCGAGCACACAGCAATCTCTCGCTTGGATGCCGACACTTCACTAATAGGGCGCCCTTTGCCCTAAAACCCATTCGGTAATATATTATGAAGTATATTACAAAAGCTTCGCTACCCTTCCAGCCTCCAGATTGAAAATTAGAGTCAGACAAAACTATTCGTATTGAAGTATGCAAATATGTGATGTACGATACATTTGTATGATATAACTACCTAAATATGTGATCTATTTTATATTATACACTTTATAGAAGTCATATAGTATATATACAGGGTGTTTTTTAAATCATTGGCATCTCATTGGCATCCTTTCTACTGGTGAAAGTACTCATGAACATGAGCAACTTTTTGTATGGGACCGACTCAATCCGATGGAAAAAAAAATCTGCTGTTCCATACTATTTTCCAATACCTACTCACCCGAAATGTATGGAAAATCTGATTTTTTTTCCCATCGGATTGAGTCGGTCCCATACAAAAAGTTGCTCATGTTCATGAGTACTTTCACCAGTAGAAAGGATGCCAATGATTTAAAAAACATCCTGTATAGCTGTTAATGTTTTGTATTTTAAGCAATATGTGTTCACTTGACTACCCCGAGAACACGCTCCCGTAAAAAAATTGGGATAAAAAGTACCCTATATGCCCTTAGTATTCCTAACTATGTTTTATGTGAAATATCTGGAAGATTCGTTTAGTAGATAGAGCGTGAAGAGGTACCAAAAAAAATCACTTTCGCACTTAATATTAGTTAGGATGGAATTGACTTTACATTTATTTTTATGTTTAAAAAATCTTAAAAAAAGTTGTAATAGATCTCACTACCTATTAATATTAATATTTAAAGATCTAAATCCCTTTCTTTCCCCGACCATCATTGTTAGTCTAGCCATCGTTGCATTTTCACAATAGGTTGAATCTTCACGAGTTTATCGTGAAATTGCGCATGAGACTCAATGAGGTTCGAGACCCGGGCAGGTTCGTCGCAGACGGCGTAATGGATCTCTGATATCGGCGACAGACATGCCACGTCACGGGTGAAACCGCACTTCATAATTTTATATTTCGGATGGTGCTTTTCAGTAATTTATGAGCAGGAAGTAATAAACGGTTGTATTGTAATAGTAATTTAATTATTACTGCAAGTTTGTCTTTTTTTTGCAAAATTACAGTATTGAAATACTTTGTATAAATTACTGATATGTATCGGTATAAATTTAATGGACAGCTCTACTAATGACTAACTACATGGTTACTAAATAATGTAGTATAACACAGTCAAGTTGCAAGATGACAGTCTTATTAAACGGTTTTTTTATGTGTAGAAAGTGATGTGATGAGTATAGAGCGAAGCGAGAGAGTTCTGTAAGGATCATAACTGGTGGAAATCGCTAGTCTCTGCCTACCCCCAAGGGGAAAAGGCGTGATAATATGTATGTATGTTAACATAATAAATTTTCACAAATTTCTTCGAAACAAACTTGGTAAAAGCCTCGTACTTATAAATATGTAAATACGTTACATATTTCTGAATCTCTAAATACATAAGTCAAGATTCCGATGTTACAAGTGAGTCAAAACCAACATACTGGCTAAACTAGATTAGGCTTCCAGACTCTCAGCTCTTAAAATGAGGATTCAGCATAATTTGCTAAGATTCGATTTGAGTTCATTAGTGATGCAGTAGACGAGAGGATCAGATGCATTAGCTGATTATGAGAGTAGAAAATATCTTTTACTAGCATGAGCCCGGAACTTTGTTCCCGTGGGAATTTCCGGAAATCCTTTCTTAGTGCAAAACCATACGTGCCAAAGTTCAGCTTCCTACGCCCAGTAGTTTTGGCTGTGCAGACAACCACAGTAACGAAAGAATTTTATATTTATATTGATTACTAGCTCCGCCGAATTTCCTCCGAATTTAGGAATAAAAATACCTTTTTTACCATCATATTAACCCATGTATCCAATTTCATTCATATTTATTAAAAAGTATTCACATGGAAGGACAACGTAGATACAAGCATCTATCGTTACAAATTTTCTCATAGTATAAAATAAAAATAGAGACACTTTATGTTCCGAAACTGGCGCGATTTTGACGAGTCGAGAGTAATGCACTACCGAGCTTGGCGCTCGGGTGCAATAGTAACATTCAAACGGAACACGATGTATGTGCATCGAAATACAAATACAGAGTAATGCACTACCGAGTTTGGCGCTCGGGTGCAATAGTAACATTCAAACGGAACACGATGTATGTGGTGCGTAGTACATTATATCTCGATGTGTATGTGTGATTTTTTTAAAGTCCTGTCCTGAAATGTCTCACACATTTGCCATGTTCAAGTTTTAGCGTTGTCGGTGATATATCCCATACATCACAATATCCCGTTTCACTGTTGTCTCGAGGGACGTCTGTTATTGCGATCGTTCTATCAGTTTTCACTGAATTAAGCAGGCTTCGGCGTGGAGCGTGTTCTTTGTTTTGGAGATTTCATTCGTACATTCACAAAGTTTGTTGTGAAGTGGCAATCAATCAATTTATATAGTGAAAACTCACACACATTGAGCTTGGAATCGAATAGGGGACCGGACAACTTTTTTTTTTGATGCTTCTTTGAAGTATCTCACAATAATAGAATCATCCGTAAAATAATCACCTCCATAACCAAAGTATTTCCCAAGATATAGCAAAAAACAATTCACATTTTTAATTGATGTTTGGACGATACCAAAACGCCCCTAACTAAACGTACATTCATATGACGTCATGCGTCGAAAATGGACTTTTCCTAAAAGTTTGAACTGTAATATATTAGCACTGGAGAATAAACTCATGCTGAAAAGTCGCAAAATGTGTTTAATTATGTGTATTCTATCATAAAATTTCATTTTTTTAACAATTCTCAGACCTTGTCCGGTCCCCTATTGACATACAATGGCCTGCAGTAGTCAAAATTCTAATCCTAATTAATATTATAAATGCGAAAATGAGTTTGTTTGTTTATTTGTTTGTTATTTGTTTGTTTATTTGTTTGTTTGTTTATTTGTTTGTTTATTTTTTTGTTTCTTTGTTTGTTTATTTGGTTGTTTATTTGTTTGTTTGTTACCTCTTCACGCTTCATCTACTGAACCAATCTTCCTGAAATTTTGCATACACATAGTTTAGAAGTACGGAGAAGGACATAGGGTACCTTTCATCCCGGGAAAACGCACTGTTCCTGTAGGAAATTCACGCGGGCGAAGCCGCGGGCAAAAGCTAGTCTGAAATAAATAAAAGAAGGCATGTTGTTCATCAATAATTAGGTGTTCATTTCGATGTGGTTCTCTTAATCAAACTTTAATGAACACAAGTCCCAACGAGAAAAGAGCGTCGGGTTTATCTCATCCTTGTAATATCTTTATAACGACATGTCCAGACATAACGAAGGGAGAGCAAAGGAAGCGTTAATAGGGTTTTCGTATAATATAAGAATTGCATTATAATTTTAAATTTGTAACAGAGTGCTCCTGAAAATGTTATGAGGTCACGCTCTGTGTGCCAGATTTTTTTTCCATCAATATGCCTCGCCTCGACTTTTATGTTTTCATGAAACGCCAACAGGATTTTTGTTATTTAAATGACAAAAACACTTAAAGAATACTTGACATCTGTGAAAAGAATTTTGATGTTTTAGCTAGACATTTGTGAAATGAATATAATACTAGTATTTTGATCTTCTAGCTTTTCTAGTAATAAGCTTTAAGACGGTGTAACTTGATCTTTATTTAGACATTCAAAGCTAGGACATGCTTGATTCGCATAATTCAATTCAATTCATTTATTGCGTTTCATATTATACATTCAGTTATAACTACTAGTACAGTAACTGGTTGGAGTAGGTACAATATGAACCCTGTCGGGTATTTGCAAATGTAGAAAGATGGAACGGCAGGCGGATTTATAATAAGAAATTTGTGATTAGGTATTCCTTTTTGCTTCGCCTTAGTAGGGTAAAAAAAACTGCGATTTGTTTCCCATTATAACAAAGGAATAATTCTTGAAAGGACATTATAGCCCGAAGCAGAATATGTTTCCTTTGGCTATCTCGCGTAATTAGCGATAGCTCTAGCTCCTTTGAACGTATTTTATGATTGTGTTGCTCGTTATTATATGATAAAATATATATTCGATATTTTCGTCATTTGGTTATTAATCCATAATATTTGATCAACATTACTTGTTGTACTTTTCTCGAGCCTTGCTTTGAAATACATGTTATGTCGTTGTTCACACTGTTATCAAAAACCTTAAGGTAACTATTATCTACTCGAAAATAGAAAGACGATTACATGACGACCTACGCGGTGGTCAAAAAGCCTGTAAACGGTCTGAAGTACTACTTATGTATTTCAGCACATATTTATTTATGAAGTTTTGTCTGCCTATTTTTATAGAAACAAAAATGGTAAATATCTATTTTTAATAAAATATAATGGACTTATATTTCTAGAAAACCCGTAAAATTAAACAAAAAAATGTGACATATTCAGTTTCCACCCATTTTGCGTTTTGACATATATTTAATCCCGTTGACTGGTGTGGTTTAATCCGCTTACAGATAAATTCTATCGTCGCAAAGCCGGCATAAAGAGATATAAAGAGTTTTATCACGACAAATCCTCTTATGTCTATTTGAAAATACTCGAGGAAATAATTTAAACAATTGTAGCATTTCTATGAATGTATAAAATTCTTCCGTTCTGACTGTGTGACTGACAGAGAACGCACGTGTTAGATATCAAATTTTACTATAAATATTGGTTACCTTATTTATGTTTATTTTAATATAAATACCTTTTAATTTGTAAATACGAAATTAATAATTGAGTAGGTAGGTATATTTTACATGTTGTCGTGATTCGATTTATGAGGTGGGTAGATTTAGTTTATAAAAGGCGTTTGCCAATAGTCGTCTGATTCACTTTATTGTTGGAGCTGGTGGTGATCAGACATAAAGATAAGTACTAGATATTACTATTTAAATGTATAACTGTTATGTTGTTGCTTTGTCATATGAATATTCATTTGTGTTTTAATAATATTTCATGTTTTATGTTTTGTGGATTTCTATGAAATACAAGTGGCCCATCTGGGTATTTATAGTAATGAATATAGCCCATGTCATGATAGGGACCAATACTGTCTTAATGAGTTTCTTTCGGGATTTCTTCTCAGCAGTGGTCGTTCCGAAGTCCTAGTAGTCTTTAGCTTTGAAATTAGGGTTCAGTCTTATAATATACATTTGAACCTGATTGTATCTTTTCTTTATTTGAATTACCTACCTCTACCTACATTATGAATTGAGTAATAAAGTAAAAGTACAACTATATTATTAAAATCATAGCCATTTATTAACTAACATTAAATATATATATAAATATACATATATATATATATATATATATACATATTTATATCTACTTAATCTATTACACGCATATCAAAAACTACAGGCGTAGTAGGAAGCTGAAATTTGCAAGGTTCCTTAGGGAGTGTAGGGGAGCACTAAGAGAGGATTTCCCAAAATACCCGCGGGAATAAATTCCTGGGCCGATGCTAGTTATAAATGTTTTATCTACTGAAATTATTGCAAATCGATGTACCCAAAAGTACAGGTATATTGTTTAACTAGCTTTTGACCTAGGTTTCGCGCTCATGAATTTTGCTTCTGCCCCATTTCTCCTCTTATGGTGATGTTAAACTTCTTAGTGCTAATGTTAAATAAATGGCAGTCTCTTATTTAGTAATCAGTCAGCTTCCAATTTTATACACATTTAGGTATATAGATTTTCCTGGATATTAGTCCCACTTACACTATGTAAGTTAGTTGCGTCAGCAACAAAGAATAGGTACTCACATAATACGAGTATTTTCGTGGGAAGCTATACATATATACAATTATTTCCTCATATTATATTACATACATTTTATTCAGAAAAATCAACATAGGAAAAAGTAAATGATTTCCTGGATTGTTAGCTTTTTGAATTAACAGCAATTAGTAAAAACACGTGCCTTATTAACTTAAGATTAGCACTAATTAAGTAAGATCCTACGGGGGTTTGCAGACCTCAAAGCAAGAACGTTCCTTTGAATAAATAGCTACTTAATTAGACCTCACAATGTTACTTATTCATAAATTCATTTAAGATTTTATTCTCTGAATTCCATTTTGAGAAATTTAATCTTTCTGTTAATTACGTATTGATCGTCGTAATCTTTATTTTCATTAGTGGGATTATAATTATATTACTTTCCATTTTATCCTTCCTATAAAATTTAACTTTTTTATACAGATTGTCATTTTATTCACCAGCAAAAATTTCGCAATATACTTGTAGGTCTGGATGATGAAACTAAGTAGGTTTTGATAACAATTTTTTAACTTTTCTATTCGAAGTTCGATTAGCTGATGAGTCTATTGTATTGGAGTAAAAATATGTATCTAACAAGTAAAATACGAACTTCACGCATGCAAATCTCCGGAAAACTGCTAAAGATTTATATATTAAAAAAATTTCTATTGTTAGGATTACTGCCACTACAGAATTTACAATAGGAGCAAAGTAAACAAAACATTTAGTTGAACATCACCTAAATCCATGCGTCTTCATTAAAGTTGGCTTCTCGAAGCGACGCACCTGAGAGGCGATTGCTCCACAAATTATTCACATCACTCTTGCGAACCATACACCATAGTATAATGTATAACAGTAGGTTATGTGTAATTAAATATAATGCTTTCCCGTACAACGAAAAAAAACGTGAACCTTTACTTGAAATTCTCGACTATTTGAGATATATCTCAAGTTTTGTTTGTAATTTATTATCTACATTGTTCGATTCTTAATGTTTAAGTAGCGATCTTGCATTATCATTTACTTTTTTTTAAATAATACAAATTCAGACGAAGATAATGGTTGTAACAAATAAGTATTTATTTTTAGGAGAAATTGTGCTATTGTCTCTGTATTAGGAATAACATACCTATTTTCAACCGACTTCCCAAAAAAGGAGGAGGTTATATGTTTCGATGTATGTATGTTTTTTTTTATGTATGTTCGCCGATTTCTCCGCCAATTGTGGACTGATTTCCAAAATTGTTTTTTTATTCGTAATGGTGTATTCCCAAGTTGGTCCCATTTTAACCACGTCAGAATCTGTTCGGTAATTTTAAAGATACCTAACAAAATGTAAAAATACCAACATTGCATTATAGAGCAAAAGCCCGCGATAGCATGCCCTTCCTTATTTTGTTAAAACTCAAGATTTTCTGTGTATGTCCCCAACATAGAAATAGCGATTAGCGACTATAAAAGTTGGTGCATGATTACTTAGGCAGATTACTTTTAGCAATAACATTTAAAGTGGTAACTCAATTTCCTCAAAGTAAAGTTTTTTAAAGATTTTATTTTCCTAATAATATTAGAAATCACGCCATCCATTACCAAGCAATTGGTGCAGATATAAACCCCTGCTAGATATTGTAACCTTACTAAATTATAGTTATATTTGTTTTATAAAAGCTTAATTTTATATTACTTTGGGAGGCCCCAAGGTTCCTTTTTTTTACCTATAAAAATCATCCTTACTATCCATATTACCTGCATAAGCAACTAAGATCCAAACTTCATACCTAGTCGCTAATATTTTTTACCCGTTTATACCACGCAGAGAAACATTCAGCATTTATAAAATAAGGAAGGTTTGGTCGTCACGGGCTCTATGTCTATTTATCTGCCAAAATAATAGACAATTTGACATGTTGTGACATTTCAAATCAAACTTACTTACTTAGACATAAAAAGTTTCGAATTCTTAATTCTTTATTTTCGGCCAGTGAAAGAAAAGTTTTTATTAAACTAAAAATAATAAAATAAAACTTTTTTCCAAAAAAAATGAACCGACTTCCATCATAAAACTTAAAATCATGAAATAACAATAAAGAAAAATGTATTAGCATTCTACCTACTGAATGAGGTGAAGTCGGTGCCAAATTGAATATTAAATAATCTAAGTTAATATTAGAATCATGTATATAATACCTAGCTAAACAATTACATAACACCCTTACTCCTGCACTTGGCACCGACTTCACCTCATTCAGTAGGTAGAATGCTAATACATTTTTCTTTATTGTTATTTCATGATTTTAAGTTTTATGATGGAAGTCGGTTCATTTTTTTTGGAAAAAAGTTTTATGTATAAGGGTTTCTGCTAATAGTATTGATTTGACGACAAAATGCTTTTTAAGGCTATTGGTGACTTTCTATTCCTAATTTTATAAGTATCGACAAATAGAGAGTTTGTCTTTGTTAGCATTTAAATAAAGACAGAAAAAATAAAATGTACATACATACATACATAGAATCACGTCTTTATCCCTTACGGGGGAGACAGAGCCAAGAGTTTTGCGAAAATAAAATGTCATTCTACATATTTATTTTTTCTATAAGCTTCCGACATTCTTATGTGCTTGTACTATGATGTAGAGATCCACCCACAAGCACTGGTCCCTTTCAATTATGTGGCCACGTGTGGAATCTACCTAATGATACCATTCCGTGACTATTTCAGTTTTGTGGTCGCCTACGATATTTTCACGTGTCAAGCTTGCATATTTTAGTGACCAGCTGTAGAGGAATTACTATTCATGAGTAATTTGACTTATATATTATTAACTAGCTTTTGCCCGCGGCTTTAATTAAAAACATATTTTATTAATAAAATTAACGACGACAGTTAAAATCACCCCGTGTGATACCGGGACGGGCTTAGATGCATACGCGCGGCATAGCAGAATAAGTTTTGTATACCTACATATTTTATTCTCGACGATGAATGTCATGCCAGTGTACGTTTAAACCTAATAACTGGTGGTTTTTGTACACTGTTAGCAGTTAAGTTTTGTGACAATATGTGTTTGAATTAAATATAAATAATAATAATAAATAATAAATACAATTTAGTAAAATTAAGTTAATAAATAAATATCTAACAAAAAAGCCAAGCAGAGAAATTGAGATGATATAATTTTCTATTATCTTCTTCTAATAGCAACATTTCCAGCGTTCCAAATGCACAGAAAAGTATGGAAGTGAAAGAAAAGTCACCGTAATTTGGATTGATTGAACTCATTAAACAAGAAACTATGCATTGCGGTGATTGCTTACTATCAGGCAACCCGCATCCTTGTTTGCCTACTATTCGATAAAAAAAAGAATGAAATAATATATATGCTAGGATAGTATCATAAAATCTGCAGCATGGATGCATACCTACATACATGCCAAAAGTAATTATTAACAACTCTTCTCTTAATAGCAAGGTTATCACTTCTTTATAGTCCAATAAAACGCTGAAGTATTCAAATTAGCGTCCTATATGTCAACACTTTCCCCAATTTTCGTTTTACAACGTCGGATGTAATTAATACTGTCATCCACCTTAAACATTTATGTCCTTAAAGTTACTTTCCCCTTAGGGATTACACATATTGTATAAAGTCTTTACTCCTCACGGGGTAGACAGAGCTAAGATTCGCGAGACTCAAAGGACAGTGGGCTAGTTGGGCAATTAGCTGGATAGTGGAGAATGGAATACCTAATTGATATTCAGAAATAGTAGCAGCTTTGCTAACTGATCGCCTATGATACCTAAAATCTCTTTAAAATCAACAGGTATACCAGGATATAAATATGGCAATAATCCTAATCCTAACTAGCCTAACTAATATTATAAATGCGAAAGTGAGTTTGTTTGTTTGTTACCTCTTCACGCTTCATCTACTGAACCAATCTTCCTGAAATTTCGCAGACACATAGCTGGAAGTACGGAAAAGGACATAGGGTACCTTTCATCCCGGGAAAAAGCACTGTTCCCGTGGGAAATTCACGCGAGCGAAGCCGCGGGCGAAAGCTAGTGTACTATATAGTTAGGTAGGAACTTACATACACGTAGTTGTATGTAGGTTTTTTGTCAAGAACAATCAAAGCCTTCCAAACCTGTAATTGAATATAAAATTGATATAAATCACTAGTCGGTTCCATATATTAACAGTTCACGATTGAAATCTTTTTACGACCAGCTAACTCGGCGAAATTAGCTCCAAACTGATTCAAAAGACGAATAGACCAAATCTAGTCTGCAGGGGAATCAATAAGTTACGTTTAGTGAGCTCCATTTTATTAAGTCATCGTGCATTGCCTTTCATTCGTCGGATTTTAATTTGCTTTGGGATTTCGTATTGGGTCTTGTAATTACTGTTCATTTAGACTCAACAAAGGTATATTGCTTTGTGATTTGGATTTTGTATAAATGTGAAAATGTAGAAAGTATTCTTTTGATGCGTATTGATTTTTAAGGTTCCGTAGTCCGACAAGGAACCTTTATAAGATCGTTCAGTCCGTCCGTCCTAGTTTGATACAGTAGAATATCTTCTACGTTTATGGAGTGATTTGCATGTAACTTGGTTCGAGGATACTTCACATATAGATCTCATTTTTAAAAATACAAAAAAATAAAATTACCCCTTTTTAAGGGTACCTCCCCATACATGTAAAGGGGGGGGGGGGTGAATTATTTTTTTTAGTGCACCTAAGATAGGGTGAGTGAAAATAAGGTAGGGTTTCCATACAACACTTTTTTATCAGCTATACCATTTATGGCCTTTATTTGTTTTTCATGAATTTTATTTATTTATTGTTGTATTTAGTGATTAGTTTTTATTTTTTATTTTTTAATACTTAAGTAAATAATGTGATTATAAATAAAAGTTATTAAAGCATTCAATACCAATAACACAGTATGTATTCCTGTTTCATTTTTCTTTTTAAGCATACAGAGTAATAAGAAAGTAAATATAAGAATAGAAGTACAAAGACGGGCACTCCTACTTTGAATAACCTAAAAACTTTCGTGACAAATGTTTTTATCGTCAGATATCCTCCAACTTGGCAGCTTACCAAATTTTTGCCACACTTTCACATACTATTTGTTATGAAAAATTTTCAACACAAATATTAAATTTTGATTGCAATTGTCTGTGCAGTAAAAGCATAATAAAGCCGTAAATTATTGCTCTGTTTTTATATTTTGTTTTGATATGACTATATTTGCTCGGGATTATTTCTAAAAATTTTGTAGTGGGCTTTATTAAATATTTCTTTATTTTATTTCTTTTTTTATTTCATTTGTTGATCTGTTTATGAAAATTCATGTGAAATTGGACTACGTGCTTTCCGAGTATTTTATAAATTAATTCTAGAGTCCCTTACACAGAAAAAGTAATATTTTCTAAATTGTATTTTTATTTTTTTCTGAATTAAAACGATGTATAAGTTCCAAATAAATTCTGGAGATAAAATAAAAATTACTTTAATACCACGAATTTCGTGGATCTTAATCTAATTCAATTTAAAATTAATCTCGCAGATGAAAAGCCAGAGGGTTGGTTTCGGGATTGAGATGTTTTAGAAAAAGGACATTTCTTTAACTTTATGCAGAAGGAAACTAATTAATTTGTATGGGAATCATTCATTTATTTAAATGAAGGGTAATTAAATCATTGATCGTCATCACATTCGTATATCATACAAGTGCTTTTGCAATTATCATTAGGCAAAGCATCTAAATGATTCTAAGGCCAATCTAAAAGGTATCTTCTTCCTATTTATTTTGTGATTTACTTCTATTTACCACCATAATCCTTTCTACTAACGAATATAATAATTGCGATTTTTTTGAGAAAAGTTGTCATCGTTGATAGACGGATAAGATAAAATTAATAATAACACATAGGATCAAAACATCTATATAGAATTCCTATCTATCAACACTTTTTTGAAACATTAAGTACTAGATATAGATTGCAACTCATTCTGCAACGAACATAACTTGTATTGTGAGTCTTTATTAGGTACTTTAGTTTTAGCAGTGACTGTACCTGTTAGAAAAACGGGTCAAAAAGGACATGAAAAAAAGAAGCGGGTCGAACGGGTACTTTTTGAGACTGGGTCAAAGTCAAAGTCAATTATTTTTATTTATATTGGCTTAAAAATAGCACTTATAAATCGTCACTTTCTTGTTTTTTAGTTAGTTGACGTCATAAAATTACTTAAAGCTAAGTTTACCACCGCCTCCAAAGCGCAAGTGGAGAAGAGGCGGCGCAACAAACTCCACTGCTGCATTTTCTCCTCAAAACCTGTCAAAACCTGTGGGTCAGAAGAGCCTGAGACCTATAAATCTATATTAAATTTATTTTGAAAACTACATTGAAATCCGTTGCATTATTTAAAAGATCTAAACGTAAGAGGGAATGACGCCACACAGCAGCAGGAATCGACGTTGTTGCACTCATGTATTGCATAATTTTTGCAATTAAAGCATCCTATATTTTTAATTACCACCCCATAATTTCGTTTTTACTTATCTTTTACTTTATTAAATAAGGTAATCCCATTTGGTAAGCCGTTAACACTTATCTGGAATATTTAATGAACAATAAGGAGGCCCTTAATGCTCGGCACTGGGTTCTTATCCACGACCGACTGGCTATAATCCCCTCAGAAAGATTAGTGAAAGTAATGAATGATGATTGATTAGCTAATGTCCCTTTTCAAATAAAAAGGTAACTACGGGATACTAATAATATGAAATAGAAGCGGTTAGCGGTTACTTTCCAGAAGTTAATTTTGCTTTCTAGACTTTTGTACTCGAAAAAGCCTTTACTTCTACTACTTCGTGTCTAAAACACATTTGGACTACTTCTTTGATAAAGTCATAGAACAAAGAAAAATTGTGCTACAAGACTACCAGTTATTAATAAAGTTATTAATACAATAAAGCTGCTAGCCTCAGACTACAGAGCCTACAGAGTCTCAGAGCGGAAAACTGGCGAGAGCTGGTGCAAGACCGCAAAAAATGGCGTCATCTCGTATCGGAAGCCAAGATCCACTCGCGTCGCTGCGACGCAGTAGTAAGTAAGTAAAGCTGCTAGATTTCCAATCATATTTTCATAGATAATGACAACTTTTTCTATAGATTTAGATAAGCAGAGTATACTTATAAGTATAAGCGGAGCTAAACCTATGAGTTATCTATCTGTATCATTACAACTACCAAAAACAGCAGTAATGGAGACAGATACAGGGCTTAGAAATCATTGTCCCCTTATTTAGGCATTCCGCCCTCACCTGACAAATATATATCGCGGCAAACATCCTTTATCCCGGCTGTACATCGTGGAGGAACTATGTCACAGACATGCGAGGATCGCGTGTTGTGTTGCCAGTATGTTTTCTTGATAACAATTGAATCGTCCCTAATTTTTTTTACAAAGTTACTTTTATTATTTCATCTGTTTTACGCGTCGGTAGAGATAATCTGTATTTTACACTGACTACGATCCTTGAACTCTTTCTTGCTTCCTAGAGGAATACTAAGTTGTAAGTAGTAGTAGTAGTTGTAAGTAGTAGTAGTTGTAAGTAGTTGTTGTAGTAGTAGTAGTAGTAGTTGTTGTAGTTTTAGTAGGTTGTTGTTGTTGTAAGTAGGTGTTGTAATACTAAGTTGGGTCTACAGTATTTTTCAATTCCGTTTCCATAATATTTACTAAAGTTTAACGCCTTATCGCTTAAAAAGTTGAATTTTTCATCTATTCTGTTTTATATTCCCATATAACAAAAGTTGTGTCATGGAATTTCAGAGTAGAGCAAAAGCGAGCCCACCATAGCGACTTATCGTCGGCTTAGCGAGGCAGCTATCGGCGACGCTGATAAATATACGGCGATAACGCGCGTGTGGAACAGCCTTAATGTACGCGACGTACACGCGAAAACCAAGAAGAGGGTAGTTGTACGTCACGAAATTAAGCGAATGTTGGAGCAGGTACCGTAATCAAGATGCAGAGTAATGGTAAGAGTAAAATTAATGAAAATGTTTTTGTATAAATTTTGATAAAAAATTATAAGGGGTATTAAACTGGTCGGTCAAAAACATAATGATTAAAAATCCTTTCCAAGAAACTTGGCAAAATGATGAAATAAAAGTACGAAGCTTTATTGTAATTAATTCTAAAACATGAATTGAAATTTTATATATTTTAATAATTTTAATTCCCATTTTCAATATAAAAGCTGTATGGAACATCATAACATTTTCCTTGACATCTTCCTTTGCAGACGATTATTCCTCGTAATAAAAAGGAACAAATAACACCACTGTAGTAATTTTTCACAAAATATTTCTAGAGGTGAATGGGTAAATCTCGAGGTTTCCTCCGCATAGCGGTGTATTGTCGCCGTCGACGGCACATTTGTTATTCCATTATGACCCTTATTTAATACCGCTGTGATAAATACGCTCGCTTCCGTGGCTCGGATTAAAATAACCAATGAGAAAGAGTTAGGCCTCAAAATTATCGTGCTGATGGATGGACAACATATTTCTTCATAAACTGCGATAAAATGTTTATTATTCATATTTTTATACGTGACGACAATACATGATATTTTAAAAGCTTTTATTTAGTTTCACGAGCTCACCTGTCCTGGTATCACGTCTGTTTTCCGAATTGAAATTTGATCTTACCTTTTTTTCCGGTTGAGTTGAACTTTTGCTTTCATGTGAACCTCAATCGCATGACAAAGAAATATTATTATGACACGATCTGATCTGTTGAAGGAGACTAAGGATGGCCATGAATCCATAGAAATTATGCAACTATGACACAATAGCTATGATGAGTTTGATCTGGAATGTTTAATTGAAATAATTTTTGAAGTTGTAACACATGTGGTGATATTTTCTAAATGAAATGCTCGTGGTTCCAAAACTTCTTTTATTTTCTATCTTCGTTACAACTCAGCAAATCTATTCTATCGTCTTTAAAATTATTACACGTCTTTCTTTCGTCTTAACACAATCCTCCATCTTCTAATACTCCCCTCTCTCTCCCTTTAACTAACTAACGCATCCCTTTCTTACTGTCACTTCTTCCGTCTCTTTCATACACAATATTACACTAGCTTTCTATCTCTCTCACTCAATATTGCCACCCCACATTCGGCCGTCCTGCATGTGGATGCCCTCAGCCACACACTTCTACATACCAAGTATAGTTAAATTTATACAAAAATAGAACTTATCAACTCAGTACCTAAGTACAGTTAAACTTATACAAAAATATTAACTTAAACGAAAACGCTAATGTTTGACACATGAGACTTATCCCCTTAAATAAAGTTTAATAAATTAAACATTACAAAGACATTTTTAACTTGAGATAATAAACATCCAGAAATATTAATTTAAAGAAAACAAACATGAAACATATTCTCTTAAGTAAGGTTTCTGAAATAAACGTTACTAAGATATTTCTTAACGTAGTTTTACGTAATAATAAACAAAATGAACATAATGTTCATATACAACATGGTTAACAACATTAGCAAAATGTTAGCAAAAACAAATAACAGGATGGGCTTTCCTGTGTTAGTCCTACGAACAAGTCTTGGCGTCGGTTAATTCTATATAGTATACCACAAACACAGAAAGAAAATTGATGACATAGCACCACTTGAGACATTCTCTCTAAAATAAAATATAAGTTTTACATACTTTTAAGTTTAGAATTTAAACATGAAGAATATTAAATATTCCTAAACAAACCCACAGTCATAGGTGTAATGCATACCCCAGGTACCGGCGGACGCTACTCTCCCAGGCCTTCCAAGAACTCTGGCCATGGCTTCATATAATCTGCAGATGTGGATGTCTTGTTAGGTCCTTCTCTAGACTCATCTATTTTACAGACATCATATCTATCGTTTCTTTTCACCTTAGTCACCATGTAAGGCCCTAAAAATTTCTCTTTTAGCTTCAATCCGGTACCAAACTGTGTTCTTTTAATTGCAACTCTATCTCCTTCTTTATACTTATTACTTTCTTTCCTTTTTCTGTTAAAATTTTTAGAATTCTCTTCCTGTATTTTCCCAATATGTTCCTTGGCCACACGCCGCAAATTATCTCTTTCCTGCATATAGTTCTCTATCCTCTCTTTCGTAGTGTCATTCTGAAGGCTTGACAATCTGTCACTATTTTATTTAAATTTAATTCCAAACAAATAATGATGAAATTTTTTCACACCTGCTATTATCGCTAGAGCTTCCAACTCATAGCTGCTATACCTGCTCTCCGCCTCGGTCGTCCTTCTGCTCATATAATAAACTGGGTGCAACCCTCCATTCGGATGGCGTTGCATCAAAATCGCTGCATAGGCTATGCAGGATGCATCCGTATGAAGCTCTGTAGGAAATCTTGGATTAAATAAGATTAATACTGGACTACTCACCAACTTTTGCTTTAAATCATTGAAAGCCACTCTCTGTGCATCTTCAAAAACAAATCTAGCTTCTTTTTTCAACAAATCTGTTAACGGCTTGGCTATAATGGCAAAATTTGGAATATACTTCCTGAAATACGAGGTCAGGCCTACAAAACTATGAACCTGCTTGAAGGTTCTCGGCTCTGGATATCTCACGACAGCATCTATCTTGTCAGGCGAGGGTCGTACTTTACCATTTCCCACTATATGTCCTAGATACTCGACACTGTCACAGATTAGATTAGCTTTTTTCCAATTAATCTGTAAACCAAATTCAGAAGCCACTTTAAGAACGCTTTTTAATCGCTGAAAAGCCTGAAATTCATCTTCTGCGTAAATGATTAAATCATCGATAAAAGTTAACATGTAGCCTTGCCCTATAAGCTCTCTAAAAATAATTGAAATAAACCTAGTAAAATATTTAGGACACACAGATAAACCGAAGGGCGCTTTAAGAAATTCATATTGACCATGATGTGTCACGAACGCTGTATACTTTATGGAATCTTGGCTTACTCTCAGGTGGAAAAATCCGTTTTTCAAGTCAAGGACACTAAACAATTTAGCATCTCTTAGCTTGTCTATCAAGTCTTCGATAATTGGCAAAGGATATTCGTCTTTAACCATCTTTTTGTTAATGTCTCGATAATCTACACACACTCTTGTCGTTCCGTCTTTTTTCTTCACCAAAACCACTGGGCTAGCATACTCCGAATAACTTACCCTGATAATATCGTCATTAAGCCATTCCTCCACCTGCTTTTCCACTATGTGTTGCTCCCTCAATGCCAGTCTTCTTGGCCTGTGCACCACCGGAATATCATCCTTGAGGACAATTTTTAATTCAATTGGGGCTTCCTTCGTCTTCACTGGTTGATAGCCCTCGACACATCTGATAACGTCTTCCTGTACCTGAGGACTGCAATTAGTACCTACAACAAAATTACATGTTGGCCCCACATTAAAATTAGACAGCCAATCTTCCCCTTTATTCAAGATATGAACTGACCCGTCATTGAACACTACAGTGTAATTCTTTAAGAAATCTTGACCTAAAATAATAAGATAGGGGATATTGCCTTTAGGCAGCACATGAAAAGTTATATCAAACTGCTTATTGTCTAAAGTTACAGGTATGCTACATCTACCGAGAGATTTTACCGTACATTGTCCAAGTCCAGTTAACGAAAAGTCTTCATTTTCGCATTTAGTACGCATTCGCAAATGTTCATAGCAACCTTCGTCAATTAAACTGACATCACTGCCCGTATCAGCCAACGCATTAACGCTAAATTCGTGAAAAAATAACATTTTAATTATCGGCTTCCCTAGAAAACGCTTGTTTACATTTGCCGAATGACACCGGCTGTCATGCACATCACTGTCACTTTCACTTTCGATCGCCATGTTGAATTCATTCGTTCCGAATGAAGCGCTGCCAACCTCGCCGCCGCCGCCGTCGCACTCCGCTCCGAACATCGCGCGCTTCCCTGCCACCGTATCGCCCTGACGTTGGTACCTCCGTTCGTCGCCGCTCGGATGACTCCGGCTGTCTTCGGATTTACGAGCTTCCGGCACGAACGAGTATTGCCGATTCCGCCCGAAGCGATCCCGATCGACTCCTGCACTTTCGTGTCGTCGAAATGGAGATGCGCCGCCATTTTTCTCATTACAATGTGAAGCAATATGACCAAAACTATTGCACTTGAAACACTTTAAGCCTTCTTTTTTCCGCGGGCATTCCGATGAGCGATGATTCTTTTCTCCACAGTTATAACAGCGTACCTCTTTGCTTTGCTGAATTTGAGATTGCGACATAGACGACTTCACTTTAGATTTAACAGTTTCGTAAATCTTTAACTTTTCCTTTAAATCGACGTATGTCGTCACACCATATAGTATGATTTTGTTCATTTCGCTATCCGGAAGACCGTCCACTATGTACTTTATAGCGACATAATCAGGCATTTTTCCTCTCTTGCCTAATTCCTTCATGATGAGCATGTAATCCAGATAAGATTCGTTATGTTTTTTCTTTCGGGTGGACATCATTTCGTGAATTGTTTTTTGATCAATCGTATCTGGAAATTCTTTTAGTATGGCAGCTTTGAGATCTGCCCATGACTTGAACGGGCGCTCGCTTTTGAGCCACAAAGCAGCGGTACCCGACAGTGATCTTCGTGCTATCACTAGACTTTGCAGAGGCGTCCAATTAAAGATTTCGACATGGTCGTCAATGTCCTGCGCCCATCTTGCGCAAGGATAAGTCTTGTCCTGGCCGCTAAATTTCGGGATAGTGTCCTCCGCGAACTGCAGCAGATGACGCGCCAGGAGGTCACTACTTTCTTTTGCAGAAGCTGCGCCTGCACCGTCTTCATCTCTTGGCATCTTGGTATTCCGAAAATATCACAACCTATAAAACCACGTGCCGCGTCGTGCGTCGTATCGTCTTTCTTCTTTCTTTGGCGTATCCCGGACGAGCCCCCAATCTGTGGTGATATTTTCTAAATGAAATGCTCGTGGTTCCAAAACTTCTTTTATTTTCTATCTTCGTTACAACTCAGCAAATCTATTCTATCGTCTTTAAAATTATTACACGTCTTTCTTTCGTCTTAACACAATCCTCCATCTTCTAATACTCCCCTCTCTCTCCCTTTAACTAACTAACGCATCCCTTTCTTACTGTCACTTCTTCCGTCTCTTTCATACACAATATTACACTAGCTTTCTATCTCTCTCACTCAATGTTGCCACCCCACACACATGTATTTCAGGTACAGGTATTTTATTTATTTTAATCCATATCCATACTAATGTTATCATTGTTAATGTGTCTGTTACTCTTGCACGGTTAAACCGCTGAACCAAGTTGACGAAATTTGGCATGTGCGGTAGTGGACCCGAAATAAAAGTCCCGTACAGATAGAACGAACAATCGTTTTGCATTTAATATAGAGTCTAACATCCCATTATTTGAACATCTGTATCAGGTAATGTGATTTCAATTAAAATTGGATCTGTGTTGGCAGCTCGGCCAAAAATAACTATTTATTTGCTTGCGCTGGTTGTACTTGCGTGGAACGTTTTGGAAATTGGAGATAAAAGAAAAACGTGTCGTCTCTTGAGTTCTATTTATTGCGACTGACCTGACCACAGAGTTGCCACGTATAAAAAATACAAAATTTATTGCCATATAAAAATGGTTCTTTGTTGGGCTTTCAACAATCTGTACGAAAAGCACATGAGCAGAAGTTGACCACAAAAAAGCCAATCGATGTTATTCGTGGTTTTACAATTATAATGCATTAGCCGTGTCGTTCCGGTGCATGTATTTATTTTGGCTAACCGCTGTTTGTACGACTATATTGGATCGTTTGACATTTCAAATTACTCTGATAGGCAATTAAAAATAGCGAGAGGCTATTGGAATTTTTACTAAGCTACAAATGTACCTTTAGGTACCTTTTTGATTTATACATATAGATTTTGCATGAATAACTATTTCAACAAATAATTATTTATTTGTAAAATTTAATAAAATTACCTGATATTGTTGTTATTAATAATTTCATCGTAGTCTAATCTTTATTATTAATTCGAAAATTATGCAGACGAAAAACACTTGAAGTTTGTTATTATGATAATCAATGAAAGGAGAATGGGCAAAAATGTATGGAACCTGGTCCTGGGCCCAATACAAATATTATTAGTGCCATATTTTAGGTTTGACAATATAGTAAGACCTAACATAAGTCACTTTTCGAAATTCAGCCGGGTTTTGGTACAGTCGCTTACAAAAGTTTTATCAAAAAATAAAGTATTTCTATGTAAAAAAAGACATATTGGTTCGTGTTGGTGGTGTTCCTTGTGCTTCAAGCATGTCGGCCACTTAAAACAACCACAATTACTTAACAACTTCGAGGACGCTCCCCGCCTAAATGTTTATGTACGAGTATACGATGTTTTCTCTATCTCCACCAATACCAATTGTCTTGTCTTGAAAAATTTTTTACTTACATAGAAATAGGAAGCGGCTTCACGCGCGAATTTGTAATTCCATTATTATTTTATTACTTGCATTATTTTTTATACAAAGTAATTAGCTATTTAGCATACGGTCTTCTTGGGGATTCCTAAGAAAAAAATAATAAGTTCCGAAAGCGGGCGAGTAAGTATTATCAAAACATATATCAATACATATAATAAGAGAGTAAAAATATTTTGTCTGTACATTTAGTATTTTTGACTGAAACGGATAGAGGGACACTTAAAAAGAATAACAGAAAGCAAAAAAAGAATTCTTTGTTTGTCTGTCTGTATGTATGATCACGCTAATCTCCGAAAGTACTAAACCGATTTGAATGAAACATTTTTTGTTGTATAGCTATTAAGCCTAGGCAACATTTAGGTCATAATTGATTTTGAAAACTGGAACACCTGATGAAGAACCAAAACAGAACAGTTAAACTATAAGAAATATGGAAATGGTGCCTTAACAAATGTCGTTCAACCTGATGAGCATTTTCTCCTGACGTATAAAAATTGAAGATCTGGAACATGTGATTAAGAACTGCAAGAGACCAGCTACACTATAACGTGTATAGAAATGGCGCCTTAGTAAAAGTCGTTCAACCTGATGAGCATTTTCTGCTGACGTAGAAAAATTGAAAATCTGGAACATTTGATGAAAAGCTCCAAGAGACCAGCTACACTATAATATATGTGGAAATGGCGTCTTAGCAAAAATCGTTCAACCTGATGAGCATATTCTGCTGACGTATAAAAATTGAAGATCTGGAACATCTAAAGAATAACTCCAAGAGACCAGCTACACTATAACGTATATAAAAATGGCGCCTTAGCAAAACTTGATTAATCTGATGAGCATTTTCCGTAGACGTATAAAAATCGAAGAGAAACATCTGAAACAGTTTGGAACACAAAAATATTTTTCATCTAAGTGAAACTCACGCGGGCGAAGCCGCGGGCAACAGCTAGTCTAAGATAAAAAATGAAAACAACATGATATCATTCATAATTCAATTAATTTTTATTTTTAAATAATATATTTGGCGCGCGACTGTACAAGTACCCGGTTGATTAGAATTTTATAGTTATTTTTTTTTAAATGTATATTGTATGACCTATTATAAATACAATAACTCATTTGTATTGGTGATAAGGACCATTTTGCCCATTCTCCTTTAACTTAAGCAAAATAACCAATGAAAATTAACTTGAGCTTAATTTCCCCGAACCCTCCATAACTTTATCAAACTTAGCAAAGATTCACAAAAACAAACAAAAGTTAAAATTATCCTTAGTTTGACGCTGAAGTAAGTAAATTATATTCAACAACGAAAGGACTTGAGGAAGATTGGTAGGACAATAGATTTCACTTTTCAGTTTTTTTTCTATATTTCGTGTTCTAGTCATTTATTAATATGTTTAAATAAAAATAACATATTAATAATAAGACTAGTATTGACTAATATTGGTCAATTAGTCAATTATAATGTAGTCATTAGTCAATTATAATCTATACATATAATAAAACAGTAAAAATATTTTGTCTGTACATTTAGTATTTTTGACTGAAATGGATAGAGGGACACTTAAAATGAATAATAGAAAGCAAAAAAATTTTTTTGGAATTTCTTGTCTGTCTGTCTGTCTGTCTGTCTGTCTGTATGTATGTATGATCACGCTAATCTCCGAAAGTACTGAACCGATTTGAATGAAACTTTTTTTGTTGTATAGCTATTAAGCCTGGGCAACATTTAGGCTATAATTTATTTTGAAAACTGGTACACCTGATGAAGAACCTTAAAAGAACAGCTAAACTATAAGAATTATGGAAATGGTTCCTTAACAAAAGTCGTTCAACCTGATGAGCATTTTCTGATGACGTATAAAAATTGAAGATCTGGAACATCTGATGAAGAACTGCAAGAGACCAGCTACACCATAACATATATGGAAATGGCGCCTTATTAAAAGTCGTTCAACCTGATGAGCATTTTCTGCTGACGTAAAAAAATTGAAGATCTGGAACATTTGATGAAAAGCTCCAAGAGAGATTTTTCATCTAAGCGAAACTCACGCGGGCGAAGCCGAGGGCGACAGCTAGTGTAGTCATAACAGCTTACGGCTGCTATCGCTAGATAGGAGATTCTAATAAATAATTTGTAATAATGTTGTGTCTATTTCAATCTGAAAATCCCAGAATTTCCAAATTTTTTACAACCTACCTATATCCTAATGTAATGGACGGATTTGGATGAAAGGTAGACGGGAAGCAAAATACCGGGAAAAACACAAACACAGAAATTCCCACAGGAGCGAAGCCCTGGGGCGTTACTCGTATACATGTGCATAGCCGATGATGGCTAAGGGACTCTAAAGTTTTATACTACGGTTGAACCTAATAAATAAACACAGTGGAAAATTATAGCTTGCGGGATCACTCAAAGAAATGGGATTCTTTTTACGGCGACAATGGTCGCCATTCAAATGCTATTTAGCTAATGTAATTGTTGAGAGGTGATTTCACTCTCTCTTGGTCTTCCTAATTGATTTTTGCATTTTATTATATTACTACATTTTGCCCTCGACTTTGCCTGCGTGAATTTTATTTTACACCGAGGGTTTTCATTTTTTCGCTTAATAGTCGGAGCTACTAGCGGGTGAGGTCTGTCAGATGGTACAATACTGTCATTTGAATTTGACAACTGATGACAGTGTTGTAATATCTGACCTCAGTCGCCGTAACGCCAAATACTGAGCGAAAAAACGTTAAGGCGCTACCCAAGGCTAATTCAAGGGGGTGAGGGGCGGTACGTAAGCTCCGCCTTAAAGCAGACACCATAAGGTTACTTTTCAAATTTTCTATAATTTGTGTTTTTGCTAGCGAGTTTTCGTTAGGCTCTTAGGGTAATTATTTTAGAGGTTTTCTTTTAATTAGGTACGATAAGACACTAAATTTATTTAAAAAAATAAGACAGTATCGTTTTAAATAATTGTATTCTATATTAAATTCTTTAAAATAAATCTACTGTTATCACTTAAATTATGGTGATTTTCAACGATAAAGGAAAAAAAACAGGATTATGTATTATTTTTTTTATCTAGTCTTATTTATTTTATTTGTAATTTGATTCGGTAAAATTCTAGTTTAGTATTTTTCTCTTTACGGGATATTTTTCCAACTTCAGTACTTCTAACCTATGGTTCACACTTGACGTTTAAAGACAGTACGTTTTCGGAAAATTTAATTAGGTACATTCTTAATTTACATTCTTTACTCTTACCGTCATGTAACAAGCATGTCATTCAAATTCAGTGGTAAACATTCTCATAATATATATTGCAAAGTGTAATTCCATTAAGCCATGCCAGGTAGAAATTTAGGTTTCTCACCCTACCTGCAATTTCGTCTAAAATTATAATTTACGGTATCCCATTTCATGTAATCTGACGTCTCAGTATGCATACGAATGTCTAGTCTAGGCAATAAGCGTGATTCGAGACATAAACCCGGTCTAGCAACGGCTTAACTAGTGAATAATGAAAATTTAATCACCGTAATAATAACCTTTTGATGTGTAACATCTTTCCTCTCGCTTTTCTGCGATCTATGGGAATGGTTTCGTCAAAAGGAACGGAATATGAGAATTGTTAAAAATATGTAATTTTATGATAGAATACACATTTTGCGACTTTTCAGCACGAGTTTATTCTCCAGAGCTTATTTATTAGAATTCAAACTTTTAGGGAAAGTCCATTTTCTACGCGTGACGTCATATGAATGTACGTTTAGTTATGGGCGTTTTGGTATCGTCCAAACATCGCTTAAATATGTGAATTGTTGTTTGCTATATCTTGGGAAATACTTTGGTTGTGGAGGTGATTCTTTTACGGATGATTCTATTATTGTGAGATATTTCAAAGAAGCTTAAAAAAAAAGTTGTCCGGTAACAGAATGCCGGGAAAGATGAGCGCACGTGGTAATAGAGTCACATGTTATACATCAAATCCATCTATCTACTGTACTTTCGTATTTACAATATAAGTCAAGTAGATAGAAAACTAAAGATATATTCACAATTTCATGAAATATCGCCATGAAAAGCGGTAATAAAGATTTATGTGTCAATAATACTTTGATTATTTCTCAGATTCAGGGAAGTTGAGTTTTACGACGCATACGCTCCTTATTTAGGTAATAATAATCTCACGCCATCACCATCCCGCAAACTCGTAAACGCCGGATCAATATCTAATGTGTTATATTATGCTGTTGACATTGAAATTATCGAACTTCTATATATATTGACAACTAATGTTTGTCTTTTGATTGGTCTGTGTGAGTCTTAAATTATATTGGTATTTTGAATGTTAAACCTGTTATGATAACTCAAACAAATTAAAATTATAAGGCGATGGTAATGACGGACGTTGGAGACAGGTGATATTGATGTTTAAGTACTTTACAAATAATTATTTACTTTTTATTTAACAACGAATTTAAAATAATGAGGCTTCTACTTAAGTCTAATTATATTTTCACTAGCATCCCGTCCCGGCTTCGCTCATACATAAATTATAGCCTGTGTTTCTCAGGTATAAATTAGCTTGCTATTGGTGAACGAATTTTTGAAATCGGTACAGTAGTTACAAATAAACTCACAACACAAACACTTCCTCTATAACGTGTTAACGTCTTATATTAGCGTAATAAAGAAGCATATTTTCAATACCATTGATTTGGGAGAATATTATGATTCAAATGTTTGAGGCAAATTAAATTGCCGTAGTGTATTCATAAGAGGAATCCGCAATAATTTAACCAAAAGTCTGAAAATTAAATTTGTATTTCAGGAGATGAGAAATTATACAAAACTCATGATTTCTTCTATCAAATATTCAAAGTTAACGTAATAATTCGTGTCAATTAATAACCGCGCGTGAAATCTCTCTAGAAATTCAGGAGCTATAATATGTTATAGCTCCTGAATTTCTATTATGATATATGTGAAAATTGGGGTTTGTTTAGACTAAAATGTGAAGAAAATTTATATTACTATTTTGTTTTAACACTGGTAACACTAAATTTTAACTTATAATTATACATAGTAATAGCACCTAGCAAAAACCCTTTCTCATGTCATCATGTGTTATTTTTATTATACCTAATACTGATATGACGGTGGATATTAGTCGATAAATGCAATTTCATCCGAAAAATCAGCCATCGATTCAATATATGTTTCATGCTGTAACAAATTTCAAAATTATAATCGGGCCGAAACCTAAACTCCCGTATAACGTATGTCACTTTGACAATAATAGTGATGTATACCTAAACACGAATCGCTGCGATTGTTTGATGTTACATAAAAAACAAATCGAAATAAAATAATTATTTTTATTAATCAGAAGTCTGAGCCTGAGTCTGAGTCGCTGTCATCGTCAATAACATGGATAATAAATTAATTGTGAATAATATTATCTACTTGATGTGACGATACGGTACAATTGCGTGAATTCTTGTCCCTTTTTCTTTCTTTTTTTGTATTACTTTAATGTTAAATACTTTTAATCTTAAAACGCAATAATTTTTATATCCAGCATTTTCAAACCTTGTGAAATAAATCGATAAATTAAACGATGTATCGCGATTTTTTACATTTTTACTATCGATTTATTGTAGACGGATGCAATAGAACTCCCTAAACGGGCAAGCCGGAAGTTCAAGTACTACATTTCCGCGCATAGATTTAAAATTTTAAAAAATCGGAACTTCATGGGCTTGACCCTGATGATACCTGTCATACGGGAGTTTAGGTTTCGGCCCGATTATAGTACCTACTTATATAATATTTCAAATTTAGTACTCGAATCAGTTTTCGGCTGTCATATATTTGTAGTTCTTACGGATAATTGCATGAGATAAATCTTTATTTTGGTGACAAATAATCGGTTTAAATAAACTAAAACTCGATTTAAAACAAGACACTTCGTCTGTAACCATTCATTTTTGGAATTTGTTTTTTAAAGAGCAGCCCATAAAAAATCTTCCGGCGTTTCTTCTTAGTGGTTAATGTGGTCATGCCTAAATTATTGTACCTAGTTTATAACTTAAATAATATAATAATACCAATATTATTCTTTAAATGAATAACAGACACAGTGCGATCTAGGTTCTAAATAAACAATTTCATTACGTAAAATACCTCACCCATAATTTTAGTTTTTTGCTTTAGATTTTGCGCATATGTTGTAAAACAAATTTGTCCATCGAATGTAACCAACATTTATTTTGTTCATTTACCAACGTTATTTATACAATACAGATTAGTTACTTCAAATGGTACTAAAAACAACTACTGGCACTTAAGACTAAGTTTAGACTGTGTGTTCCACAGCTCAATCCTATAGTTGAAACGCAAAGTTTGAGGAGCATTGCTATTGCTGGAAGCGAAGCAAGTTACAACACAATTTATCTTAGAAATAGAGAAACTCGAAAGCGACATTTGAAGATTTATTTTATATGTACTAGCTTTCGCCCGCGGCTTCGCCCGCGTGAATTTCCCACGGGAACCGTGCCTTTTCCCGGGATGAAAGGTAACCTATGTCCTTCTCCGTACTTCTAACTATGTGTATGCCAAATTTCAGAAAGATTGGTTTAGTTGATAAAGCACAGTTTTGGCTGTGCGCTGTCTGTCAGTCAGTCAGTAACTAAGGAATCTATATATCTATATATATAACTCAAAGCGGACTGACTGACATAGTGATCTATCAACGCACAGCCCAAACCACTGGACGGATCGGGCTTAAATTTGGCATGCAGGTAGATATTATGATGTAGGCATCCGCTAAGAAAGGATTAACGCGAGCGAAGCCGCGGGTGCCAGCTAGTTTTATATATTATTGATTAATGTACGTAGTGCGCGATTTCGCGTGAATGTCGTATTTTCTCAAATTTGGCGTATTTTCAAATATCATCTAGATATGAATAATCACAGCACATCTGTAAAAACCGCATCCAAATCCATCTATGGTTTTGTGTGAATACAGTAGGTACTCACACAACAGACTGTTAAAATGACTAAAAAGAGGATTAAGATTTTTGTAATCAATTCAACAAATTAAACCGACTCCGCTTCCAAGAAAGCATTGGAAAATACAGATTTATTCATGATATAGTGATAATAAGGGAATTTTCTTGTAAACTTTCAGTTCTAAATCATACTCGTAGGATATGGATGGATTGGATATTAATTCATTCACATTCATTCAGTTTTTTTAATTCAATTTTATTATTTGTTCTCACAATCGTCCGTATAAATGTTGTTTTCTTTTGTAGAATTTTGTTTGTATAGTATAAATATTTTATTAGAATTGTTATGATCAACAACTAAAAATAAATTGAAACGAAAAGTACTTCACATCAAGGGAGGAAGCTAAATTTTTCGGTATCAATTTTCCATACCAAATTTCGAGCACGATTGTACTTCAAACTTTTCCGACATGGTAACGGTATAATAACGAACCAAATAACATTTCCTCTCAACACATTAAGAGAGTATAAAAACATTATTTAGTCGGTAAAGGTACCTACAAGGAAGACGATGATGATAATTTTAACCTGAACAACAAAATTATTTTATTTGAATTAAATGAAACAATAAAAAATACTTAAATGGATATGGAAACTATTGTTTTCTAATTCTTCTTCTAAATGTGCCTCTCAAACTAGTGAAGGTTAGCAATTAACATGCTCAGGTCCTTCTTGTTGGAGCTTAGGATCAGCTCAGCAGTATTCGCTATTGTTTTCTGCTAGACCTACAGTAAGGAGGAACTGCTTTTTAACTATTTACTGATCATAAAGAAAAGGGAAGGCAATGAAAAAAATATTATTTTTTTCCAAAAAAAAAAAAAATGAACTGACTTCCATCATAAAACTATGTTTGTATTTTAATATTTTGTTAGGTATCTTTTTAAATTACCGAACAGATTCTGACGTGGTTAAAATGGGACCAACTTGAGAATAGACTCATTCGAATAACAAAATAATTTCTGAAATCGGTCCACCATAGGCGGAGAAATCGAAACATATAACCTCCTCCTTTTTTGGGAAGTCGGTTAATAAATAAACAAAAATCAGTTCAACCGTCCAGTAGATACAATTTACTAAAGTCAAATCTCCAAAATATACATCACGAACACCGTTCTTTCTTCGAAGGGTTAGATAAACCAGAAAATCATTACACCTCAGTATGTCAGGTAGGCAATAACAATTTGGTGCGCAATATTACTCTGAACCGAAATTTACTCAAACCAGAGCTCTTTAGATTCGAAATAAAAAGGGTAAACGTATTTTATAGCAGATAACTGGTTGCTACGAGAAAGTAATACGATTCAAATGGCTGTCGAAAATGTTTAACGAGTAATGGCGTCTAGACTGAGCAAATTGATTCCTAACTTCGAAAGAGGTTACACATGCTATTATTTAATTAATGTTTTGGAAATGAACAATTTTGCAGCATGCAATCTAGGTAGGTACCATATAGGTATATGGATTATTTATTTATTTTATTAGACTATTAAGTTACTTTTGAATTAGTTATCTAATTAAACTTCGTTTTCATACCACTTTCGGAAGTTATATTAAAATAATGCAACATAAATATGTCGTTCACCCTTTCTATAGTTATTTTTACCTACCTTTATTATATTGTCAATAATCGTAATAGTGTGCAGGACATTATTAAGGTCCTGATTGATCACCAGCCAGTAAGGAAACTTGCTCGTTCGTCACTCTACTAACACTACCTATTCATTCGACGTGACGTCAGGAAACTGTTCCAGTTTTCCTTTTTGGTTACATTGCAAGAGCTGTTATTTTTACTTCATATTAAGATTTTGTTGTTATCATATTAGATCAAGGGTTTATGGTGGTTAAGTTAAAATTAATTAATGAAATGCAGCACTAAATAAAAGCTAGATTAACTCACGCTCTTTTTCAATTTTATTAAAAAAAATCGGCATCTGCAAAAAACACCCTAAAGTCAGGTGTTAAAATAGCACTAAAAATTTTGTTACTTACTTTATGATCGCCAAAACATACTGAGAGATCTTAAATGTTACATCATAAAGTGTAAGTACTCATAAAGCCGTAGACATGATTGTGAAATATACTGTCTTATCTACACATAGTGGGTACAAATTATGTGTCCCCAACAAATTGCACCGGGATCGTTCGTATGTTTTATGCTTGCCCCATATTTTTAGGTTATTACTCTCGCCCTACATTTTTGAGAGGGGTTCAGAAGCGATGCGATCTGCAGTATAATTATAATAAAGGTCGTTATGTTAAATAACATGATTGCTCGTTTATGGACCGGGTATGTGTAATGAAAATTTTATGGTTTCAAATTTGCACGTAGCGTCAATTGATTGTTTAAAAGGGTATTAGAGATAAAATGTTTATTTATGGGTCTGTTACCGAGTTTATGTACCAGACGATATCTGTCATTGCGATTTTAGAATAATACTAGTTGTTCTGTAAGAACAGTAGACCTCGCGAGCCCTTCCACGAAATAACCGATATTTTGCCGTGTCCCTGGCTTAGAAGAGTTTTGAAACCAACCTACCAATGCTGGAAAGAAAGTAAAAAGTCTCATATTTTACACATAGGCCAAACATGTTCTTGTGGTTGGTCAATACCACTAAAAAATTGACTGAAATCTGCCTCTTTTGCTTCGAATTATATAAAAAATAATATTAATAAATATATACGGACAAATCACACATATTGAGTTAGCCCCACTGTAGGTTCAAGACTTTACGGGATGCTAATTTAACAATACTATATTTTATACCAAATACATATAGATAAATATGCCAAACCCACGTCAATAAGCGAATTTGCGAGTAATAAAAGCTTTGCTGCGCCATCTTTTGATTTTTTGTGAACTAACGTACGAGAATTTAAAATATATGAATTTATAGCGGTTTTATTGAATTTCACTATGCTGTTCAGACAAAAAAGTTGCGTCTTAATAAGAATAACAAAAAACGTCTAATGACATTTTTGATTTTTTTTTTAAATAGCAGAGATATGAGGTTTTTTTTTATATATTTCCGCCATTTTTTAAAATTTCGAAAAACTGGCTCGACTAAAAAATTCTATAAAATTACTGAACCTGCTCACAAAATTTCAGGAGAATCGGTTCAGAAATGCGACCTCTAGGCGATAACATCCGGACACAAAAGAATTTTCGGCTAGTGGAAACTGAGACGCTTCGCTCGCTTCGCTCGCTCGGTCAATTATAGGTAGTTGTTGCTCGCGGCTCTGACCATGCAAAATTTTACCGACCACGCACAATTTGGTATTTCAACTAAAAGTATGTTCTCATGAAAGTAGGGTATTATTGGGGTTTTCAAAACAGTTTAAAACTCCATTGAGCTCATTTTATTCGCTCATTGTCGTTTCAACCTGTTTTGAAACCCCCAATAAAGGAAAATGATTATAAACCTATATTATAACATACCTGATGACTTCATGGATGCTTGTTTCAGTTGAACACAGACATGTAACTTATTTCACTAGACACTCACAGACACTGAGTTATTAGCAATATAAAATTACTGAAACCTAAAAGACCGTAGTGCATAATGTAATGGAAAATCGCTTTACCTAGGCCGTTTGCTCATACCGTGTTGATTGAATTTGTGGGCACCCAGAAAGATAAGTCTGTCGCATAGACACCGGGACGCCTTAATTGGGATCGAGATTTCTTATTACTGGCCCGATTGGTCGTGCCGGTGACCCTAAAGGCTATTGGCACCCAGTAAATAGAAAAACACTTCACCCGTTAAGACATTGGTACCGAAGTACCCACCGAGCCAATGCTAAGAACTTTTCGATGTTTCTAGGCCGGTTGCTCGTGCCACGCCAAATTCTTGGTATCCAGGACCACGATATTTCTTGTCACAAAAGCACACGGGCTCCTTTAGAAATTCAGTAAAATTACATTACATTTTACTCCACTTTACACAGTCGCGATCAAAGTTGAAATGCTAAAACTTGGTGTGGTAAGTTTAGTGTTGTGAAGGTGATATCGATCAACTATCGATAAAAATTTAAGAATAACAGACTATGTTTAGATATTTTGCTATTGCATGATTTATTAACGATTTCATAAATAATATTATTATTTATGAAATCAATGACGACTATTAATAAGGGAACAGTTAACCAGTTATTTATCAATCATGCCGGGAGCGGCATGACTGATAAATAACAGTTCCCTTATTAATAGTTGGCATGTCTATCTCATCTCTCACTTAAGTTTCAATAAAATTAAAGTTAATTGATGAAAAAACACTAAAGATAAATAAAAGTTTTTTTATTAAGAAAGAACAAATTTTTGACTATATATGCGATCTGTGATGAGTAAAAAGTAAGTTTCTTTATGTAATGTAATACGTACTAACTCAACGACATTGTATTTTATAATAAATACTAATAAAATTATAAAAACTATACATAGAGTACATTATGCTTTAGTATCGAATTATTTTATCGATACTACACTCACGAATTATTTCATCATGGTCATGCACTTCGGTGACGATTTGCTTAGCATGCAATACTTTCAGTCCCACGGTATGCGCATTGTTGACTTAGGTAGGTATTTCATACGTCAGTATGTTATTCAAATGGTTCTCAAAATTTCTGAGACAGATACATTTTAATGATAATTGTATTATCTATTAATATTGTGTTATGTTTATTATCTTTATTTTTGAACATAACTAAAGACTACACATAAAATGGTTGAATAAGATAATGAAATGAAAATATCTCATTTTAATAATTTAGGTATGTATGTACTTAGTTATTTGTTATGTGATGATGATAAATCTATACTAAAATTACTTAAATGTATATCAATTATATAGGTAATAATACTTTTATTTAACATTTAATATTTATTTGAGTATTTCATTCATACCAATATGTAAGTATATTATTTTATAAAGTATGTACTAAACTATTATCTCTCTTTAGTAGTATTTCCTCATGACTGAGGGTCGTGGTCATTATATGGAATGAAACACACACAACGACTCTCTTGGCAATATTAATGGAGTGGTTTGCCATTGCCTTCTCCATTTCACACACTAGCTGATAATCATCAACCAGAGTGCAGGTTTCCTCACGATGTTTTCCTTCACCGGAAGCAAGTGGTGGTCGATGAAAACAAACATGAGTCAGATTGGTATACAAACTCATGTAGCCCTGGAAGGATTCGAACCTGGGATTTTGCATCCACAGGCGGGCGCCCTACCACTCGACCACCACCGCTTCATAGAAGCGAGATAAACTATTATACCATTAAGAAAGAAGAGAGAAAATGTCTTACGATCTCAGTTTGGGAATCACTGTCATTGGAATAATGATTCGGGAGGTAAAGTTTTTTTTCTGTAAAGTAAGCTTATACTTTCAAAACCATCCTAAACAACAATTAAAAATACAAAAGCCTTGATTTCAATAAAAACAAGTTGAATTTAATGAACAAATAGTCTTAAATTTAAACAAAAAGTAAATCAAAATTGGGTCATCTCTTCAGATTACCACTAACACACAATTTTATAATACTCCTCTAATGCGTTGAGGTAAATTATAAAACTCGAATCGTAGGTACCAAGTTCATTGTGTACCGGGTGCTACATCGTTTCAAAGTAAAAATGTATCCGTCTTATAATAATAACAATAAATTAATATGGGTACATAAAGTTTGTCTTTCAAACAAGTTAAAAAAACTTTACCTACTTCACTTTAGCTAAGCGGTGATATTGGTAAATGCGGCATATTCGCGGTATTACTTTGAGTATAAAATTACAAAGGCTTGTTTGAAATATTAACTTTGATTTGAAAATGATAATTTCATATTTCATGATAATTATACGATTATGCTAACGTTTCAATAAAAATGTGTTATCAGTGGTTGTCAACTATTGTTTATTTTCAACGTGGAAAATTACACAATTTTATATGTAAAACATGCACGTGTAAGCAATTTTAGTATGCGACCCCGTAGTTAAAAACACCTGGAAAAAGTGCGATTTAGCAAAATAGACTGTACTTATACGAGTGTTAAGTATAGAACAAGCTATGAATCAATCAATTACCCTCGACGTGAGGTTACTCTGTCAATCCTCTATCAGTGATAGTGCCAGAACCTCTGTCATCTGCTGAGCTGCTGCAAGCACCTTGCGCAGTCCGCCCGCCTAACTTGAAGAGTTGTTCTACGATCTCAACACGAAAATCCGCTGCATTCAAATCATGTTCGTAAGTTTTTGATTTATACCTTAGCCCATTCAAATCTCTTTTTAATAATATATACAGGGTGACCTTTTAAACAAAAACAGTTAAAGTTTTGTATAGTCAGTCTATCATACTTAACAATTTTTATTTATAAGATGTTTAAAAAGTCACCTGTATATTATTTTTATTGATATACTTACTTACTTATTACTTAGGTTTTTTTTTTGTAAATTTTCTTTGTGTCCTACTTGTTATAATAACTTCTTCCTCTCCTATCGTTTGCGTATTCACCGCTCACTACTATCATACTTAAATGTGAAAAATTTGTATAACTTATGTTTGTATATTTGATTGTTACTTAATAGCGCACTAACCAGTTCATTTATAATAAATTAAGTTATTTAGTTTATTTTTTAGTTGTTTATAATATTTCTAAATGTTTCATTGTAATTACTTTCAGGTCGGATTCGGAATATTATGCTAATAAAAAGCATTCCAAGAAGACCCTAGCAGAGGTCTTCCACTCAGACGACGAGGAAGCATCTACCGCAATCCCGAAGTAAGTATATTAATTATAATTTTTACCTAATAAGTTCAAACAGGATTTTTAATTGTATGTAAGTACGTATTTTACGGAAACTAACAGTGTATTTTTTACCAATTTTAAAATGTATTTTAGTTTTAATTTTATTATTAACCTATATTGTAGTACTGCCAATTTTTATTATATCTTTGACTACTACTGGGCAAAGCTCTCCCCTTCTCGAATGCCTCTATAAGTTTTTAAATTAAATTGGATTATTTTATAGTAAACAAAAGCGTTTATCAACTTAGGTATCCATTTAGATCACTATTATTAATTATGCTATAAATACAACCAAGAGTTATATTTAAATATTAATTTTGAACAAACTTTTTCAGATCTAAAAACAAGAAAAAGGAGGCGAAACCCCTAAAACGCAAGTCTAACCAAGTGCCACCAAAATCTCGCGCAAAAAAGGTTGGCAGCTGGACTCCGACAGCGAGGAAGAAGCAGAAGCTCAGCGTGCGGCCGCCATCAAGAAGCCTCCAGCTTTGCAGTCTGTGCTGACCCGGCGCGTTGCTGATGGGGTGTTGCGGCGCAGTGCTAATTTACGAGGCGATGTATTTATAGATCTAAAAATTTATAATGTCGTTGATATTTTAAAAATTGATCCCAAAGATCGGTGGGAACACGCTGTGGTGAGCCTTAAATATCAAGGGGATTGCGATTCATCGGAACTCCTTCCCTTAAAGGACCTTATAAATAAATGTAAGGTCAACTTCACGGAAGAGGGAAAGTTCTTTCAACAAAAAAAATAAATATTTACTTGGTTAATGTACCTACTTAATATTTTTTGTTAATATAATTACTATTAAAATAAGTGTTTAATTTACTTAATACTTACATTCCTCTTCAAGCAGTGATTGTATATTTTAAAACTTTAGTTAACTTTTTATCTTTGCTTATTCACTACTTTTTGTGTTTTATACCATTTAGGTATATGGTACTCATATATACCTCTTCAACTAGAACTAGAATATATTTAACTATCAAGTTATTTTATCTTTATTTCCAAGCTATGGGTAAAAACACTGTATTCTGTACAGTTTGCGATATATCAGTTAATAGTAGAGCATTCTCAGCGCACTTGCGAAGCATTATACATAAAAATAATAGCTCATTAGAAGTAAGCGATGGTATTGAAAAAATTGGCAGTGCATTCAAAAGTCGTATTGCGTCTTACAGAGTTAGGTTGAGTACCGAAAACGAAAAAACGAAGCTGTGTGCACCTCCGCACCCACTGATTTCTTACACAGACTTTACCTTCGTGTTCATAAATTAATTTCAGCTAGACAAGCTACTTATCATTCTTTAAAAGTTAACTTTGAATTTTTCGGTGAATTTAATATACCTACAAAAACCGCAACTGAAATAAAGTCGTTTGCCTCTAAAAATATAATAATTCAGAATGACTGTGATTTTAAGGAATTATATTCGAACGTCATTAATAACATTTCAACGAAGATTGACGAATTTCAGGAAAAGGATAGTGGATGGTCATTACTTCGTAATTTATATTTGGAAGTCAATATTAATAAGTATAACCCATTGAGAGTTGGTCAATTTATTGAATTGCCGAAAATATTAAAGTCTAAACGAGCTTGCATAAATATACAAAATAATGATGATTTCTGTTTTTTATGGTGCATAATTGCTGCGTTATATCCCGCTAAAAGGAATCCCCAAAGAACTACCTCGTATCCGCATTTTAAAAATATTGTTAAAATACATGATATGACCTTTCCCGTTGGATTCAAGGATATTAAAACTTTCGAGAGAAATAATCGTAACATAAGTGTGAACGTGTATGGTCTCACAAATAAATCAGAAGTAGTGGGACCTCTTTATAGAACCCCACAAAAACGAAAACACCATGTTAACTTATTACTCTTAGAAAAGGGAGAAATAAAACATTATTGTTTAATTAAAGATTTAAGTAGATTAATTAGATTACAGCTCACCAAACATCATGAAAAAATTTATTTTTGTGATGAGTGCATGATTTTCTTTAATGCAGAAAACACATTCAAATCTCACATTTGCAGTGGCGTTCGAACGATTCTGCCGGAACCTGGAACTTTTATTGAATTTAACCATTTTGAAAGGATGCAAGATTTGCCTTTCGTTATCTACGCGGATTTTGAATCCTTGTTACAAACAAAATCTGAAACCGAAGGATCTAACTCGAATAATACAATAGTTTTACAAAAACATGTACCTGCAGCCTTTGCATATTACATTGTTTGCTCATTTGACAGCTCACACAATAAGTACGTGGCATATCGTGGACCGGATTGTGTAGATAAATTTCTAAAATATCTGTTCGATGATGTTATCGCAGTGAATAAAATTTTAAAACACGTTATTCCAATGAAACCATTGACAATAGAAGAAAAAAGAATATTTGAAACTGCAAAATATTGCTTTATTTGCGAAAAGTTACTTTTTGATGATAAAGTCAAAGATCATTGTCATCTGACGGGTATATTTCGTGGTGCAGCTCATTCTTACTGCAACTTAAAATATAGCTTACCAAAATTTATTCCAGTTTTTTTTCATAATTTGTCCGGATATGACAGTCATTTATTTATACGACAATTAGGGGAAACGCAAGGCAAAATAAAAGTTATAGCAAAAAATAAAGAAAATTATGTATCGTTCACAAAATTCGTTAAAACAGGACCTCAAGAGTTCATGCCTGTCCGGTTTGTAGACACATTCAAATTTTTAGGAACCAGCTTGGATAAACTTGTAGGAAACTTAAATAAAACCGACTTTGTACATTTATCACATTTTTACCGAAATGAAGAGCAGTTTAACCTATTAACACGGAAAGGTATATATCCTTATGAATATATGACGGAATGGAGTTGTTATGAGGAAAAAAATACCACCGCGTCATTGTTTCTATAGTAGTTTAAATGATGATACTATTTCAAAATGTGATTACGATCATGCAAAAGTGATATGGGAAAAGTTTAATTTAAAAAATTTAGGTGATTATACTGATTTGTATCTCAAAACAGATGTGATTTTACTAGCAGATGTTTTCGAAAAATTCCGCCAGACATGTAAGACGTGCTACAGACTTGATCCTGCTTTTTATATAACAGCGCCAGGGCTTAGTTTTGATGCAATGCTGCTTAAAACAAAAGTCAGATTGGAATTAATTGACAATCTTGAAATTATCCGCATGATTCAAAAGGGAATTCGTGGTGGAGTATGTTTATGTTCTACAAGATATTCTAAAGCAAACAACAAATACGTTTCAGAGTACAACCCATCTTTACCAGACAACTATTTACTATACATTGATTGTAATAATTTGTATGGCTATGCAATGTGTTCTCATCTGCCATATTCAAATTTTGAGATGATTGATCGTGCAGAAATTGATAAACTTAATATTTTGAACGTACCAAACGATTCAGATTACGGTTATATATTAGAAATTGACTTGGAATATCCCGAGTATTTACATGAATTGCATAACGACTTACCTTTTTGTCCTCAGAAATTTATACCACCTGGTTCCTCTAACCCCAAATTAATTCCAAATTTGTATGATAAATATAATTATGTAATTCATTACGTTTACTTAAAAACATGTATAAAGCATGGATTATTGTTGAAAAAGATTCATAGAGTGATTAAATTTAGGCAGAATCCATTTTTGAAAGAGTATATAGATTTGAACACAGAATTACGAAAAAAAGCAAAATCTACATTCGAACAGGATTTTTTTAAATTATTAAACAATTGTATTTTCGGTAAAACACTAGAAGACACCGAAAAGAGAGTGAATATTCATTTAGTCAATAAATGGGATGACACTAGAAACAAAACGAAAAAGTTTTATACCGCTGAACAATTAATAGCAAGGCCTAATTTTAAATCCTCCACAATATTTTCGGAAAATTTTGTTGCTGTTCAAATGAAACCAGAAACGGTAACTTTAGATAAACCAATATATATAGGTTTTACCGTTTTGGAAATATCAAAAAATCATATGTACGATTTTCACTACTCTATTATGAAGCCTTTCTATGGCGCAAAATTAAAACTGTGTTACACCGATACTGACAGTTTTTTGTATTCAATAGAGACAAAAAATGTTTATAAGGATTTAAAACTTAACTTTCAATCTTACCTTGATACAAGCAATTATATAGAAAATAATAGATTTGGCATAAAACCCCAAAACAAAAAAATTCCAGGCCTGTATAAGGATGAAATGGCGGGCCATTTGATTTATGAGTATGTAGGACTCCGATCAAAATTATATTGTGTAAAAACCGAAAATAAGATTTTGAAAAAAGCGAAAGGAGTTAAGAAACCAGTAGTTACAAAACTAACGTTTAAAGACTATAGCAAAACTTTGCTTTACAATAAGATATTGCGAAAGAAAAATGTACTATTTAAATCATTAAAACATGAAATTTTTACTCAAGCAGTCAATAAAGTAGTCTTATCATCTAACGATGATAAGCGCATTGTACTTAAGGATAAAATATCTACTTTAGCCTGGGGACACAAATCTCATTTATATTAATGTACTTATAGTCCATAAACGAATAAAATGTAAGTATTAAGTAAATAAATTTTGTAATTCTGGTTGATGTTGTAATACCTATTTTTATAGATAATAGCTTGTATATGTATCATTTGTGTAAAAATAAAAATAAAATATGTTATAAAAACCTTTTTACAATTTTGTGACGTAGACTTCTAGATGAATTGGGTATATTTTTACATTTTGTTTAACATGTGTATTATTTTATTGTTCTGTTAATTGACAAAGTATGTTGTGGATGTATTTGTTCAGATTTAATTGTAAATTTATTTTATAACTAGCGTCCACCCAGTCCATTGGTGAAAACCGCATCGAAATCCGTTCAGTACTTTTTGAGTTTATCGCGAACAGACAGACAGACGCGGCGGGGACTTTGTTTTCTAATATGTAAGGATAATCTACTATTACAGTTGTAAGTTTATAAATTTGTAATAGAATAAATAAAATGTTCTATTTGGAAAACTTTTTTTATTTCAGTTAACATTCACCTAAATTAACCATTTTTTGTATATTTGGATCCAATGAAGTTTGAATTTCATAAAATAACACATATTTTTAGTCATTCAACTTAATCATACACGATCGTCTCCACTAACAAGTACTTTGTTCCACTAAGTATAAAATGTTTTACAGTCAACAGCACATCAACCTACCCAAATTCATTGCAAATTCGATGCTATTGCCGCGGCCGGCGGCATATGCATCCATGTAGGGTAACTTGAGGTGCGGTTGACTGTACCTATTCAAATGAAATTAGATACTAGGTAATGTTAAACCATAATGCTGATTAAATCAATACCACGTGCGGTTGTTATGATACATACAATTCGTGTTCAAACCTGAATGAGAGTATTTTAAATAATATGATATCTACTTTTCCTATAGGTACTAAACTATTAAGCAATAATTTTGAAATTCAATCTGTCTTTCCGGTATAATATGAGTAATTTATATTACGTAGCACCTATAATAGCACCTTCTCACTCATCATTATGCCATAAAGTAAGACAGCTGCGATTTACTTGAAATCACAGTATTTGATGCCATGGCCCAGAATTGGCTAACAATTTAAGTAATTTGATACCTTCATTTATTGTTTCAGTTTATAAATCATTACGTTCGCAGGAGTTCATTAGCGAAGTCGTATCATTGCGTATCATACAAAACAACTGACAACAGAATTGTAAGTATTGTCTTATTGTGAAGCGAAAAATATTTTTGTTATTGTGCTAAAATATATGCTTTAATTGATTTTGTGATTGTTTCAGATTATCACCATGACTGAATCTCCAGACATCATGTTCCAGTGCGGACAGGGCTACGATATCCCTAGTCTGAGCTGGCATACTCCAGAGCCGCTAGGACTTACCAAGAAAGCCAGATCAAAAAAGGAAGCCCAAAAACGAAAGCAGCCGGCGAGCCAGTCATTTGTGATAAATAGCGAAAAAAAGAAAGGGATAAGGTTAATCCAAATAAAAGTTTTGGATATAAGTGAGCAAGCACATTCACAAACACACGATGATGGCGAGGAAAATATAATTTTGAACGCGCAATACGTTGTCAGCGAGCCTATGGATAAAATCATGGACGAAACTCAAATTTTGATAAATAAAATTTCCACAAAACTGTGTGATAGCAATTACGATTTTATGTAATTATAATGTAAATAATTTGTAAATAAATATACTTATTGTTTATTAAGTTGTTTTATTATTTATTTTAGCTTGTTCATAATGTACTTTTCTTTTCATTACTACAATAAAATTAAATAAATGAAAGTAAAAAATCAAAATTTATGTAAAAAATTAAAATAATTTTGTAATTCGTATAAATTAGACAAATAAATATTATATGAACTATGAAACATCTATTTTTCTATTACTGATGACAGCATGTTTTTTTTTTTTTTTTTTATAACATAGGGCGGCAAACGAGCAAGCGGGTCACCTGATGGTAAGCGATCACCGCTGCCCATGGACTACTGCAACACCAGGGGTATCACAAGAGTGTTGCCGGCCTTTCAAGAAGATGTAGACTCGTTTTTTGAAGGTTCCAATGTCGTATCGGTTCGGGAATACCGCCGCAGGAAGTTGGTACCACAGTTTGCATGTGCAGAACTATCAAAGAATATAAATAAAAACTGTAAAGATTTGTTGACATTTATTTTAAATACATAATGAAATATTTTCTAAATACCATTTCTTAATACAAATAACATTTTTTAATGCACAAAAGTTTTTATGAATTAAACAATTGAAGATACCTTCATTTTTACAATAAGTTTTAAACAAAATTACAAAATTAGGACTTCCTATGTCTTCTATGTTCATTAAAACACAATTTTCACACAATTCCTTTATCCATTTTTGTTTCTCGAGACCCTTCATTATAATAGTTCTGTTTTGCAATATTGGTGATATAATTCTTTTAAATTCTCTATAGTCAATATGACCTTCACTCCAAGTGATCCCTCTTTTTCGTTCAAGGTACCGAACGGTGTTTTTTTCTTCCGAAGATAATGAAGTATATGCATAAGGAGGTTTAATTAAAAATACTTGAGTGAACTCCTCAGTAGATAATGCAAACTCTTTGATTATAAATTTATTATTGCAATCCTTGAATCCTTGAACATCAACGAAAATAGTGGAGTTCATGATATTTTACGAACAATGTTGCTCAGAGGTCTATATTCGAATATACAGTCATTCAAAATTAGACAATATGCTGATGTATGATCTGGTATCTCTTTATCGCACTCTAGTTCGAGGCGAATGTTGATCACCGGTCCTGATTTAATATTATCGTTCTGTCTGGAACAGTCTATCACGAATAATGGTGCGAAATTTTTAAACTCTTGTGCAGTCAACAACGCGTTGCATGGGCGGTTATAATAAGACTGCTGAAAATTTACATATTGCTCGTATATTAATGCATAGTTATGATATGAAAAGTTGGTGTTGTAACTTTCGTACGGGTAATATGTAGAGTTTAAAAAAACTTTGACATCTCGCATATTGCAGTGATCGAACCGAGACATATCGTTCATACTGTTGTTCTTTCTGTTTGTTTGTAAACCTAAAATGACATATCTTGGTTTTTCAATTTGTGACGAAGTTTTAATTGACCAAGTGTGTTTTGTAGTTTTTGGTAACAAAGGGTACTCATAAAGATCCCAGTTTCTATACACTAATTGAATGGGTTTATCTTTTTCGAGTACTTTAAGTAAATTAATTCTTTCTCTATCCGATACTTTAACGTGAGGAACTCGCCATACAATCTTTTTTATATCAATACTTTCAACCTCTTCGCCAGTGTTTAGCTTTAAAGCATTAAGGTTAGTATTACTTCTTAACAACACAAGTTCGTGTTTGCAATTGACAATTATTTTTTTATAATCTTCTGCAAAACCTAGTATATTGCTGAGAGGTATTGAAGCAGCAAAATGACCTGCAATTTCATTTTTTGTACCGTGTATATCCCAACCCCACACTTTGGATACCTTCGCCTCGTCTGTGTTCATAGACACCAGGGCTTTCATAGTAGTAGTTATACCAGCATTCTTAACTTTGTCTATTTCAATACCGTTCAATTCATATCTTATATCTTGAAAAAGGAATAGAAGAGGGTTGTTGGTAAAATGTACTGCTTGAACTGCTTCTTTCTTCTCAACGTTGATAACATTTACCACGGCTTCAACATACAAGGTACTCGCACATGGAAGCACATATAAATCTTGTTGGTTTATAGGTATCCGAATTTCATCATTTATATTGAAAGTAGTGATATATGGTTTGTAAGAATGAATTTCTATGCCGTCTATGGAGTTATCATAAGCGGGTGGGTTAGTAATGTTTAAAATACTCATTTTAGTAATCCAATCGATTTGAGAAAATGTATATTGGCAGCTGTCAATTTCTTTTTTTATCACGAGTATGTGTAGTCTTCTTGATTGCCCGATGGGTACTAATCTTTTGAATACATGTAGTAGTGTATTTATTGTAGTCAATCATATTTTCTTCAAATGTAAGTACAGTTGAATTTGCTCTCCGCAAAAATTGATTAAATCGTTATTTATATCCAATATTCTAATATTTATACTATTCACCGTGCTTCTATTTACCGGAAAATAAATCGTATTTTTTGGAATTTCTATTATTCGGTAGCCTGGAGGAACATTCAAAGCAAATTCGTGAATTATATGACTTGATTTTCCATTAATGTAGGAACCTCCAGTAATGTCACATTCAACCCGGAGCACAGTTGTAGGAAGAATGTTCACTGGCAGTAAAGACTTGTGCCATATATCCTTTATTAGTAAAGTCTTACCGTAACCCAGTAAAGGTCCAATAGAATTTTGTTTTTCAAAGTGAATATCCTTAGAGCAGAATATCGAGAGTTTCAATGTATTATTGTTGCACAATAACTTGAAAACACAATTCTTTACTTTTGATTGTATGAACTCACTGATGTCTTGGAGTTCATACGCTCCTTCAGGAATTTCAACCACCTCGTCAATGCCATAATAAAATTTATTATTTGTAATTGTTATATTTGGTATAGAATTAAAAGTAGAGAAATGTAAAAGAGAGCACTCGTATTTACCATCGAGTTCCAATGGGGGTGAATAGTTCGTTGTTAGTACTGAGCTGTTTCCAGTTATAGACAGAGTGAAAGACATATTTGAAATGATGTTTTATTCAACCGTAGTAACTGTTATATACAATATTGACACCAAAAGTCTTGCAAAAATTTTAAACATAAATGACCACAGTTCACAGTATCAAAGTTTTGAAACCTAGTATAATTATAATTTATATCACTAACATTCAAATACTTCACCAATTCGTTGGGTGGTCTTAAATTACCAAAACTATCGAAATATTCACAATAATTATTAATTTTTGCAAAGGCTACCCAGTGAGTTCCATTATTATTGTGACTGTCTAAGTTTAATATTCCACACTCTATCGGTTTTGGTTTACGTGGCAATCTATCTCTCATATACACACCACGAAAGTAGGGAATATTTTTAGCGTATTTAATAATATCGATATTCGTAAGAGCACGTTTGGGTAGCCTGCTTATTAGTTTTTTGTAGATTTCAAAAATAATCCACTTCCTTTTTTATATGGTTTAAGATAAAATCCTTTTCCAACCGCAATAGCCTCCATTGTTTTGTTATGACGTTCAGATTCTTTGAAATTTTGTTGAGCAATTTTACAATCATTAATCGTTTTAGCTATACCAGCAGCACCTCCTGCTAAAGCGCCTAGTGCTGATAAACCCGCAAAAATTGGTATCAAAGGTAAAATGCCTCCTGTTTTTGGAATTGGTATTATTCTTGGTAACCGAACGTGGCATGTCTTTGGAAACAATTTTTTTGCTGCCTCATAAGCATATTTAATAGCAGTTTTATTATCCTTTGATTTCAGTTTCTTTATTTGTGAACGAATTTTTGACACAATGGTTTTAAATTTTTTTATACCAGCACCTGATTTTACTTTTGCTTTCATAACTTTGTTAACTATCCACGATGCCAACTTCTCTCCTTTGCTAGCGTCCTTAGAATGTAATCGCTTCTTTGCCATTTTCATTAGTTGAAGATCTGCTTTGTGACGAACGGATAATTCTGGATTGTTGTATGCAATATCGTGATATTTACAAGCTTCGTCTAATTTGTTAATGCCTTTATCACCTCTCAACAACCTCTCTTGTAATCTAGTGCCTGGTCCGCAATAGTTGTAACCTGGCAAGTGAAGCTCGAACGGAATATTGTTTATCAAATTATTCACAAGTCCACCTCCTTTCATTTCTTGTCATATAATGAACAAAACATGAGATTCTAACACTTATATATTATGATACAATAGAATTTCTATCTACCCAACTGTTTTCTTCATCAGGAAGTCCTAACCATTTTACAAGCAATTTATTACCTTTTTTCCTTATAACTTTTTCAATTAAGTATACATTCGGATACTTAGTTTTTTGCAATTCTTCTTGATAGAATGAACCCAATATATTTTGTTTACGTTGGTCTTGTATTAAATATGTAACTGGTTTAGTATTGTTAACCTTTTTGATGGTGAAAATTTCAGTAGACCAATTAGGTGTAAAACCTTTTGCAAAACAACTCTTGTATTTGCTTATTCTTACATGATCACCTATTTTAAATTTATTTTTGGATAAATTACATCGTTTTTCTTGAAAACTTGTAATGTTTTCTTTTACTACATTTTCATTTTTTGTATTAACATCTACAGGTTTTAACTTAGTAACACTATGTTTCTGATGATTATATGAGAATAAAACATCATTTAAAGTTTTCCCTATCCATTTATAGTTACCATTATAACTGAAACATTTATACAATTTATTCTTCAATGTTTTAATCAGCCTTTCTACAATTGAAGCTTTTTTTGTTGAGTACGATGAATAGTGGTTAATCTTCATTAACTGCATTTGTTTTTTAAATACATCGTTATAAAACTCTGTGCCTCTGTCGGTTTGCAGGTTTTTAGGAATGCGCCCACTTTCGCTTATAATTTGAGTAAATGCATTGAGAACATCTTTCTTTGATTTAGTTTTTATAGGAATCAACCATGCATATTTTGAGAAACCATCAATGACAGCTAAAATGTAAGCGTATCCATTATTATATTTTTTTAGTGATTGGAAATCGGCCAGGTCCGCTTGCCATAAGTCATCTATTCCTTTCAAGATCACACTGCGACGATCAAAATTTCTGCGTGCCGATCTATGAATTTCATTTACCACTTGTTGTTTTGCCATTTTGTACTTTGATCATTTTATTAATGTAGTCTTTTGTATAAAACTTTTTTTCGAACTGATGAAGGTTATCTGCAACATCCGCTTTTATTGCTTTTATTAGAGAGGTGATTTCATCAGCGATCTTGTCATCAACATATTTTTTATTCACCGCATCATCATGTGCTAATGGTTCCTGCACACCTCTCAATCGAGATGATTTTAAATCAAAATCTCCGGTGTCTGATCTAACTAGGTGATTAGTTGAACACTCTAATATTTGCGACAAACGAAGTCTTTTATGTACATGGTGGCCGAATTTATCAACATTCATTTTGGATCGAAGTCGGTCACAGTGCAATAATGACTGAATCAAGTAGGTTGTGGATATATCAATTTATAGTACCATTTTCACGTAGTTCTTCAATAATTGAAATTATTTCGTTATCCAAACCAGTGTTACCCGCATCTTTAGAGGCTATTAATAATTTCAACCTTTCTACGAGTTCATTGGGGTCATCCCAGTAAATGTAGTCAGTATTTTTTTTTAATTTTTTTTTAAGCATCAATCCTTCACCTGCGCTTACATCATCAGTATTACTGAAAGAAGATGTTGAAGGTTTTCGTAGTCTAAAAAGCGGTTTGATGATGTTTAAGTACTTCCGTCCTTTATTAGATTTAATTGGTTTATTAGGATCGAAATCGCGACGATGAGCATTTGTAGATATTAACATGGCTTTATATTCTAGACAATCATTGTCAGTCACCACGTCTAAATTTGGTACTTTCTTTAACAATAACTCCCGCAACCCTGGCGTTAGTTGATAATCATGTCCTGCTACAGATATAACTTGATCATTTATATTTACACGTGCGGAACCCATCATTAATTTACCGCGTTCTTTTCTAACGCCAAAAGGAACGTCATTAAATATATAAGAGGAAAGTGACCATGATGAAGTATTTTGAATAGGACTAGGTATTGATCCAATGGTTTTATACGATAAATCACTGGTATTTAAATTGCTAGAGTTTCCAGAGTTTTCTAAACTAATATCTTCATCAGAATCATCTTCAGATTCATTTTTTGGAGAAATACTATCCCTCAGAGTTTTGTTGAAATGCGATTCGGGCGAAGGAATTTGCTCTTTAACAAAATTATTTTTCATGTTGTCATCTACTGCTTCTATTGGTTTGATTTTATGGTTTCCATCCTTAATGAATTGATGCATTGGGTCAGTAACAGGTTTAAAAACTGTATTTAAAACATTTTCACTGTAAGATTCCATAGTTTTCATATCTCTGATTTTCTTTTTAACAGCTTCGGCTATTTTAACTATTTGAGTTTTCAACTCTTTTTCCATTTTTGGATGTGGTAATACGTTATTTTCTTAATACGGTAATAGTAAGAATGAAGATGTTTACTGAATAAATCTTCTTATATGCTTGTATTTTTATCCAGATCAAACACGATAAAAGTATCAAAATTCTTTCTGTAACGGCCCTCGTTTTTTTTACAATCTTTATTGATTACCAAATAGTTATACGGTTCAGTCCATACTTTTGAACAAATTTCTCGAAACTCGGACCAAGGCATATCAGTATTAACGTGTTCATCATATACATGACGGAGGTTAACATCATCCTGTTTGAATAATATTAAAAGGTTTGCGTTGTCTCTTACAAGCTGTTTAGGAATCTTACTGTACGTCTGATTCAAGTAAAAACAGTCGATAAATTTATGTCTACCCATTGCGAAATAATCCCTCATATTGGATTGGTTCTCACATGCGACGTCATCAAATATTATTATAGAGTGAGGTTTTGCATCGTGAGGGTTTAAAACAAGTTCATTATCTTTATACTTTGCAAACGATACACCTGGCACTAAATTAAAAACATTTTCTAAAAACACATATTTCGGCTGATACAATGTTTTTGAATAAACGTAAACGTTTTTAAAACGTAAACCATTTTCATGTAACAAAAGACCTATGATTACATTAGTTTTCCCACAATTCGAGGGACCGCAAATAATACACCGGATAGTATTAGGCAGGAGATCACCGTGGCGGGAAACATCTACTCGTTCATCTGGACACACTCGGCTTAATTGTAAAGTCTGAGATTGTTTAACGAATTTCATCCTAACCAGTAGGACTGTATTTGACTGAATGTTATTCATTTGTAATGTTACGATTTATATATACATTTGAATGTCTACGTATGAATGTATACCCATTGAGCTGAAGTCACCAGGTACCTATGTTTTAATATAATATAGTTTTATAATCATATCCTTTATTGGGGGTTTCAAAACAGGTTCAAACGACATTGAGCGACGCTCAATGGAGTGTGAAACTGTTTTGAAAACCCCAATAATACCCTACTCATGAAACACATTCTAATACATGATTGTATTAGAATACATGATTGTATTAGAATGAGGGTTGTCTTTACGCTCACTAGTTGGCACCTCTGGCAAGTGTGGTTCTGTCAATGTTACAATACTGTCATTTAAATTTGACACATTGACATTGACAGCTTTGTACCATCTGACAGATGTCAGGGCGATTACCCATTGAACTTGCGGCAAGTTAGTTTCAGGGGGCTGACAGTGTTAGTTCCGCGTACTCCGTTTTGGCGCTGCAATCGCTTGGTGTCCGACGCCATTTTTTGACTTTGATTGACGTTATGCATTCGTTGAGTCGAGGTATTTTGTGTGTTTCCTATAAATTCAAGTTGAGAGCCAAAATAACCAATTTCTTCTCATTTATTACAATCTCCTGTGTTCTTACATCGCGTGATACCGTATTAACAACATGCCAGTAAGAAGTGATGTGTTGGTGGTTGCAATGCAACAAAGGAAACGTATCAACTTTTTAGTTTTCCAAAAAATGATACATTGAGAAACATGTGGCTGTCCTTCCTTGTGCCTACTAAATCCCTCCTCATCCGGCTTTCAAAGGAGCAATGCTCCAAAAACGCGTCTGTGAAAAACATTTTGACAAACACCTGTTCGACGCTGAAGGCAAAATATTGCGATATTCTTATCCATCCTTGTTCACGGATGAGGAAATACCGCACGGCGAACAACGACCGTCTGTTGGAGCTGGTGAGTTGTAAAATTTAACATGGTAGTTGTCTTATTTGTAATGATCTCGTCGTGTGGTAGCCCGGTCGGCCCCAATTCATAGGTCGTGCACATGTGGAATTTCTTTATGTATCGCTCTGGCTCTCATTAAATTAAAGTCTCATGTAGATAATAGGTAATGAGACTGGCAACTTTCAGTGCACAACTTAATTTTTTTCTTATACAGTCGACTTTAACACGTCACAGTAACCGGTTGTATTTGTGTTCAGGACATTTTTCTGAATGCCCTGATACCAAAACCCATATCTGAGGTTAATGAATGAAAATCAATTTCTAGAAGACTTTTTTGACATCTTCTGGCTGACCTACTATATACTAACTAATTATTAAAAACATTTCCTTTATTTTATGGCGTTTAAAAAAAAATTGTTGTTGCATTTTCGTTGACATACGAGGGGTGATCCAAAAGTAATGATAATCAATAATAAACACAATGAATAAAATAAAAAAATAAATTTATTTCTCAACATAGTTTCCTAGCAAGTCTATACATTTAGTCCATCTCTTTTCTAAACCTAAAATTCCCTTAGAAAAAAAATCTTTATCTTGACTCTCAAAAAAGTCCTCAACCGCGGCCATCACGTCGCTATCATCGTCAAATTTCTTGCCTCGGAGGTGTTCCTTGAGTCGTGGAAAGAGATAGAAGTCACTGGGGGCTAGATCTGGTGAATAGGGGGGGTGTTCCACCAGCTCAAAGCCCGCATCCTGAATGGCAGCCATGGCAATTGCAGCTTTGTGAACCGGTGCGTTGTCTTGATGGAACAGCACTCCAGCCCGCAGTTTGCCTCGCCTTTTCTCCTTAATAACCTCCCGCAATCTTCTTATTTGTTCTGCATAGTAGGAGCCTGTAATAGTGGCCCCCTTTTCCAAGTAGTCCACCATGATTATTCCTTCAGCATCCCATAAAACAGACGCCATAACCTTCCCTGCTGAGCTTGACACTTTGAATTTCTTCGGCGTCGGTTCATCGGATCGTTTCCATGTCATAGATTGTTGTTTTGTTTCAGGATCAAAATGGTGGATCCAGGTCTCGTCCATGGTCACAAAACGTGACAAAAAATTTTCCTTGTCTGCTTGAAACTTTTCGAGATTTGCTCTTGACATGTCGACTCGTTTCTTCTTTTGCTCGTCGTTTAACATTTTCGGTACCCAACGTGCGGAGACCTTTCTCATATTCAATTCGTTCGCAAGGATTCTTTGAATGCTGCCATATGAGATCCCTGTGACCTCAGCTACATGCCTGATAGTCACTCTTCGATCTTCTAATACAACTTCTTCAACTTTTTTCACATTTTCTTCAGTGAGGGACGTGATGGGCGTCCTTCGCGGTGTTCGTCTTCCGTCGATGTTCTTCCCAGCTTAAACTCCTTAGCCCAGCGTGCAACTGTGGAATATGGAGGAGAAGAGTCCCCTAATGTTTCCACCAAGTCGCTGTGTATGTCTTTGGTAGACATTTTTTTCAAGCAGAGGTATTTAATGACAGCTCTGATTTCGTGTTTTTCCATTTTGATGTTCACTCCTTGACAGTCCGTATTCAAATGAATGTAGCTCCCGAAAATCGTGGCCTATTTATATGGTTTTTTTTTCCTGAACTAGTGGGTAACTGAGCAAGTGACTTGATATTTTTTTTGTATTTTTGTGTGCACTAGAAATAACTGATTATCATTACTTTTGGATCACCCCTCGTAAATGTTATTTTTTACAGATGTGGATTCAAATCAACCAGGATTTTCTAATATAAAGGAAATAGTGGTGCACTCATCTGATTACTTAGGTTGGTAGTAGAAACTATTTTATTTTTGTTGCTCCCCCTCCCACATTGCTGTTCAAAAATATTTTCAAACATTTTCTGACACATACTAATAAATCTACTTTTTATTAAAATGTCACTTATTTGTCATTTATAAAAATTATTTGTTTTTTATTGAAGGCTTTTTCATTTTCAGATCATTATTACACTGGACAAACCAGCTCCATGGAAACAACAGCGGAAGTTGTGGAATTTTTCGACGACCTATTGACAGTGTCAATTGTTATCCTGGCGGTGCATCAAAAGGAAAGCTATTAAGAAAAGCAGTTAAACCGAATTCTCCGCACATACAATTTTGGACAGATGCCATAAAAAAAATTTAAAATATGAGATATGAAGATTGCAATAGTAAATTAACAGTGCAATCAGGAAAACCTATCTATCGAAGAAAATACGTAAATGGTATGAGTGCAGAGATGGGCATTATCCGAATAAATTTTTATTTGAATAATCATACAAATAAAATTTTATTAGTGGAAATTCATCTGCGGATGATTTTGATTATCCGTCATTTGAATAACGAAAAAATTACGTCATCATTTTCATACAATCGTTTTAGGTATGTAAGGCTTGGTCGTTTTTGATGTAAACAGTCCTCTCGCTTCTGACAATCTATAGGAGTGATTTCGTAGTGTCAAATTTGGACTTAAGGAAGCGGGCACCTTTTGATTAGACCAAAACGGTCGCTCAAATGTCAGATGTTTTACATGAACCTGGGACTAGGCTGCAAGTCCCAGGTTCATGTAAAACATCTGAAACGTTTCAACTTATTTTGGGTTTGCTCATTTTGATGTTGTACTAACATTATTCATCTATTGTATATCCTGATGTAAAACATCTGACATCTAACCCTCCCTGAGCTTATTATTATGTTATACATAATGATTTGTGGATTGCGATCTGATAATCTTTTTGGGACCTGAAATATGTTCCTAATCCTCTTTTTGTGGCTCACGATTCAGTCCAGTCCATTCGGCCCATTCAGTCCAGCTCAATCAGTCCATTCGGTTGCGATCTAATCATCTTTTTGTAGCTCACGATTCAGTCCAGTTCATTCGGCCCATTCAGTCCAGCCCAATTAATCCATTCGGTCCAGTCCATTCAGTTGGCTGAGTGGTAGGGCGCCCGCCTGTCTCTGCCTGCCCTCAGATACATGAACCTGGGACTTGCAGCCAAGTCCCAGGTTCATGTAAAAGATCTGAAATTTGACTGACCGTTTTGGTCTAATCAAAAGGTGCCCGCTTCCCTAAGCTTAAGTTTGTCACTACGAAATCACTCACACAGATTGTCAGAGGAGAGGACAGATGTTTTACATCAAAAACAAGTAAGCCTAAAACGATTGTATGAAAATGATGACGTAATTTATTCGTTATTCAAATGACGGATGTTATCACGGATAATTAATTCGTGGCCAATTTATCCGCAGATGAATTGGCCACGGATAAATTTTATTCGGATGATTATTCGAATAAACATTTGCCTATCTCTGTATGAGTGAAATACAAAAAACTGCTCTTAGAAAATATAGGTTAAGGAAGAATTCTATAAATAAATAATTTTAAATCAAATTGCTTTTATTTTTTTATTTCAATAAGTAAATAAGAGAAATCTCCCTAGCACTGTCGATGAAATGTGCACATCACTAAACTATCGATTTTATTTATCGATATTGGTCACGTCACTATGCTACGTCAATGGCTTACTGTCAAATTTGTCAACTCCGCTTCAAATCTATCTTATCTGTGGAGATGGCTACAGCAGCGCCAAAACGGAGATATGGGAAACGCAGCAAAACTCACTGTCGCATCTGTTACGTAGTAACTAATAATTAATCTGTGGTTAGTTTAATCATCAAAAGTTATCACAGAAATAGACAAAAAACGCTTCCATAATTTAATGGAACAAATTGAAAATGTCAAGTCCCCTATTACATGTCATTGTGGAGAAAGTGCCTAATAGCGATATTTTGTGTTTGCGACGTCCCAAACATTAATCATCACAAGTCAGCGAATTCGGTATATTTTGGTGGCGTTCCGTTTCAAGTACAAATGAAAACTGTCCGGAACATTTCTCCAGTTTTGACAACATCGCATTTCCGATTTTCCTTTCATGGAAGGCTGAATTCAAATGAAACCAAAATTTGAATCGGTTTGCAATTTAAACGCGACACGAAAAGATAGTTAATGAATGAACAAAAAGACATCACGCTACAATACAATATTTATCTTTGTTAATAAATAGTTTGTTTTTAACAAAACTCTATTTCAAATAAAGAGTAAATACTGTGAACATTTTCTGAAAATAAATTTCTTGTTTCCAGGAAGTATTCACAGAATTTATCTATGTAAGTACATTAAAAACATCAATTTACTATTCAACTTTAACTAAACCTTTGTGCATAATATAATAATTTCATTTTTATACATATATGTATGTAAAATATGAACTTTTAAAAACAGTTCTACAGTTTTATTCTCTTCGTGATTTTTCTCATTATCTTTTGTCATTGGTTTGTAGTTATTGTTAACCAACTTTTTTGCTGATATAGTGCCACATTTTATCAAATAGACCTGTTTGAAATTCAAATATCTGACTAATTGATTGTTATATCAAAGCAGAGATGAAACAGCTGATTGTAGAAACTTGAATTAACACAGATTATTCTTTTATAGCATACGTAAGCACCTAAAAAGGAATTTTGGAAATTCCACCCCTAATTACAATGGAGGGATGAAAATCGACATTTACGCAGGCGAAACTGCTGGCAATAGCTAGTTAATTCATATATCTAATTCTGAATACCTACCTTTAATTGAAAATGGGTAACAATAGGCAGCTATCTGACACTCGAACGTGTTAAACAGTTCAATGGGAAATGGTGCTCAGTTCCTTACAATAGAGGTCAATTTAAATTATTAAACTAGATGTGGCTGAACACTAACGATTTCTTTTCCCATTTAAAATATGAAAAAAATACGTACCTACTCTGGTGTTGTGTCAAGAGATAATAATTTATTTTGGGCTATCCGGTGTATAAAACCGTAGAGCTTTGATTAATCTATGTTGCAATTCTTGGTTCAATTTTAAGATATCTACATTTTGAGTCTATGTATTTCACTATCATTATAAATCGTAAGTGATGTATCTACGTTTATATGTAATTAGTGGAATCAAGGGGCTGGTGGCGACCTGTTGCAGCGGAGTTGAAGACAGTCGGACTCACCTGATCTGAAGCGAAGAGCATATAGATCTCGATGTCAAAGCACTATGGACGCCCTCGTCTCTACCTTGGGATGGGACCAACAATTGTACTTATCTTTTCGTATAGAAATAAATATATTACCTAGATGTATATTTGGAAATAACTTTTTAGCACGTGCTCTTGAAATAGAAAGTGCTCTTCTAGACAGTCCTCTCGCTCTGCGTTGCTGGACATCGTGTGTCTGGTAATTGATGACATGCAATAATTCATCGTTTGTGTGGAGTCTCACGCTTATGCGATATGGACGCGCCATATAAGGGAGATTGCACAATATAGAAGCAGATTTAAAAATATAGGGGTCCCTACGTTAATTTTGAATCTGTTTCTAACTTTCTACGGCAAGCAGAAAATTTGGGTCAAGAAGACTAGAAATGTATTTCTTCGCTGAACTGTCACTATAACCTACTAGTTAAGTAGTTACTAATTTTGTCTATTTTAGTTTAACAGAGAAGAGTCCTGAATGATTAAATCGTAAAAAGGAAGATTTGGCGATCGTTAAAAATCCCTAGCCCTAAATCGTAAATGACCGGACTGAGTGAAAAATTACTCCAAAAGTTATATTTTAATAATTTGATATTTTCTTTAACTGCTTTCGAAACAAGAACGATTGTTCTCAGTAAACTTTACTGATTAAACTTTGTGACATAATTAACAAATTTCTTGGAGGCCGGTGCCTACTAAAAACAAAAGTTAGTTAAGTAAGCTGGAAAGTAATAAATGAGTAGCCACGTCAATGCCCAAATGCCCATTGGATTTCAACGTTTTCATACAAGAAGTATTGAATAAAATCGTTGCCAAAACAGCTTAATATTGAATGGTAGGTAATCCATTTTAGCTAAGTTCACCTCATTTTATTTATTTAAAAATTTTCCATAACTTAAAAAATATAATTATTTAAATAAATAAATAATAATTTAATACGTCGAAAAGTGGTGGCCGCCTATTGGTTAATAAAAACTTATTTATTAGTTAAGTACTTAATTAGTAATTTGGTCGTACCTATACGATGCAATTTTTTTACTCTATAACATGAGGGATTTGCAAATATTTGTACCTAAACTGTGTCACAATAGATACCGTGTCACGTGCACGCACCTGGGGCCCTATTTTTGAAAGTATGACATACCGCTGAAAACGAATAGACTATTATGTCGCACTCGTCCTACTATGTCACTAAAAACATAAAAGCCGTATTTTTGAAATCACTCGTCTAACAATGTTGCCAGTGATATGAAAATAATGCGAGAAATAATTTCTGCCCCATTCTACGCAACGAAAACCGAATCGGTAACGAATCGTAAAAAAAATGTTCGTAAATTTTCAATCAAAGAGAACGTAAGCGTTAAACGGAACACAAAAATGAAAATTCTAATAGACTCCATCTATATCCGTATCCGGTTGTCTATGTCATTCATGATTTCGACGTAAAAAACGTTCGACCACCAAATCATACGAAAACGAGTGGTCTAGACCACTCGTTGCGAATTATTCGACATAGACAATTCAAAAATACGGAATAATGGATATCGAATGAAAAATCATTCGGCTCACGCTTGTTTGGTGAGTCACACTTTCAAAAATAGGGCCCCTGAACTAATCGGCGACACCTCGACGTGTCACGTGACTGGCCAATGTACACGCTCCGTTATGACATGGGCGTGGTACTGACGTTTAAACCGTGTGTACTGCACAAAACACAAAATGCTCGCTGTACTGTGTTGATATACATTTTAGAAAATATTGAAAACTTTGCTTGCTTTGTTTGCAGTTTAGTCGTCGCATTACTAAAATATCTTTATGTTTCCTGAATTAAAAAAAGCTGATCCTAGTAAATCTAAAAATTGCTAATTAACTGCATTAATGCGAATATTAAACAAAAAGATTTATTTATTCTAAAATTTTGCTGGAATGTGTAATCTTATTACTAAGCAATAAACTTACGATATAAGAAAAAACGCATTATTCTTAGTTAGAGTAACCGGATTTTCATATCTTTTCTATTTAGATTTTGAGTCATCAGTTATTGTGAAATAAATTAATTAAAACAGCAAATTCGTCAGCAACCGCATGCCATGTTCCGTTAACGACAATCTCCAACATGGCGGCCGCACTTAGTCGGCGGCCGCCTCGGGACTCTTGACATGGATTAAAAATGCACGCCACATTAGCGGGCCAATGGCTGAACGTGCCAGATGCGAACTATTTGTTGCTAGTGTGCACTATGCCTTATTTTGGTACAACCCTAATTATGAACTGTGAAATATACGATGCTTCATTCCCGCATTTTGATATTTTTTGAAATGTTTTATAATATGAGAAATAAATTAGTTTGCTCTTAATCAATTAACATCAGCTTTCCATGAGTCACTACTAGGTACATAAGCTTTCTTTTGTCTACGCCAACCTGGGCCATCGCAATCCAGTTCTTGCTAGCTTGCCGGATGTCCAACGCTTCATTTTCGATTCCTGGTTTACCACTACGTTGCAGCCTCACTCCTTTCATTTCCATTTTAGTGTTCGCAACACTAGAAATATATGATGTTAGTAAATAATTATTGAACAATAATATATTTATGTCCCACAAAATTTCAAGAGTGTTCAAAAAGAACTAGAAAGAAAGGCAAGCTGTATTACAACTATGTAGTTTCATTATTTCACCTATAGTTAAAATTTTCAAAATTTATTTGAAATAATAAAATTTTTTGGTTGTACTCATGACACCCAGTAATGGCTTTTTTATTTTTTTATTTAGCTTCACAGCTGTCTTTAACAACAAGATCTCATCAGATTCAACTTACTTAAAATTTTTGTAACGTTTGTCGTCAATAAGATAATTTCTATATCATATAACATTTTCGTGTACAGTCAGAAGCAGGTAAACCTGACCTCCCTGGTTTATCTGCCCCCGACGACTGTAACTTATTACAAAATTAAATTTAAGGCTGTTGTGCTTTTCCATGCAAATGTTATTTCAGCAATGTCTAGACTACATCCGTCAGTTCCGTCAGCGCTGCATGCGGTGGAGCGGGCGGTAAGTCGAAGCTTTCACAAACATGATAAAACTAATAGGTAATTCCAAATGTACATTTTGAAATACAAAGACTTACCAGACTACTATTAGTCGACAAATCAAATGAGCCCACAATCGATGGGGTTAAATACTTTGGTAGTATCTTAGGCCATCTTACGGTTCGGTTATCAAACTTTTGGATGTTATTTAAGAAATATTTTATAACCACAATTATGAATTACCTACAAATATACATATACGTCGTTGTGGAAATCCTTGGGGGAGGCCTTTGTCCAGCAGTGGACGTCTTTCGGCTGAGAGAGAGAGATACATTTTAGCTCAACCGGATATTGGGAAGTGGGTCAAATTTGATAACAGACAGACACAAGAACAGGTGTAAGTTACTGTAACCAAACATAAGTTTTGTAATAAAATAAGCCATTCGGCGTATCAACTGACTTTTACATCATTATAATCCACCTAAAATTGAGTTACGTATCCAAAGTTGGAAACTAGTTAAATCTTCACATAGAACGGAACGCGAAACTTTGGCCGCCTAATGAGGGAGTCGCTAATTTCTTTTAAAGTCTCTGTTACGTCGGCTTTTCCGCTTATCTCTAGCCTGATATGCTCTATCTCAAAAAAACAGGTAAAAAGTGGTCCTATTATTACTGCTGCTGTAAGTAGGTATTTAATTTTACACAAATATAAAAATGAAGAGTTTTGATTGTTTGTTTTATGACACTACTTATGATTTGAAAAAAAAAATGTAGGTATGTTAGCCATATTTCGCTATAGTCTATCTAGGTAACAAAAAGTAAATACAGAAATAAGCGCAAAGGAGTGTATTTTTTTTTTGGCAAAGGGTTATCGCAAATGCAATTTAGCAATTTTTTTAGTTTTGATTTTCAAATGTCAAACTATCTTATTAAATGATGATAGCCGAAATATTACTTTAATAAGATTTTATTCCATTTCGAACACATTCTACTTTATTTGCATTACATATGACGTGAAATTTCAATATGGCGGAGTCTGCTCGTGGCGTAAGTAGCTTGGCCCTGGATCCATCCTTCATACGATATTTACGTTGAATGCAAAGATTCAAAATTGAAAAGCACAATGCAGCGACAGAGTGAACGATGGTCCGGACTGAGAAAACCAAAATAAAATGATAACAGAAGTAAAGCTGTAGGATTCGCTTATTTTTAAGTTGTGTTATGTGACCATTTTCAAGTCCTGTCAAGGGTTAACAAATAGACGACATATTTAATATCCAAGAATCATGTCCTTCAGTATTCAATTCAGTAATCAGTGGTCAGTCTTAGGATTAGTAGGAAAGATAAGCTTAGCAAGTACTTATGTAAAGGTAAGGTAAGCAAAGGTTAGGTAATGGAAAAATGTATAATCCATTTGTTTTATATAACTTAATAATTCATCAGTTCATACACAAGAAATACCTAAATATTTTTACATTGGACGTTAATTTTTTTAAAGATTTTTTATTCATCATCGAAGTCTATACCTTGAGCATGACAAGATTGAAAATGATTTATTTATATTATTTACTAGCTTTCGCCCGCGGCTTCGCTCGCGTGAATTTCCCACGGGAACAGTGCTTTTTCCCGGGATGAAAGGTACCCTATGTCCTTCTCCGTACTTCCAGCTATGTGTATGCGAAATTTCAGGAAGATTGGTTCAGTAGATAAAGCGTGAAGAGGTAACAAACAAACAGACAAACAAACCAACAAACAAACTCACTTTCGCATTTATAATATTAGTTAGGTTTCATAGAATCTGAATTCTTGAAGTAATAAAGTAACATAGATTCACTTTCTATGAATAAATAAATACGTCTCCACTTTAAAAAGAATACTCTCCATTTTAGTTATAGCATATATAGCTGTATATGTGTACTTTCAGTATTTTCGACGGCGATGATAGATCATAATCACTTTACCAGGGGTGCATGGTAATTTATTAGCGTTAATGCTACAGCGATATGTCATAAACGTGGGAGATTGCATGCTAATGGAATTTTGTTTTGGAGATCTATCTCACATTATAAAGACATTGCTTGGCTTGGTATTTATACGCAATCCTGGTTCTACCACCTGGTATAAAGGTACATTCAATATCATGTCAAGTTACTCTGAATGGACTCTATATAGCATTAATAGCGACTAATCTGCAATGAATTTGGGTACGAAGATGTGCTGTTAGGTATTCAAGGATCATGACCAAATTAGTACCTATGAAGTCTGTTTTAAATTCTCAACCTTAATGAAACCTAGATATTTAAATGACTATTTTGAGTGTGTTATTTAAATTTTTATTACATGGCATGTCAAAATAAAAAGCGAATACGATGTCAATTCGGTTTAAAATGAAAAATGGCAATGAATATTTTTTTATTTCACCTGTAGACCAGCGTCCGACAAAAGATTCAACTTTTCTTATTGTCCGAACATTCTGCACATTCTTGAGAGAGCTCAAATCGAATCGAAGATTGGGATGGTTTGCTCTAACGAAGTCAGCAGATGTTAACTGCATTTTCTACACGTAGAAAGACAGCGCTCTTTAATTTTTTATTTTGTAGAAATAGGTGACAATATGTTTTGAAACAAAGAAAGGCAAAATTATATATGATTTTATATTAAATTCTCTGTATTTTATTGAGAATTTAATCATGAAAATAATAATTATGTTTGAGATGGGGGTTTCTTCGATACCAGCATAAATAAAGTATTTCATTTTCATTTTCCATTGAATTTTATTTATCATAATCGGTTCATGTCATTATGTTTGAATTTTTATGCCTCATAGTTATTATTTTTGAATTTATTAAAATACGACAAGCAAATGTTACGCTGAATTTTAAATACGAAAGTAAGCAAATATGCTCCAATTTCATTTTGTTTATTTTAAAGTTTGGTGTAAATAAGAGAACAGTGGTCCCGTGTTTGCGTCGGGTTGATTGCCTCTATCCGAGTGGTTCCGTATATCTATTTTCCAACATATGTAAATTTTCAACAAGCCTTTTCGATTCGACGAATGCGTCCAATTCACTAGTGGAATGGATCTGAAATTGGAAAAATCGCTAGTGGACATATACGGATACATGCCATTGATGAAATTATATCACTCAAAACGAAGCTTTTGCTGTATTTTACACGGAAAAAATATTCTGTATTTTTTATCGGTGTTTATTACTCTATATTTGAATTTAATAGCGCCCATTCAATATTCATTCCATATATTTTTATATCCATGTAAATCCATTTGTTTTCAGGTTTACCTACTTGACAAATCAAAAATTAGTAAGATTGGTTTTTGTTTCCGTAAGATTTCATTAATGAGATTCAGTCTACAAAATTTTCAAACTAAACCCGTATAAATAAAAATATTTTTATTAATTTTAATATCAAGCCTAGATGAAAAGTGCAACACTTTGCTGCCTTTTACATCTCGAATAAAATTGTGTTATTTTTATTAAAAGGAATGTAGCAAAGCCAGACATCTTTAAGAGATTTTGAAGCTTGAACTAAGTGCGGCTTCGTGGCGATGTTGATATTTATATGAAGTAGTATAATATCTTTTAGCTCGGTAATGTAACGACGTAAATGTATTTTTCTAAAGTGGATGGATCCATTCGAATACGATTTTGTAGGCTGCAAGTAAAACATGTTAGAGTTAGAAGTTGATGTAATAAGAGTGTTAATTAATGTATAAACTGCAGCAAAAGCTTGACATTTTACGACTTTGTCATTTTCCGACCTTCATATTCTCCGACTTTGACATTTTCCTACTTTGACGTAATAAGTAAAAATCGATCATTTGATTTTGAACTTCAAATCATCTTACAAAACAAAATGAAAGAAAAAGACGGCGAAAGGATACAGTAACCGTCATTAATCCATTAATTTAATAAGAGTAAGTACTGCGGCGTATTTTATGAGTAATGTTAATCACATAGCTATGGGTGGTCGTTCCATATTGTGAGTAATTAATGTCGTCCATGAGTGCTATATCGTCGGGCGTGTACATTGAAAATAAACGGACTGCGCCATATGTTGATTTGAGCGACAATAATATGATTCTCCTCACTTTGTACCGTTTTGAGCGAGATTGCAGTTTGTATATTTTATAGATGACGTTGAAATTACATCTAAGATATCTAGAACTTATTTCACATCATCTCCATATAAATATTTACATATAGATAAAAAAATCGCGTAAGCAGAATTTGAAGCTGTTGTCCTGGATACAGTTGAACTGCTTTGGGTTATGTTATGCCTAAGTGAGTTTAATAAACTATATTTGATGTCAAATACATTACTTCGACGACCTCCGTGGCCTAACGGTTATCACACCAGACTGCCACACCGGAGGTCCCGGGTTCGATCCCCGGTCAGGTCAAAATGGAAAATGATCTTTTTCAGATTGGCCTGGGTCTTGGATGTTTATCTATATATGTATTTGTCATAAAATATAGTATCGTTGAGTTAGTATCCCATTAAACAAGTCTCGAACTTACTTTGGGGCTAACTCAATCTGTGTGATTTGTCCGTATATATTTATTTATTTACTTTTATAATGGCTAGATTCATTTATCTAGTGAAGTATACCTATTTACCTATATGTTTCACAAAGTAAAACTGTGAAATAAAATAAAGGAAGAATAGTAACGGAGGGGATATTCATATTCTTATAGCTCATCATTTTAGTTTCTATTGTGACAAATGTGCTTGCTCTGATTAATAAAGTTACGAAATTCTGTTCAGTTAATGGAGTAAATGTTTGAGTTTTTCGTTTGGAACTTTTTTAATAGAATTGTATTTGACTATGGGAGTTTAGTTTAATAATATCAGAAGCCGTATCCATATTGATATTATTTGAATTCTGGGAGATATTGGCGATGAGGAAATTTAGCTAGAGCTCATTTTTGAGAAATGTAAATACCGGGGAAAGCTTAGTCGCGCCTATAGATATCAAAACTAGTTTTGCGTGGCTGCGCGAGGTGCAAGCACCTCGCGTGTTGTGCAGGGGCATTAAAACAATGCAGTTGGGATTGCACGAAATTTTTTTGGGAAATTGTAAAAAAGTCATCTACGTAACAAAGTTGTCGGTTGGGATTAGGTGAAGAGCCGAAAGGTTATTATGGCTTATGCTCTTTGCTATAAAAACGCAGCTCGGCCTTCGGCCTCGCTTGTCCCGGCTGGAGGAGGGGCTCGGCCTCCGGCCTCGCCTCGCCTCTCGGATTCGTATACGCAGCTCGGCCTTTGGCCTCGCAGGCCAAGGCGCCTCGGCCTTCGGCCTCGGCCCCACGGCTGGCTACTGGGGGTTCGAGATATAATGAGGAGGTCATCCATGTAGACAGATGGCTCGGCCTTCGGCCTCGCCCCGCTCTTTGCGCCCGAGACGGAGCTCGGCCTTCGGCCTCGCCGCTCAGCTCGGCCTGCGGCCTCACATCCCTTATTTTATTTTTAAAAAAGGAAGGGGAGGAAGGGCTCGGCCTACGGCCTCGCCATTTAGTTCGGCCTTCGGCCTCACACCCCCATTTTAATTTAAAAAAAATGGGAAGGGGGAAGGGCTCGGCTTGCAGCCTCGCCGCTTAGCTCGGCCTATGGCCTCAAATCCCTTATTTTATTTCAAAAAAGGAAGGGGGCGAAGGGCTCGGCCTACGGCCTCGCCATTTAGTTCGGCCTTCGGCCTCACACCCTCATTTTAATTTAAAAAAAATGGGCAGGGGTGAAGAGCTCGGCCTGCGGCCTCGCCGCTCAGCTCAGCCTATGGCCTCTCATCCCTTAATTTATTTCAAAAAAAGGAAGGGGGCGAAGGGCTCGGCCTACGGCCTCGCCATTTAGTTCAGCCTTCGGCCTCACACCCCCATTTTAATAAAAAAGGGAAGGGGTGAACGGCTCGGCCTGCGGCCTCGCCGCTCAGCTCGGCCTGCGGCCTCACATCCCTTATTTTATTTTTTAAAAATGAAGGGGGGAAGGGCTCGGCCTACGGCCTCGCCATTTAGTTCGGCCTACGGCCTCACATTCACATTTTTTATAAAAAAATGGGAATTGGGAAAGGGCTCGGCCGGCGGCCTCACATCCCTTATTTTATTTTAAAAAGGAAGGGGAGGAAGGGCTCGGCCTACGGCCTCGCTATTTAGTTCGGCCTTCGGCCTCACATCCTATTTTTTATAGAAAAAATGGGAAGGGGGGAAGGGCTCGGCCTGCGGCCTCGCCGCTCAGCTCGGCCTACGGCCTGACATTCTCATTTTTATAAAAAAATGGTAAGGGGGAAGGGCTCGGCCTGCGGCCTCGCCACACAGTTCGGCCTACGGCCTCACATCCCTTATTTTATAAAAAAAGGAAGGGGGGTCGGCCTGCGGCCTCGCCCAGTACTTTGCTCGCAAGACGAAGCTCGGCCTTCGGCCTCGCTTGCCGCGGAGCCTCGGCCTTCGGCCTCGGCTCCCCGTCTGGTGACTTGGCTGGCCCATACAAAACTCGTCGAAAAAAATTTCGAAAAAAAAAAACCTGTCAGTTTGGGGGTCCCACGGTCTCAACATAAAAAATTGTCTATGAGGGTAAAAGTCTACGAGTCCGTTTTCCCCCCAAAAATCCCCAATGAAGTTTGTATGAAAAAACAAAATTTAGTATGGAGAAAAAAAAAAAGTCAAAAAAACCATAGACTACCGCCGGCTGTGGTCGTTGCCCAGGGTCCTCTATGACATTTGGTCGAGCACCCCCCACTTATCTATTATGATTTCCGCGGGCAGTACCCCCTATCAGTCCGGAACTGCTCCAAGTTCCACTTTCGTATTTTTCCCGGTGCCTCCTCACCCCCCTCCACACTTCCCCATCATTACTTTTTCCCAGTTGTGAGTTCCGTAGAACAAACTAATTATGTCAGTGAGTGGTATTGTAGCTTTATATATATAGGCCCAACCGCAGGAAGCTCGGCCTTCGGCCTCGCTTCCTGCTGGTTGTTCCCGAATATATAGGCCCAACCGCAGGAAGCTCGGCCTTCGGCCTCGCTTCCTGCTGGTTGTTCCCGAATATCTGTAGTCATGCTAGAAATGTCTGTAACATGTATCATAGGTACATAAAGTCGGTTAAAAGGCCTATTTAAGTTCAAGGCTCAACTTTGTGGTTGAAAAGCATCTCATTTAGATCTCGTTGCTGCAAGCATTTTACCTAAAGATTCTCTCAAAGCTCTCGGTTTTGTGGCAAGTATAAAAATTGTGGCAAGCACGAAATTAAAAATATCTCATGTGTATTTAATATCAAAGTGCGCGCTTGCATTGAAAACTAGTATGAAACTAGTTGAAACAAAAAAAATCATTACTTACATTACATGAACTATCTTTATCATCTGCTAATCTGTTAAATAAATAATATATAACAGAAGTAGGTATGTCATTTTTGTGAATCTTGGTGTCCTTCTACGATATTGGCTCTGAATTAAATATGTACTTATAATCAGGTATCCTTTAGTTAAAATAAAAACAAATAATATAATCAGAAATTAGATATACAGAGGCATTTTATAAGAATAACTAGCTGTTGCCCGCGGCTTTGCCCGCGTGAGTTTCGCTTTGTTGAAAAATCTTTTTGTGTTCCAAACTGTAGTAACCTAACTCCAGTACTCAACATTTCAGCCATTTGGTTATTCCGTGTCCCGCGGTAATATATTAGGTACTCGTAGTACAGTCGCGGTGTTAAAATGAATAAAAAGTGATATTTCATTTAAAAAATGATCTTCGTCTGCTCGTTATCTACAATTTCCCGTGTACCACCACTCCCACTCTCTCCCCGAGTCCCTCTTGTCCTATCCCGTGTCCTGTCTATTTATACGTCAGTAGAAAATGCTCATCAGGTTGAATGACTTTTGCTAAGGCCCCATTTCCATTTATTTTATAGAGTAGCTGGTCTCTTGGAGTTCTTCATCAGATGTTCCATAATCTTCATTTTTTATACGTCGGCAGAAAATGCTCATCAGCTTGAACGACTTTTGCTAAGGCGCCATTTCCATCCATATACGTAATAGTGCAGCCGGTCTCTTGGAATTATTCATCAGATGATCCTGATCTTCGATTTTTATACATTAACAGAAAATGCTCGTCAGATTGATAGACTTTTGCAAAGAAACTATTTTTATATTTCTTATAGTTTAGCTGTTCTGTTAAGGTTCTTCATCAGGTGTTCCAGTTTTCAAAATCAATTATAGCCTATATGTTGCCCAGGCTTAATAGGTATACGACAAAAAAAGTTTCGTTCAAATCCGTCCAGTAGTTTTTGCGTGAAACGCGTACATACATACAGACAGACAGACAAGAAATTCCAAAGAAATATTTTTGCTTTCTATTATTATTTTTAAGTGTCCCTCTATCCATTTCAGTCAAAAATACTAAATATACAGACATAATATTTTTACTGTTTTATTATATGTATGTTGAAGCGGTGGTTGCCGAGTGGTAGGGCGCCCGCCTGTGGATGCAAAATCCCAGGTTCGAATCCTGCCCGGGCTACGTGAGTTTGTATACCAATCTGACTCGTGTTAGTTTTCATCGACCACCACTTGCTTCCGGTGAAGGAAAACATCGTGAGGAAACCTGCACTCTGGTTGATGATTATTATCAGCTAGTGTGTGAAATGGAGAAGGCAATGGCAAACCACTCCATTAAAATTGCCAAGAGAGTCGTTGTGTGTGTTTCATTCCATATAATTACCACGACCCTCAGTCATGAGGAAATATGACTAAAGAGAGAGAGATTATATGTATAGATTAATTAATATCATAATTCTCATAGCTACTATAATTTATTATTATACTCAGTATACACCGACCCTACAATCAATTAATATCACAGTAAAAAGAGGAAGTGTTCCAAGACATAATAAATTGCACATGCATCCGTTGCACGTGCCAGCGCGGCTCTTCACGCCTTATTAGTATGGGAAATTGGTCCAGCGAGAACCACCCAGTACGATGACATATGCGTTTGACTGTACCGATCAGACATGTGGATGCATGGATTTGAGTCTGATTTTTTGCTCTTTTTAGTAGAACTTGTGTGGCCTAGTCTTTGATTTTATTTTGTGCGAAGAAGTGTTTATTTTTGTCGAATACTAGTTGCTTTTTCAAACTCCTTGAGAATTTCGAGATATATAGGTACCCTCTATGTTAATATAGGACTCGTGTAAGAAACATGAAAATCCACTCAGCTGTTGAGCGATATCTGAATAACAAACATTCAAATATCCAAACTTTTACAAACGAAAATGTATTCTACATACTAATATATATTATAAGCAGTGTGTGTATTGTTACTTACATACTTAATACTATCTGAGCTCAGTGACCCAGATGAAATGAATGAATCTTGGGCTCCAATACAATCAAGAGCTTGCACAATAATAATTTATCTATAAATACAATTTTTTAGTTCATAAATCTCTTGTTTCAATCATGGGCTATATTCATTGTTGAAGTAATATTAAAAGTATAAAAATTTGAACGTAATATTAGCTGAAATTTATTATATCTGCACACGGATATTGTACAAAAAACGAGTGAATGAATGTTGAAGCTGCCAAGTAGTTCAAACGGGGCCGGGTGAGGAGCTTGTTAATTTTGCTTGGTTTGAAATGAGGGCGGCGACACGCGACCCGCCATTCGCTCTAGATATCGCTCTAGCTTGAACTAGAATATTTTTAATAAGGTCAAATTATTCCAATAATTGATTAACTAAAATGTGACTTGCAAAACTTGACATGTTTTCTTTCTGGATCTGTTGCTCAAATTGATCAATTTTGATGCGGTACCGTTGTTTTGAAGAACTGGAACTTGGAAAATCTCTTGACGTTGATATTATCATTCTTCTTCTTTCTTACCATTTTTTATTTCTAAGATCGATTTGTCTTTTGAGTTACTGACAACTCTGTCAGTAAATTTTAAAAAAGGCTAATTAAAAATTAGTTACCTATAAATTAAATAATGCCGAATATGACGTATTTATGTTTAAATCTACCCGAAAGTCCTCAATACAGCTAAAAGGGTCATAAAATTAAATGCGAGGGGATACTGTACTTCATACTTGTTTGGTGGATGCAAACACCGAAATACAACTATTAGTACCTACATAATAGCTCGATGGGACACAAACACATTATGAGAAAAGTTGGAATATATCAACATATTTCATTCATTACACACACCCGTGATTTATATCAAAATGAAAGTTCCGCAATATTCCGAGGTGATACACTTTACCCAATAACAACTGCCGTAATAGACAGGATGTCATATTAAAAAAAAGAACAATATATAGGTAGTTTATGTTTTAGAATATAGAGTGCTTTTGAAGGTTAACATGAAAATATAATAATATTAAAATAGCAATTGAGGATATGAATAAATATTTAGAGAAAAGACTCAAAAAAAGTACTTACAAACACGAAAAACTTTAATGACCATTGTCTCATTAGGAGGTTAAAATTACAAACAAAACGTTACAAGACCGCTTTTAATCGGTCGAGTCTATGTAGAAGTATATGGGAGAGGCCTATATGTCTAGCAGTGGACATCAGATGACCAAGGTGTTATTATAAGAGGAACACATATATCCTACTAAGTAGGTATATCATTTTTTTATGTCTGTAGTCTGGCGGCCCTTTATATTCTTATATTTTCGTAATAAAAACATATTATCACGCCTTTTTCCCGTGGAAGTAGGCAGAGACTAGCGATTTCCACTTGCTTCGATCTTTGCTGATCTCTCTCGCTTCCTCTATACCATTACTCTCTTCTCTCTTCATACATGCTCGTCGGTTATTTATTTATTTATTTGAAAACCTTATTGCACAATTTACAAAAATTATATACAACTGTTAGGTTATGGGTGCTCTTACTTGATACATTTCCGTAGTGCGTTCTCCGTTTCGTAATAATAACTCAATATTACACTGAGATAAGTTGTCTATTCTGATGTCTATCAGTCTACCCAAGGGGTGGGATGTTTGCTAAGGACACTACGTTCCGATATGTCTCCATTAAGGAATATTTTCTTAGAGGTCCTTGACTGCCGTCTGATCAAACATGGGGTGACCAGAATGTGGTGGAAACCCTCCTTGTTTCGGTTAAGTTCGTGGACTTAGCGTTATTGGTTCCCAAGTTGTAAAGTATACTTCGGTTGGATCATTTAATTTGCAAGAAAGAACAAGAAAGACGACTGAAACTTTTTCTTATCATTTATTTATTAATATTGAAGAAAATCAAAAGCTACTAAATTCAACTTTTGAAATTCTTTAGTCTGAGTAATTGGTGCTTTTTTAATGATGCGATATTACGCTGCTTACTCATGGTAATACCATTAGTCCTTACCTAAACATAAGTAGGTAATAACTCGTTTTTAAAACCAGAATCACTTAAAACAATGGTTAAGCCTACCTATAAATTAAAAATTAAATCCAAATAAACTCTGATTACACTATCAGCACAGAATTAATATTAGTACTGCTATCAGCAATATAATTTCACTATTTTATCAACTGGTAATGACTACGCGAGTTACAAACAATTCCATGTATTCTATATTATCCTACCCTCCTATTAATTATTATTTTTTTGCTTTAAGACCATTAAAATTAACAACAAAGGTTTTACTACATCAAACACTTTTTGGCAGGCCCTTATAAAATCGGCCTGGTGTTTTGAGCTGTCGTCATTTGATAAAAAGTGCCTTGAGTGGGAAAATTCTTTGGACCACCCCTCTTTTGCATCTTAACTCGACGACACTCGAAAAGTATGTTACGTGATCCGAATATTTAAACCTTCTTAACTTTCTCCGTACAAACGTATTAAACTCTCAAAAAAACACTTTTTGGATTGGAGTTACTCGTCAATGCGCGCGCGTAGATGAAATATTTCATTACATGATTTGGTTGCCTATATAGAAATAATGTACTTAGGTGAGATCAAATTTTCCTAAGAACTGAATCATTGTTATTAGAGAATCAAAATTGACTTCGAGATTAATCTAAATTGTCCATGTCCATATACAACAACTTGTATATTATTTATTATATGTAATAGTTGATTATTTACGATTTCGATGTAGGTTATTTACTGGTTATTTATAATTGATGTTGGTGGTTTGATACGCGAAGTATCCTTAACATATCTTGATGAAATATAATTTAGAAAAGAAACAAGTCTTCAAAAAATCTCCCTTAAGGGCCCGTACTAGGCTAGATTGCTTCACATGATCGTCTGTAATATCTACATTAATGTAAAACTGAATGTAAAATTAAGATATAGCAAACTTCAGGACTAGCACGAGGGATTATGTTACTCAAAAACACGATTGCATAAAATTTTCTCGATAGAAAAAAATTGCGAAGTTGCCTCCAAATCACCTATAATTAACACTTTAAACTGCTATTATTCAAGCAATACATTAAAAAAAAGATTGAGAATTTTTGTATAAATTACTCTAAAGATAAGGCAGGGATTATGTTACTTACTTTTGTAAATATCTTTTTATAAAGCTTTAAAAAAAATAATACGTATAATTGCCCGCATGCTTTAACCATCCGCCTCTGAGCCGCCGCGCCGCCCGCGACCCCGCGAGCATTTATTTAGAACGCGGATTGGATGCGTGCGGGCGAACTGTGTAGCGGGTAGCGGGGGAAAATCTTAGTTGTCATTGGCCTAGTGCGGGCTCTTAACCTTGACAACAGATGTCCAAATTTAGAGAAGCTAATTTAAAAAGTTAGTAAGTCCCGGTCGGACGTCTTGTCGAAACTGTAATATATTTGTCCAGTATTCAATTGAGATAGCAGAAACTACTCTATTTGTCCAAGTTGGTATCTTGATAAATAAACAACTTAGTTCTAGGAAGTTTATCGTCGAGATCGTTTGCTGAACAACTATAGATGGCTTGGAAAATTGCTTTGTTATGTACTTGATATGTGTATCTAATACTAGCACGAGCCCGAGACTTTATTCCCGTGGTAATATCGGGAAATTCTCTCTTAGTGCTCCCCTATACTCCTGTTTTGACTGTGCTTTATGTCTGTCAGTCACTCAGTAATGGAAAATTTATGTACGTATTGATTTATGATTACATTAAACACACAATATATAGTCAATTTATTTAAGTATTTGCACCCACTTAATGTTCTCTGAATGACCCTAAGGTCTGGTAGAAAATGCTGTTACATTAAGTCCGCCCATTATACTTTAACATATGTTTCTGTGCAATAAAGTTTTTATAAATAAATAAAGGCAGACCTGACGAGAAGAGGTTTTATTGTAGAAAATTTGAAGAAGAAAAATGTAAATCATTTTATATTCATGACTCAAAAAATTCTAGTTGAATTACCATTGTATTTTCTACGTTGATGGTTTGTTGCAATGTAACTTAAAAACAAAACATAAATTCGAATAAAAAAATGCGTAAAATAGGTAAATACACATAGGCAAGCTATTATAGAAACTTAGTAAATTTTATAAATTTTATTATTTATTCAAAGTGAACTTCATAAAACTCAAGCACCGCCAACTGCTCGGTTTTCTTTTCGTTTCTAATATCAAGGGATCAACAAAAACAAGTCGAGATAAACTCGTAAAAGTTTCTCCCACGGAGGCAAAAGATTTTAGTTCGTATGAAAGAATCGCCATTCTTTCATACAAATACGAACTAAAATCACGAGGTTAAAAATCTATTAGGCTTTTTTAACATTTGTTGTATACAGTATTAGTAGTATTTGTTATTGTAACTTTTATTTATTGTATGCAGTGTAACTTTTTATGCTCATTGTATAAATATGTAAATAAATGTCGTACTTTTAAAAATAGTTTTAATTATTTTTGTAGACGAAAATGTGATCAAATAAGGCCTTATCTCATCTCTTTGAAACGTGAATATCGACCAAGCATAAATAACAACGGTTCTGCTACCTATTAACAACTGGTCAGAACAATTTAATAAAATCAATTTCTAACTAACTACCCGCCCCGTCTTCGCATAGAATCTAATCTCACTAACATTGATAGAGTGAAACCCGTATAAAAATACGTTGCGTAGTATAAAAGATCAAGGCGTACATGGACAAGCAAACGTGGACGATGTATTGAGGACTTATTATTGTAACAGTATAAGGCAGTAGCAAATGTATTTCACTAGACGGATTTTACTGACACAAAGGGATTAAAATTGTTCTAACGGCAAAAACTAGAGTATCAAATAAATAAGCCGCTAACTTGTTGTGTGGCTTAATGGCCTTTCTTCTGGCCACCCATCATGATGTTATAAGATTTGCAGATAGATATATAGTCAACTAGATTCGCCCGTGTGAATTTCCTATGGGAACAGTGTTTTTTTCCCGGGATCAAAGGTATGTTGTGTACCCTATGTCCTTGTGAGCACTTCTAACTTTGTGTATGCAAAATTTCAGGAAGCTTGGTTCAGTAGATAAGAGGGAACAAACAAACTCACTTTCGCATTTAAAATATTAGTTAGGATAGGATTAGGATAGTTACGATTAGGATTTAGAAGACTTAAAATAAATGCGTTTAATTATGGCTAACCTATCTACCGGTTATACTTTTAAACTGTGAAAAATGAATATTGCAGAAAAAATTAATTCAGGCGACTTCAATGACGACAAGTCCCACCCATATAGAAAGTTATAGAAAGATTTTACTATAACCATTGGAATAAAAGTTAAACTGCTACTAAAATATATACACTACATTTTACAATACCTAAGCTTTGTATAAACTTCACAGATTTAATTTAAAAAATAATACCGAATATACTTTATTCTTAGTACCTATAAAAATGTAAAATTTAAGTGTTGCTCCACGGTCTTCGTTTGGTATTTGATCTGGCAGAGGGCCAGCAATATGCCTAGCGAACTCGGGCAAACCACCCATCTAGACATCGGATTTATACTACCTACCTATATAACCTAGCTGTAATATTTTTACAAGCATTCCCATTACATACAAAATGGAAAAGTAGGGCCAGAGACTTTTAATTAAAAAAATATAAAGTATACTAAGGTTTTGTGAACATTTAGTACCAAAAACAAGTATGTCTCAGACTATAAATTGAGATGTCCAATTTTTTTTTTTTTTTTTTTATAACATAGGGCGGCAAACGAGCAAGTGGGTCACCTGATGGTAAGTAATCACCGCTGCCCATGGACAACCACAACACCAGGGGTATCGCAGGAGTGAAGCATTTTAGTCCAGATAAATCATAATAATAACACATGTGAGAAGTAGAGACGGGTAAGTAATATAAAATGTCTGAAATCACAGGAAAACTGTCAAAAGAACTAATTAAGTTTTTGCAATCAGATTGTCTAGCATAGAGCGTAATTTATTGAGCCAAATATGTCTGATGCTTAGACTAAAGTTTATTCCTTAGTCTGAGGTCTGATGGCATATTTGCACTATCTAAAATTGAAGCCTAAAATCTGTCTGAAAAATGTCAATTAATTTAAGCTCTCAAAAGCCGCAGAGCCTAGCTATTCCGATTTCTGTGGCTTATCCTATTTTTATCAATGAAGCTTGGATAAATAAAGAATGTTTATCATTCTAATCTTTTTCCTGCCTTCAAATACTTTTCTATAGGTATAATAATAAAATTATAAGTAAATGCTTATTTTTTTTTTTAAGAATTTAAAATGAGAGGCAGTAATGGAAATAAATTGTAGAAAAATAAGCTCTCGTGGATTTTAGATGTATATAAATTTTTGTCACTCTTTCAAGCAGTATTAACTAGACCAATTACTATGAAATCTAACAGTAGAGTAACAAATATGTATAAGCAAACGAAATAGCACAAAGGGTAAGGATGCTTTTTAGGTTTTGCTACGGTATTACTATACCGGAACCCTGAAACCTATTATAAAAAATCCTTGTACCTTGTCTTGTACTTTGTGTTGAAAGCGTTATTATGATCCGATAATCACAACAACGCTTCGTTTGCTTGTAATACAGGATAACTATACAATAGTCGTATTATTACTAGCAAATAAACTGAATTGTAACGTGACCTTAATGAAAGTTAGAGCAACTGAAGCAATAACTAACTGCGGTGGATTCGGAACCACCGAACGTACCTGCAGCAGATTACGCCGCCACAGCCACGGAAATTACAGACGCTCTAGTCAATAAGCTAAGCTGCCTTACACTACAGTATCCTAATCCTATCCTAACTAATATTATAAATGCGAAAGTGAGTTTGATTATTTGTTTGGTACCTCTCCACGGTTCATCTCCTGACCCAATGTTCCTGAAATTTCGCAAACACGTAGTTTGAAGTACTGAAAAGGAGGTTTGTCCTCGGAAGCCTTCGGTGGCGCTCGGGCGCATCTAGCGCTCGGAGAATATTCTCTCTCCCTCGTTGTGCACGCAAAAGAGATGGAGGAAGAATCTGTCATCCCGGGAAAAACAGCACTGTTTCCGTGGGAAATTCACGCGGGCGAAGCCGCGTGCAAAAGCTAGTATAATATAGTTCTTAATAATAAAACAGTCGTATCAATAGCTATATTATGTCTCTGTTTCATGTGTAGATTCTAATTAATATTTTTAGAGCCTAGAACCGCTAGGTGCTGCCATTTCTTGCGGTTGTGTATCATCTCTCGCCGGCTCCATAGATTTTTCTGAACCTCATCGCTTCAGCAGTGTCTAGGGCGCCCAACATGTCGACGATGGAGCCCTCGGCTGACTCGCGTAGATATGCACTATGACGGCACGACGATCCTCTCCCATCTCTACATGTCCATGTCCAAGCCAACGGTGTCTAGCTGCTTTGCTTTGCTAATTTATATCAATACTAGCTTTTGCCCGCGGCTTCGCCTCGTAAACTTTCCTCGGGAACAGTGCTTTTCCCGGGATGAAAGGTACCATATGTCCTTCTCCGTACTTCTAACTATGTGTATGCAAAATTTCAGGAAGATTAGTTCAGTAGATGAAGCGTGAAGAGGTAACAAACAAACAAACTCACTTTCGCATTTATAATATTAGTTAGGATTTTTCATCATTAACGAATAACTTTATGACACGTGGTAGAATGTAGATAATGTCTAAAATGTTTTGATTTGTTGAATACCTAATTCTTAACTACCTGTATACCTATATATGTTGCAAGACTTGCAAGTTTAGAGAGAAGTAGTAATAAATAATTTATTGACACATTTAAATTCACGAGAGCAATTTACATATTTGTACTTCGTAAGTACTTCTTGTTTAATTTATCGTGGACAAAACTCTGAAGAGGACAGCTCGATTTTACACTCATTCACCCTATGTAACTCAAAAGATGTCTTCATCTTTTGATTCACAATATTCTTATATTGTGGGTAGATTCGGAAAGTTTATCACATTTTGTAACGAATAAAGATGCTTTAAGGTTAAATCAAAGTAATACATACATGGGCACATAGCTCGTAGAACAGATAGCCGTTGGGGCAGAAAAGTTCTCGAGTGGCGACCACGAACCGGAAAACGTAGTGTTGGCAGGCCTCCCACTCGGTGGACCGACGACCTGGTGAAGGTCGCGGGATGCGCATGGATGCGGGCAGCGCAGGACCGGTCGTTGTGGAAATCCTTGGGGGAGGCCTTTGTCCAGCAGTGGACGTCTTTCGGCTGAGAGAAGAGAGAAGAAGAATACATACATAGGCGTGGCAGAACACTTTTCGGGTACAATTTGATCGTTGGAATGGCATCGACACGCTAAGAAGAGGAATACATAGTCGTGATATAAACGAGTACAAATAGAAGTTCCAAATATTTTTGGATTTTTGAGTGTATGCATTACCAATATGTATATGCGTACTAATGGGTAGTTCACAAAATATACCAGTAAATAATAAAAAGTAAAGGCCAAGAGGTCTAAAAAGGCCACTTTGACGAATAAGAATATGATTCATTTCTCATTTCCTAAATATTTAAAAATTAATCTTATAATGTGGTTACATAAGTTTCATTTTAAAATATTTAGGAACTGAGAAATTAATCATATTCCGATTCCATGCGAGCAGGACTTGAACCCGCGACCAGGTCTTTATACGACCTTGCTCTTCCAACTGAGCTATCACATTTCAATCCTGCACATCGAAAATCTTCACCATATCCAATTTCTATTGAAACGCATTTTTCACCATATCTTATTTCTATATGAGAGTACTTTAGTACTAATATTGCATCTGAGATGCTCAAAAATCCAAAAATAAATATATTCCTATTCATCAAAATGGCCGTTTTAGACCCCCAGGTACGTTTAAAGGCTTGGGCAAACCAAACGCAGGACAGTAGCAGCGCTGTTTGAATGCGGGCCCGCGCACGTTGTGATATAAGAAACTCTATGAACTATGGTACACCAAATTTTAACGCGGGCCCGCGCTCAAACTGCTTCGCGCCGCGCCGCTCTGAAACTGCCGGACGACGAACCAGGCGGCGCGGGAGCGGGGCAGCAGCAGCGCGTACGCGGCGCAGCGCGGCTCGAGCGCGGGCCCGCGCTTCTGGATAACTATGGCGGCCATGTTAGCATGGCTCACCGGGGGCAGGACGTTCGCAGTGCAGCGCGGCGCGGCAAAAGCAGTTGATGAAGGCTTGGGCAAACCAAACGCGGGACAGTAGCAGAGCAGGTCAGTAGAAGCGCGGGAGAGGGCACACTGAACGCAGCGCCAGGTTCAAAGCAGTTGCAACGCGGGACCGCGTTTAAACTGCGTTCAGTATGACGGGTCAGGCAGGCAGCGCTACAAGATGTCGAACGACACGGACTCGGATAAAGAAGATTCATACTGCAATTTGGCTCTAAGGCGAAACAAAATAATTTGGGTTTATGATATCAATATAAGAAGAGAAGAATGTGGGGAATATCATTGTCAATGCAACACTGAAAGTCTCAACCTGGAAAGTCTTTAGGATAAAATTTTCACATATTTTCGTATGTAGCACCTTGTATGTTATATTTATATAATATTTGTCTCAAAAATCACACAAACATTGATTTTTACGCACTAATTCGATTAACTTTTCACTGAAATCCATCACGGAGTTGTAAAAAAATACAAAAGTCGTCAACTGCCTTTGACGCGCCGCGCTGCACTGCGAACGCCCTGCCCCCGGTGAGCCATACTAACATGGCCGCCATAGTTATCCAGAAGCGCGGGCCCGCGCTCGAGCCGCGCTGCGCCGCGCAGGCGCTGCCTCTGCCCCGCTCTCGCGCCGCCTGGTTTGTCGTCCGGCAGTTTCAGAGCGGCGCGGCGCGGAGCAGTTTGAGCGCGGGCCCGCGTTAAAATTTGGTGTACCATAGTTCATAGAGTTTCTTGTATCACAACTTGCGCGGGCCCGCATTCAAACAGCGCTGCTACTGTCCTGCGTTTGGTTTGCCCAAGCCTTGACTTTTGTATTTTTTTACAACCGAGTGATGGATTTCAGTGAAAAGATAATCAAATTAGTGCGTAAAAATAAATGTTTGTATGATTTTAGAGACAAATATTATAGAAATATAACATTCAAGCTGCTACATGCGAAAATATATGAAAATTTTATCCTAATGACTTTCCAGCTCCGTGCATTGACGATGATATTCTTCTCTTCTTGTATTGATATCATGAACCCAAATTCTTTTGTTTCGCCTTAGAGCTAAATTGCAGTATGAATATTTTTCATCCGAGTCCGTGTCGTTCGAAATCTTAAATCTTGCAGCGCTGCCTGCCTAACCCGTCATGCGTCATACTGAACGCGGTTTAAACGCGGTCCCGCGTTGCAAATGCTTTGAACCTGCCGCTGCGTTCAGTGTGCCCACTCTGTTACTGTCCCGCGTTTGGTTTGCCGAAGCCTTAAAAATTAAGATGGGTTAAATGTCTGATTGATACAATAATTCATACTGTTTTTTATGATTTCAGGATTAATAAATTCCTAATGAAATCTGTTTAGGTAGAAATTGGGTAGAAAAGATGAATGGGTGCAATTCCTTCGTCCAGCCAGGCTGCGGCTTGGCGCGGCCGTTCTTTGTGGTCCAATTAAAATTTCAGACCAAGGACCTTTCACAGTTGTTCAACTGTTACTTTGAGTGGGTTCAATGGTTTAAATTTGATTATTCTAAGTGGAAGCCCTGATACTGTGTTGTGAAAGGTAAAATGTGAAACTTTTTACTAATTACCTACTCATAATATGAAAATATTTAATTTTCTTAATTGGTCACTAAGCTGTGTTCGAACACGCAAAAATCCGAAATCGAAATTAACACAGTTTAACCTGCCTAACACAAAATAAAACTGTCTAAATTTACTCGTCACGGAACAATTTTCATTAGAGAAAATTACGTGACTCTTTTATTAAGCCGGCTAACATGCCTCTCCCTCTTTGAAACTAAAACTTTTCCATTATGTTCCACAAGGTTGCGTATTCATACCATTTCTAAAAAAAGTTATTTTTAAAATGTATAATAATTGGAAAAGTTTTCGGCTTAAAACATAGCGCTATTGTTTTGGTTTTCGGTTATTCTATGATGAGGTTTTGTTGTGATATGACTTCTAATATTAGGATGACTTGTCATCATCATCATCATCATCATCGGCCCTTATTTATCCAATTTATGGATGTAGGCCTCCTCCATTCGACTCCAACGTTGGCGGTCTCGTGCCTTAGCCATCCAGTCTGGGCCCGCGTGTCGCCAGATATCATCGACCCATCTTGTCGGTGGCTTTCCTGGTGCTCTGGTGTGGGTTCGTGGTCTCCATTCTAGAAGCCGTCGCGTCCATCGCTGAGGCTTCATTCTAGCGATATGGCCCGCCCAGGATGACTTGTATTGCATAATAATCAGTGCTTGTAAATAATATACAAACTAGATGTCTCTTTCTTTAGTCGTATTTCTCATGATTGAGGGTCGTGGTCATTATATGGAATAAAACACACACAAGGCAATTTTAATGGAATGGTTTGCCATTGCCTTCTCCATTTCACACACTAGCTGATAATCATCAATCAGAGTGCAGGATTCCTCACGATGTTTTCCTTCACCGGAAGCAAGTGGTGGTTGATGAAAACTAACATAGGTACATGAGTCAGATTGGTATACTAACTCAAGTACGGGCAGGATTCAAACCTGAAACCTTTGCAGCCTTAGGTGAGCGCCTACCTCTCGGCCACCACCGCTTCAAACTAGATGTATATCGTTAATATTTTTTAAAAATAATTCAGGACTGTATTCAGGAAAATGAGTTCTATAAAAAGTTATAATCATTTTTCTGCTTCCTTTTTAAAGAAAAAAAAGCTACGAAACCCAAAATAATGAAATATGACATGCACTGATACGGACATAATTACCATCATTTGGATATATTAGCCTGTCGCATCACACAAAATCACAAAGGGAATTCCTACAATTGGGACTGGCTTTTATTAATCTGTTATTCGTACCATCCGGGTGGTTTGTCAGCCAATTAATAACAATACACCGTTGACTCCATATCAAGTTACCCTGAATGCACCTCTAGCGTGGTGGTAAGAGGGAATTTACAATGAATATTGGTGGTTTTGTTTGCTGTCGACTGTACTACATTGGCACACGCTGGGATTTGAGCATTCCAGCTGGATATGTCTCGTGTCTCAAAATTGTTTGGTCCTGCTAGATGGATTTGTAACAATTAATTAGCTGTACATTTGTGGGGTTAGAGATGTGATGGTTCTGTTTAATTGGGGTATAGTTTTATTGGGTTAAAATATTAATGGAAATTTTATGTCTGCATTTATTTGTTGACTGATTGAGGGCCAATATCAGGGATTTTACTATAGATATCGTATTATAGTATTGTCTATTAGGCTTAGATATCGAATAGATCATACTATTATTGCAAACGCGACTGTCTATTACGCTTTCATAGCTTAACCACTGCGCTGAATCGAACTTGGCATAAAGAATTAGTTGAAAACCTGAGATGAATTTATTAGGCAGGCTACTTTGTTTTTTCAATCAACGTGCACTGCTGTAATGAAAGTTTGTATGAAAAAGAATATAAACGTTACCGCGGGTGAAGCCGCGAGTAACAGCTATGTATTTAGAAATTGGCGCGATTTATCAGCGTTCCGTATTTACATAGCGCTAATTGTTTGGTCAAACTGATACGATGACTGATCCGGATCCCAGCGGGAATTAGCAGTTGGCATGCGGAATTGTGGACTTTAGAAATGCCAAAATTTATTATTTACTAGCCGCGCCCCGGGGCTTCGCTCCCGTGGGAATTGCGGGATAAAAAGTACCCTGTGTGCTGTTCCCGGTATTTTTCTAACCGTGTACCAAATTTTATCGGAATTCGTCCAGTAGATTTTGCGTGATTGAGTAACAAACATCCTCACAAATTCACGAACTTACATCCAAACTTTCACATTTATGATATTAGTAGGATTACTAAACTGACATTCCTGCGTAGCTTTTCCTGTGTATTTTATGTAATGAAATGTTATTAATATCTAAATGGAAATATTTAATTATGAAGATTTTAAAACTAAAATACAAGCTAATTTATAAATGGATACCTTATTTACTTAGGTAACTTTTATGGTTCAGTAGTTGTATAGGTACTAGCTGCACCTTCTAGAATTTCGAGTTAAAAAGTACGCTATGTGCTATTCACGATATTTATCTATAAGAGTACCAAATTTTGTAGAAATCCGTGCAGTAGATTTTGAGTAATTTGAGTCACAAACATAAATTCTTACACACATCCATATTTCCCAGTTTCACTTACCTATTGAAGGCAATGGCAAAAATAATTGCCAAGATAGTTGTTGTGTGTGTTTCATTTCATATATGACTACGACCCTCAGTCATGAGGAATACGACTTTTAAGGAGAAGGGTGTGAATAGTTAAACTATTATAGCTACTTCGTATTACTAGTAGAAAAATATAACAAGAGTAAAGATAGGTTAGATAGGATGTTTTGAAAGTATTACCACAGTGCACTCCATAGTCCAAACAGGAGCGGAATTCATGAGGGACATCCCTCCGCTCTCCTTATATTTTCAGCAGCTAAGGCGTTTCGTGGAATTTACTTCCTTGGTTTTATATAAAAAAAAATATATATAACTATATATTACTTATCCTTTTGAGGCCGGTTTATTAAATAAATTTCTTAAAAATTACAATCCAATCCAGTTAGGTAGGTACTTAAAATGTATTTCAAGATCCAGAGTAACGATATCAAAATTTACATTCTTTGATGTGAAGAAATGAAATTGAAACTAAATGACTAAACTAAAAATATAGGTAAATTACCTAAGTTATGTTTTGTCGCCGCTCTCATAAACACAGGATTTTATTTTATATATAAAGAGTATAAAATATATAAGGTCTGTGCTCAAAAACGAGACTTTTAGCGGAGGTGACTAACCTCTGAGTACAATTTGTTTTGAACTGTAGTTTGTAACATCTGGAGGCTACATGCAATCGTTAGGTAGAACCGTAGAACTAGTTTGGTGGAAAAGTATTCGGTTCTTACAATTATGTTATAACTTGTTTTTTTCTTTCTTTCTTAGTTTTTAATTTATTTTTAAGTTATTTAAGATTTTTTAGATTACTTTCAATGTATTATTTAATTATTTTAATATGTATAACTATGTACTTAAATAGGAAAGTGTAGGTATTATTTTAAGTTATTGATCAACAAGTAATTGTTACCTATACTATCACATAATTTTTTTCTGAAACCCTGTTAAATTTTTGATTGATTTTACTTTTTTAAATTTAATCTATACATATAATAAAACAGTAAAAATATTTTGTCTGTACATTTAATATTTTTGACTGAAATGGATAGAGGGAGACCTAAAAAGAACAATAGAAAGCAAAAAAATTTTTTTGGAATTTCTTGTCTGTCTGTCTGTCTGTCTGTCTGTCTGTCTGTCTGTCTGTCTGTATGTATGTACGCGTTTCACGCAAAAACTACTGGACGGATTTGAATGAAACTTTTTTTGTTGTATAGCTATTAAGCCTGGGCAACATATAGGCTATAATTTATTTTGAAAACTGGAACACCTGATGAAGTACCATAACGGAACAGCTAAACTATAAGTAATATGGAAATGGTGCCTTAACAAAAATCGTTCAACCTGATGAGCATTTTCTGCCGACGTATAAAAATTGAAGATCTGGAACATCTGATGAAAAGCTCCAAGAGACCAGCTACACTATAACATATATGGAAATGGCGCCTTAGCAAAAATCGTTCAACCTGATGAGCATTTTCTGCTGACGTATAAAAATTGAAGATCTGGAACATCTGATGAAAAGCTCCAAGAGAGATTTTTCATCTAAGCGAAACTCACGCGGGCGAAGCCGCGGGCGACAGCTAGTCTATACATATAATAAAACAGTAAAAATATTTTGTCTGTACATTTAGTATTTTTGACTGAAATGGATAGAGGGACACTTAAAAAGAATAATAGAAAGCAAAAAAATTTTTTTTGGAATTTCTTGTCTGTCTGTCTGTCTGTGTGTATGTACGCGTTTCACGCAAAAACTACTGGACGGATTTGAATGAAACTTTTTTTGTTGTATAGCTATTAAGCCTGGGCAACATATAGGCTATAATTTATTTTGAAAACTGGAACACCTGATGAAGAACCTTAACAGAACAGCTAAACTATAAGAAATATGGAAATGGTGCCTTAACAAAAGTCGTTCAACCTGATGAGCATTTTCTGATGACGTATAAAAATTGAAGATCTGGAACATCTGATGAAAAGAGAGATTTTTCATCTAAGCAAAACTCACGCGGGCGAAGCCGCGGGCGACAGCTAGTTGAAAAATATTTTTTACCCGCTGCCCGCGTAAATTATACACCAAAAATACCTTCCTCCATACACACCTAAAACCGAAAAAACGCATGAAAATCCTTTAAATAGTATTTGAGTTTATCGCAAACAGAGAGACAGACGTGGCGTGGGATTTTATTATTATAATCCTCTTCCTCCTCAATATCCTCCTCGAAATCGAAATTTCTCATAAATATTTTTTGTAAAAATAAATCCGCTTTAAAATGAACGAACATGTCTAAAACACACATTTCATTTTTCATTTAAGTGGCAGCTGTACCACGCCTAACAATGAATGCTCTGTTTTATTTTTATTGGTAATTAAACAATTAACCCTTTGCGATACAAAGGACCCACAATGGACCCAATTCTGTGGCTCCCCTCTGAGCGAAATTTTATACTCATTGAAGGCGTATAGTGGTGATTTTAGGGCGTTTGTTCACGAGGTGAAAGGAATACAGGAACCCCATTTAGTAAATGAGGAAGTTTTGCATCTGGGTACTAAAATGGAGGCTTAAATTAGGTGTAGATCTTTGTGCTGCCGAGATATTTTTCATTTTGTGCAACCCTTTGAGAGCTAACTGGAATGTAAAATTCTAAGAATGAGTATTAAATGTAATATACTTCTGTGTTTCCTTTGTTTGAATGTTTTCAACTTTTTAAATATTTATTTATATTATACTAGCTATCGCCCGCGGCTTCGCCCGCGTGAGTTTCGCTTAGATGAAAAATCTCTCTTGGAGCTTTTCATCAGATGTTCCAGATCTTCAATTTTTATACGTCAGCAGAAAATGCTCATCAGGTTGAACGATTTTTGCTAAGGCGCCATTTCCATATATGTTATAGTGTAGCTGGTCTCTTGGAGCTTTTCATCAGATGTTCCAGATCTTAAATTTTTATACGTCAGCAGAAAATGCTCATCAGGTTGAACGATTTTTGTTAAGGCACCATTTCCATATTACTTATAGTTTAGCTGTTCCATTATGGTTCTTCATCAGGTGTTCCAGTTTTCAAAATGAATTATAGCCTATATGTTGCCCAGGCTTAATAGCTATACAACAAAAAAAGTTTCATTCAAATCCGTCCAGTAGTTTTTGCGTGAAACGCGTACATACATACAGACAGACAGACAGACAGACAGACAGACAGACAGACAGACAGACAGACAGACAAGAAATTCCAAAAAATTTTTTTTGGTTTCTATTATTCTTTTTAGGTCTCCCTCTATCTATTTCAGTCAAAAATATTAAATGTACAGACAAAATATTTTTACTGTTTTATTATATGTATAGATTGCTCGTTGATCGGAAATTTCTACGTCCCAATGAGGTTTTTTTGCACAGCAGTAGAGTAGCGATAAAATTTAAAAAATAAAACACTTGGATCGGTATATTTTATGATTTATTTAATAAAAATCTCTTTTGACTTGAACACGATCACTAAATTACAGACAAAGAAATAAGTATTTAATGTAACATTGAGATTATTTACGTTGTGTATCAGTCGTATAGCTTAGAACAGTAGAAATTCTATTTGAAGGTACATCTGATGCTGGTGGTCTGATCATTTTTTTCTTGACATGTCTTGAAATGTCAAGAAAAAACGACATTTTAAGACATGTAATTAAGATGTTTCTTGACATTTCAAGACATGTCAAAAAAAAAGATCAGAGTTAGCACATAATATCTCGATGATCAGATCATTGTTTATTTGCTGGCAAATATGTTTATTATATTAAAGTTACGAAAGTAATTATTATAAATAAAAAATGTCTCAAATTGCTTTACAATCAAATGCAAGGCTTTTTCATATTCCACCAACATCGGATGTGATATAAATTAATAATTTAAAAAAACAATGTGAATCGTCATCACGTCATGTGAATAATTTGAAATATTGTACACTATATTTACATAAGCTTAGGCGAAAATAGGCCTTAGAGTAGGCCATACTTTCCAATGCGTCCAGACCACTCCGACAAATAACAATAGAATATTATTGTTTTACGTCAGACTGGTAGTGAATGTGTCAATAGTAAACGCACGAGCTTACTGTGAAGGCATAGAAACTTTCACAGCTGTTCCACAATGTAGTTTACCTATTTGATTTGTTTACCATAAACACTATTTATGGACAAGACAGAAAAAAAATGGATTGCACTCGGTTTTACCATTAAAGTCACTAAGTGTAGTACAGTCAATAAAGTAATTATACAGGACCGCAACTTCAACAAATATTTATAAAGAAAATAATATTTTGCAATTAAACTTAACATTATAATAGATATAATTGAAATCTATTGTATTGTTAAGTTTCATTGCATTAGTATTATAATTTTCTGAATAAACCTTTGTTAAAGTTGCGGCCGTGTGCTTAATTACTTTGTTAATTATATCTTTATCAATATTGTCAATGCTAAGTAATCTAAAAAATTGAGTGAAAATTTAAATATTGTCCAATAATAAAACGAATGAAAAAAATGAAAAAACAAAAATGATGATTTATTTTAATTTATTTACATAACAACATTTAAAGTTTCCTTTAAAATTCTTGTTTTTTTTAATGGACTGAAACGACAAAAATCATTTCGGAATCCACAGTGTGAATCAGCTGCTAAAGGTCATGCCCTAAAACCTGTAGATATAAATTGAAGTAAAAAGGGGCCTCATTTTGCCATGACAGCGCGAATGTAAAATAAGATTACATGAAAGAACATCGTAGAAATAAAGAAATAGGGGAGCGTCAGAAGTGTTGTGGATGGAATACAGATTAGTGTCGTAGCCGTCAAATGTGATATTGGGTAGAAGAATTTATTATGAGAAAGTTCTAAAAGTATATTCATTTAATTATACTGTATTCATTTAATTATAATTACAAATTTTGGCAGTAATTTTGTTTTTATTGATAGGTAGCCAAATAAGGCCAAAAATGACTGATTGAGAATTAGTGGAAGCACTAACGATATGAGGCAAATATTGTAAAAAAAAGAAAAGACAATGTAATGTTACAGACAATTATATTGATGAAGTCTTGCTCGTACGACAGGCAGATAAAAACAATAGGATTTGGACAACATATTTTAGCTTTGATAGTTCACAGTAAGAAAGGTAAGACAAGCCCCGAGGCAAAGATATTAACGAGAAGTAAGAATAATTTATAAAAGAAATACTATTAAAATGTAAACGATACGAAATCGCAACCGAGTGCGCAAACTGAATCCGACAATAGAGCACGACGAATGCCACTCGCTCTTCATTTAATTCAATAGATTTACCTTCAAGATTTTCCATTGGATTTTTTTTCAAAGAGCGGTTTGCAAAGGATATTTGTGTTTCTACTAATCGACTGCGCAGCTTTCATTGGAGCTAAAAGACTTTATTGATAGTGGGATAATAAATGTCAGTCATAACGTAGGTATAAAATATCAAATACCTATGGAAATTCCTGAAAATCAAAAGAAGGTGGAAAATTTAAAAATATTTAAGATAGCGCTTGAGTATTACAGAGAGTGTCACAGCGTAAATACAGCTTGAAAATTAAAAAAATACTTTGATGAAAAATGCAAATATGGACGGAGTGTAAAATTGTATTTTATTTATCAAGTAAATTCACGCTATCATGGCTTTTATATCAAATAAAACGTATCTTCATTTAAAAGCCGTCTATGGAACGAATACCAAAGCAAATTGAAATGTGACTATGTAAATATATTACTGGTATATAGTAACTTAAAAACAGTGCACCATCTTTTTTTATAGGTATTTACAAAATATACAACTATTTACTAACAATTATTAACATTTGCGTTATTTCGACGAATAACATTTATATTTATAAAACAAAGTTTATACACGGTTTCTAAGAGGTATTAAAAATAAATAGGTTGGACCATCTATATAATTATCAAATACATATTTAAATGATTTCAATCAATTAAATACAGAATATTTTTACACAGTTGAGATTGCAATAGAAATGAAAATCGTTTCAAATAGGTAATGACAATTTCACTATTAAAATTCGATGACAATTATTTTACAAAAGTATTTACGTGGCCGGTTTTATAAATAAAAATAAATATTTTGTTAAATTTACAGAACATACACAAGTGATTTGCTATTTCTAAACAATGTTATAAAAGGATGTAATGATAAATCTTTTATAACTGACCAAGAGAATAAGTTATACGTCAACAATACCAAATAGCAAAATTCATTGATCATCTAAAGTGCAATGAACTGTTAATTAGCTAAAATGGCAGCATCATAATTATCATGTACAAAATCTGATTCAAATTATCAGCCTTTTCATAGTACCTATTACTACTAAAATTGATAAGTAACAACAAGGTAGTCATTACGTTTCTATGAAACGATCCCAATAACAATACAAATAATTAATTAGGCTTTTCTATCACTTCACCGTATACACGCCTCATTACAAAAGTCATTTTGTTACCACCGCACACTTCCACACACCTGTTTGTCTTTGAGACTCATAAAGGTGTCGTCACACTGTAATTTATCCGCATAAAGTCATTTGGAATGTTTCCGTTGAAATGATTTACAAAGTTCTATCGTGATTTATGTAACTATTTTTGTGTTTATCGCTGTCCCGTCGTGTTTAGCAGTCCCTCTAAGGAGTTCGAAGCGGGGATGGCGAGGGGGCCGGGCCCCTCAGCTCTGTGCTAGGGAATCCAACGGCACCACCAGTTTTCCGTTGGAGTAGCTGTAACAAAGAAAATATTGCAATTAGAATATTATTATTTTGACAGCTACAAATCTTTTGATTATTCTAAATGCTTTGCTCATAAAATATAGGTAAAATATCACAAACTATCCATGCCAAAAAACTTATGTATACAATGTATAAAATTATGCACTAGATATTAACCTGTATGGTATAGTAGTTGTTCTGGATTTAGCTCTGCTTGGCCTACAGGCTTCATCTGCAACCAAGAGATTTCAAATTCAGAAATCTGAGATGAACATTCATTTATTTTCAAAGTAGACGTTTGTCTTATCGACTTATCTACAAGTTCCGCTCATAACGCATCGACGAGACTTAATTAAGTGGTAGCGCATGCTATTGTCTCGGTTCTTGGGGAACAAAACTTATCTCGAGTCAAAGTTTGCAGAAGTAATATCTGCAATACCTTAATGAGGGAACTTTGTATCGACTTTGTTAATCGCTTCTGACCCAGCCGTGTTGCGCTGCTTGTTATCGACTCTCAGTATTTCGGATGTTACGGTCGCTTTTATTACAACAAAATATCTCATTATTGTGTTTTGTGAACAGTGATTAATGTGTAAAGAAAATCAAAAGAATTGGGATTTTAAAATCCGCAATGATAACAATAAACTTTATTTATGGACGCGCCAATGCCAATTGGAAAAATAATATAAAATAAAATAATATCACTGCTATGAATGAGATTCACGAAAACAGTCTTATATTGAAAGTTGTTTGTATTTGTTGTGTGATTAGGGCCTTACCATAGAGCGGCTAACATCGTTGTGAGAGGCACGCATCGCATTTGACGGGCTCGGAACGCCGCTTGCCCTGAGAGCCCTGCGAGCCGGACTTACGCCGGAAAGTGTACCTAACGAGCAGACCTGCAATGCAAAACGCCGCACCGTTAACAAAATAAACAAAATAACCAAAACGAAAATAACAAATACAGAGCAACGCGCGCGTCCATCTGAAAAACGCCTATGGGCGAACGAAAGCGGGCGAAATAAAAAAGGGATGATACTCTCAGGGTTTTCACGACTTGATACCGCTCGGATTCATTCACGTTTTATGTGAGAAAAGATCTTTATACTTCGTGCAATTTTGTACTAAAAATATATTTTGTTCTGTGTGATGGCTGTAACATGTTTAAAAGTATTGTCTGAAAGTTTTGTTTGAGCTAAATACAGAAGTTAAAAGTTATTTTTTGTAAAAGCAGCGCTTGTAATGCTAAAATGTTTAAGAACTTTCCATGCAAGTGAACAACTACATGAATATAATATGAGCTACATTAGACTGAAAACAAAGTAAAATGCTCCATGCACTTACCAGTTAGTCCTGCTTTGTTGATGCTATTAGAGCTTGAAAACCCAGATATTTTCTTCCATGCCTTTTTATTCCAAAATCCACTAGTTTTTGCATCTCCACAGCTTGAACTTCGCGGAGAAGGAGCATCTTTTGGACACCGTATTCCACATTCATCAGCACCAAGTATACGGACACCAGCTCCTCGAGTTCCATATGCTACTGCAGGTAAGTGAGGTACCGATCCAGTGGGCTTGCGCCGCAGGCTGCCAACGTAACTTGCTCCACTACTACTGCCACTAAATCCGCTATCTAAGTCTGGAGGATTACAGCTTGCTGGTGAAAGTAATTCATCCGTAGGACCTACTCGTAACAATTCTTCTATATTATCTCTATCTTCTGCCCGTTCTGAATCTGGTGATTCACATTCAGGCATTAACATAGCCTCAACGCTAAGATTCAGTTCTCCTAAAATTCTTTTATGCCTGGACTCTACCCTGCGTACTTCTTCCTCTACCACACTTCGATCTAATGAGACAAGAGATTGTCGGGGAACATATCGGTGTTTTGGACACGTCCTAGAACCATCTGTAATTTCTTCATATATATTTTCTTCTGTTCCATATCTAGTTACATAGTTGTGCCTAGCGGATCGTTCTCGTGGAATACCACCACGGCCTCTTTGGCGATTTGCTTTTCTAGACGACGATGGCATAGATAAATGATGATCATAATATGCATAAGAATAGTCAACTGGTTCAAACCGTTCCATCGTCGCAGCAATATTACTTCTATTCCAAGTCTGTGGTGGAGGTTCTCTTGATAAGTTGACAGCAGCTAATCTTGCTGGTAAAATTTCATCCAAATCTCGGGCACATCTCTCGTCCAAAGACTGAGCGCCATCATCTTCTTCTCTTCTATGCTTCCTATGAGGCCGTCGAGCAGTTTGTGATCGTGGATGAGATCGATCGCAGTCTGAGCCATGGCCGTGGTTATAGTCAGGTGTGTGACTACGATTATAATCAATCGGACGATGTTTGCAGTCTAGAGTATGGTGATATTCTGGCGTATGTCTCAAACTATAGCTTGAGTTCCCTTCGTAGTCAGATCTATCATAAGAAGGGCTATCATCAGCATTGCTCGTATGTGGATGAGGACAATCTGCTGCAATGCCAGACTCAGAGGATGGGTAATCATGTACTTCAGCTGTGATCAGGACACGATCGTCAGGCCGTGCAGGCTCTGAGGCCGCATGGCGATGGTGCGGCCGAGGTCTGGTGGTTTCGCGACAACTGGCAAACGTTCTCTGAAGAGAAGGCGTAGGGTACCGCCCGCAGCGGGAGTCGTACACCGCCTCCCCCGGCTCGTCGGGGCTTGGCGGCGCGCTTCGTGATTCCATAGTTCATCCTTTCATCTCCAATCAGTGTCTGTAAATAATGAAAAAGAAAACTGTAGCAATAAATTACGCAACACTTAACTTAGTAATAGGCTATATTGTGACTTGAGAGTACATATACATGCTTAATATCGTCTCCATTGAAAACGTGGCAAATAATAAAAGTTTGTTACGGTATGTCCCATGGGAGATAATATTAATAGATTATGCTGTGGAGGATATTGTGTATGAAATATTTTACTTTTAATAAAGGTCCCCGAGACGGCCTCGTTGCCGAGCCGAGGGCAATGAATCCGAAATTACATGGTCCGTGATAAGGGTAGGGTGAGTGGCGATCAACACAGCAGCCGACGTCGATATATCATCATCAGTCGCTGTTATGAATCAGGAGACGGGAGTACACGGTTGTTTACATTATATAACCGACGGGATACAATCAGTATAAACTTCTGGAGTTAGAATTTGAGGAAGTTACGAGATATTCAATTGGGTGAACAGTAGTCTTTCTGTGATGATAGATATATATTAATACATAGGTATATATTAAATAACATAAACTAGGTACCTACATTACACATTAAAACTATATACATTTTTTAAAATGTAATAAAAGTATGTATGTATTTCAAAAAGTCGTCGCTATTGTTTAGAAAGAAATAAAACACTCTCCCAAGTATGATGACTTACGATATTAACAAATGCAAATACAACAAAAGGAATTATTTATAAAATATGCTAAGCTTTCGGTATAATAAATACAAATTAAATTTGAAACATTGCTACAAATCTATAGTGAAATAAGCAATAAATTCTACGTCGCGCCGCAGTGGCTATGAATATTCAAGCAAATCTGATCGCATCTGAAATACAAAATTCCTTACCAATTTTTGTTGCGAATTCTCTAAGCTAGCTAGAGAATTCCAGACCAATTTATTAGGATAACGATAAGTGTCCGTGAACTAGAGTGTCGCATGGCAAGGGCGGGACACAGTCTCGAATAACGAGGACACAGAAAAAACGCCTCATGAAAATATTACAGCTACTCATCTACGCGAGTTGTATTCCTAACTAATCCCTCAATTTATTATTTACTTTTATTCCAGTCCACTATGTAAACTTATAACATTTCGGTCTGACTGCAATAAAAATATAACTGATCCTCTCTAGATAGGTAAGGACCTAGGATAAATTTCCATCTAAGGTGACGTCTTTTTTTTTCGTGTTATTAATTGGCCAACATTATATAAGAATTTTGATTGTCAAGTTATTGCAGTTAGTCTAGCTTACGAATAGATAGAGTATAGAGATAGAGTAGTAGAGTATATTGAGGCGGATGTCATAATTATGTGCTCATAATTTTTATTACTACATTATCCACTAAACAATAATCTGACAGAAATGCAACGAGCTCCAATGAATATTCAAAAATATCCACCAGAGGACAGACATCTGTCAAATTCAAATGACAGTATTGTACCATTGACAGCGCCGACTAGTGGGCGTAAAATACGATAACCCTCATTCCGTTCCCTCGTCATTTGCGTCATCGTTCCCCACGGTTGCCATGGCAACGTGTCGTCCCGCTTTATCGCGCTTCCGCCCAATATTCCTCGCATGTAAATCATCATCAGGCGAGCCTCGTAAAGGGCCCGTTGACCGTCCGGTGGCCGTAATTTGTTAGCCCGCAGTCTAGTCCCTCCCCGTGGATTGCTCACATTGATTGTGTATACAGGGATCATAGAAATACTACGCCAGGGAGTTTAACGATAACAATCTCCCACTAAAAAGCACTTCACGAAGTAAATTTTCTTAGGTAGGCTAGTTAATTTACATTTTTATTCAATACCTACAAACTGTTTATGAATCGAGACCTCATTTACTTCTTTACATATTCAAGTAAGTACGTGAATAAAATTGCGTTATTATTTCACGAATAGCTAACATTAATCATTAATCACTAACACTTATTAAAACTATATCAGTATAATAAATGAACTGGCTAACAAATAGGGCTTTTCTCCTTTCATAAGTTGGATAGGAAATCTATTTAAACCAACAAAAATAATTTTGACACGACGCGTGATATCAGCATTTTCCCCCCTATCTTTTTACCCTCGCTAAAGCATTAGAATATATTATGAGGGTGTAAAAATCACGCAATGGTCCTAATACTTTTGTAATTGCATTGAAATTTATAACGCAACCTTTTTTAATATGACTTAATTCGACTTTTTCAACGGGCCATGATGCGGTTATAAAAACATTAAACAATTTTTTTTTACTTGTTCAAGATTCTCATATTGTTTATTTTAATGGCAAATTCACACATTTTTCATAACGACTTACAAATCCAAGTTACTTTGATTTCATTGGAACTGTAAGAATGTACAAGTCATTCCTTTTTGGGGTCCATCTTTGAAGCCATTAAAAGTAATGTACAAAACAATGTCCCTTTTTAATTAAAAATAACTTTGCTTTATATTTTCCTTAATACGAGCCTCCAATAAAACGATCAAAAGACGTCGGAATTCTTCGACGAAGCAATGAAATCAGTATCTGATGTGGGGATCAACTTTTATATTTAAGTAGGTGGATATTACTTGTCCAAAGAATTTGATCCTGACATACTTAGAATATTAGTTCTGTGTACTATTTTAGTTCTTAATATTCGTATATGTGTAATGTAAAAGCAAAATTCTATGCTGTGACTAGAGACGAAAAACTAGTTACGACTGCCTCTAGAAAACTGAAATGACCTATGTACGGTCACGAACATTGATAAGTATACAATTTTAGACCCTATCACATGTCTGAAGGACCGAAGTGTTTACATATTAATATGCTCGTGACTGTACTCGTATAGATACAGTGGATACAAGACATCTGCAAGCTTAAAATTATACTTGACGGTACAGGAGTATGGTTGAACATAAAAAAGGAATAGTTTCGCACAAAATTGATTTCCAAGATGGCGACATTCCCTTGCTATTACGCCATTATAAATAATCATCATCCATCATAAGACGATAAAATAATAAGTGTTTCATTCTCCATGCACCCTCGTGTCCATTCATTATAAATAATAGGTTTTTTGTGGCGTGGACACATGTGTTGTGCGCGTCCTAAGTAATTGCTATCAATAGTAAATTGGACACTGATGTTTTGTGAAAATTATACGCTGTCTTGCATTCGCATTAAATCTATTTCCAATATCATTTATTGTTGCTAATAAATGAAGCAATATCAGAAATTCAGATAATACATTTGCCGTGCGCTTGTTAGTTTCAAATGTATGTATTTCTGTTTTTAGATTTTGTTTTATTCGTGCTATCGTTATTGTTTTTCAAAATACACAGAAATTAGAACACATAAAGGTGTTTCATTATCATAGGTTCAAGAGCTAAATCAGCTAAATAGATGCTGATGCTGATGCATCTATTTAGCTGATTTAGTTAGATTATTGGGAGTAAAACGGCGGTATAAAACTATTGTTATAATTTCAAATAAGTACCTATAGAACCTTCAATCGATCATAAAAATAAATCTTCTTCAAATAGTAATAATTATCTCTTGCATTCATGTTACAAGTATAATAACTTAATAACGAACGTGATTATTCGTATCAAAAGTTTAAATAGAATCAAATGCTTTCACACTTCGCACAATCTCACAAGGGATTCAAGGGTTGGTTCATTAAAATTCAGTATAAGCTGAGGGCGCATTAGTAGCGAATAGGTGTGCTTTGTCTTAACAATTATCCCTCGGTGTAAACTTGGTTTATTGCTGAAATTAGACGCAAGAGTAGAGGCGTGATGTCACGTGATACTTAGAACTACGTGAACTTAGTTTAATATGCAGAATATACACGAAGTAAGGCATATCTTTATATAATTATCCATTCATGTGAACTTGTAAGCTTATAATCATAATATTCTATTTTTACTTTATTAGAAAAAGGAAGCATATTTTGATAAGAAATTTTCTTAATTAATCGCGCTCACAAAATCTTCGTATGTTTTTATACGAGCGAGATTAATATGCCAAGTTTCATTATAAGGCTATAGACATTTTATGATAGGATAGCATATTCCTTGGAGGTGAACCCGGAAATATGGCAGGGTCTGACTTTCAATAACACATTTTTAAGGATTTGTGTCGGGATCATTTTGTTACGCAGCAGGGAATATTCTGAAGTGAACGATGGAATTAGTCTTTACGACGACCTTCCATTTCAGCAACGAATATGTCCAAATTGTTATGACGGTAGCGTACAGGTGTGTGGGGTTATAGCATCTCGCTTATTGAAAGAAAGGAAAACATTTCCTTTTTTAAGTTTGACAAAGTTTTTACATAGTGCTGCTCCAAATAATTCTTCTTCTTTAATAATACCTGCCCTACTATCTCTATTTTAAGTATTTGGCGAAAAAATAAATCTTATAGACCACCACCTGCTTCCGGTGAAGGAAAACATCGTGAGGAAACCTGCATATTGGCTGACTGCCACTAGATGGCGGTAGTCGTAAAAGTCTTGTCAGATGCCTGTAGGCGACTTGAATAAATTCTGACACAAGCACTCGATAAGAAAGAAAGAAATAGATCTCAAATTATAACTAAATTGTGTAATAACCAATAAATCATATTATTATCCGTAACCCTTTAACAAAATTTAAATGTTTTAAAAAAGAAAAGTGTGTCTGACTAAAAGCATTCTACCCAATTTAGAGTAGAGTAAATACAACTGTCTATGTTATTTCGATCCGTTTCAAATTTCACCGTGTTGTAATCCATTTCGGACACTTAAAACGACCGAAATGCTGTCGTAAACATCTTGTTATTTCAGTTAAATGTATAAATGATAAAATGCCGCTAAAATCGAGCGTTTCTAAGTGAAAATTTGCGTCGACTGGAGGAAACGAGCCAACGAATTGGCTACCAACCCATAAAATGTAATGTCACATCCATTTGCAATTCCAAGAGTCCTCAGCCTGTATTATGCCTAATAAAATTTACATATTTAAATTAAAGTGCAAAATAACAAGATACTGAAACCATCGGGAAGACTGTCCGGGGTTTTTACGCATTTTGTTATTTCATGATTGCTGTCTTGTATAAATCTGAAACGAATCAGGGCTTTGCTATCGAAAAAAGTTTTCAATTCAATTAAGTATAAATGAATAAGCGATGATTATATTATAAGGTACTTATGATGATTATATTATGTCTTTGATTTTTATAGAAACACTAGCTTTCGCTCGCAGCTTCGCCCGCGTTAGTTTCCCACGGGAACCGTGCCTTTTCCCGGGATGGAAGGTACCCTATGTCCTTCTACGTACTTCTACCTATGTGTATGCGAAATTTTAGGAAGATTGGTTTAGTAGATGAAGCGTGAAGAGGTAACAAACAAACAAACTCACTTTCACATTTATAATATTAGTTAGGATTAGAATATACACAATAGCCGGAAAACATTTTATTTCTCCAATATATTGCTGTATAATCATTAAAAACAAATGAACAAATACCGGGGTTTATCACCCTTACCAAATTTTCTATATAAACTTCGGAAAATACTGGTACTGTCACTTACTTTGTATGAGAATTTGGTACCGGTATTGTGGATGTATTGTCCATGGGGGGTTTTACCGTAATCGCCACGCTTGGCAGGCGGGTTGGCGATCGCAGTGTGATGGCATATAGTACGCGGAAATATGCTGCTGCCCATCCTCCGGTGTTTTAAATCCCTTAGTCGCCTCTTACGACACCCACGGGAAGAGATGGTTTGGTGCTATTCTAGGGCCACACAGACCACAAGCCCTGACAAATAAATATCAGTAAATTTGTTTATCTTGCTCAAAAAAGCGAAATAAACCATGATTTGTTTGACATTACATGAACTGATAAGGACACTCGTAAAAATTACAAGTTGATATCGATAATGTGATCCATGTAAAATGTCCATTCACAGACACTGATACGGTATCTATATCGTATCTCGTATGGCGTGGCAACATCCAATACGGGAAACAGTAATGGTACAACCGACTGCACTTTAACCTATCCCAATTTGTTTTAAATTCGCCTTTATTACCACCGTATGGAGTTTATGCAGGGAAATTTACATGGTGGACTGTACTTAGCTGATAAAGTACGTGGACACATAGGTAGGTACTCCCAATATCCAATACGCACACGCGTAACTGAACCTTTGACATCAATCACAGTGCACATAATGCCGGTGATCTGTTCGACATATTTTATGCTATTGACTCTCCATTTACACCGTTATGTATCTCAAATAAAATTTGTAGGTATTTTGAGGGTTTATGTTTTTGGTTAGTTTTATGTATTTAAAAAAATGTTTTTCTTAGAATCTGTAATGTGGTAACATCAATATGTTATGTATGTATGCATACTTATAGCGCTTTTATGAGTAGCTAGTATTGCTTCTTGTCAGGCTTTGCAATGGGCCAAAGGCAGATAGACGTTTATTTAGGGTTAAAATATTCGGTAACTGAGTAAAAAGTATTGTCAATAAGGTGATTTTTAGGTATTTTATAATTGCTAAATGATCTCTTTGGCAAGTATTATTTCTTTGTTTGAGGAGGTATTTCTGAGTGATTGTCATTGTTATCCAAGTCACATAGCAGAATCTAACAAATAAAAAACTATAAGATTTTTTTTTAAGTTTATTCACCTTGAAGACACATTAAACAAACCCCAACAGAACTTAATAGGTGGCAGCTTGAGAAGTTGAGAACTACGAAACTACAGGTAGTAACAAATTTTATGATTCAATTACAGAATGGTGTGATGGGGTGCCTTTACTGCAGCGTTATCGTTGATGTACTCATTTGGCTGATAAGGTTCTTGTTTATTTAGACAGACGTTAATTATAAATACACACAAACTGAACTGCTATCGTAATAAACAAAGCATAATTGATACAGCCCTCATAACACGAAGTAGGTAACGAGAGGAGGTGCGCATAGACATTTTACATATGAAAGACAGTGTCCGCATTGGGAGGGGAGCGGGGGACGTATACTTACCGTAGACAGAAATTAAAAAATGAACCCTTATTGGATAGACGTACGACTTATTTTATCTTATTTTAACAAACTGTATAGCCACCTATTGGCCAGTAGCAGAATTATTTTTGCAAACTGTTTTACTAATTCTCTTGAGTTCTGCTATTACTCACTAGATGGCTGTACTGACAGGCGCGTATCCACCGCTGTGGGAATAATTACGTAAAAAATACTTGCGAGTGAAAATATATACTTTTATCGCGTGATTCCTTGTTGTGTGTGTTACTTTTACACCCCACAATACAGCACTTCATTGTTAATCAGCACAATCTAAAATTTCGCGTAACTTCGACACATCTGCGGCACGTGTTGACACTGTGAAGTGAACTCCGCGAATGCGACAACAGTGACGTCTGGTGGCAAATAGTTAGAAGCCTCAAGTTGGTCGACTGGGGACAGCCGTGCAATCGCCATAAGTAAATTCATACGAAACGCAACTGAACCGCGATCGTTACGCCATTTTCCGGATGATTCCGTATCGCGGTAATATTTTGACAGCTGCTTGAACCGAAGCTAGATCGTAGATCAACCGAACCGTTGTCAAAATAAAAAGTTCCAAAGAGGCTGCTTTTTTTCGATCGTTGCTTAAACGTTGAGGTGTTTTGTGGAAAATCTATCACTTCCAATATTATTTTCATGGAAATAGCTAATGAATTTGATGTGGCAAAAGCTCGGGCCACAGGAAAACATGAGAATCAGTGAGAATATTAGTGATCGTATTTAGACAAAATGCTTTCATATAGTATAAAGACACAAGCCATTCGAACCATCACAAGCTGCAGCTGCTCGTGAGAACGGACAAAAGGAGCTAGTGGCAGCAATGCAGCATGCCGGCGGCCAGAGGTGTCCTTCAGCTGGAATTAGGACGCGCACGAAGATGCTCTCATAAATCGTTTGTGGTCAAATACGGGCAAGAGCGGTGCACAATTAAAGACATTTTTACATTAGTTTAGCTATTTAATAGTGAATTTTGATTACAACAATAATCTATACAAGTACTTACCTAGTTAAGTCCTTCAATGTGTTTACTTATGTGTGCTTGAACATATTAAAATTGTGTAACGACGGCCAGTTACTGTGTGCCCAGCCAAGCCAAGCCAAGCCAACCTGTGATACCAGACAATCACAAGGTCCTAGCCAATGCCAAGGTGACACATGCCAATTCCATAGAAAAACCCGAGTCCGAGCAGCGGGCCCTATGAATAGCTGCGGGTCCTTTTTTTGGGAGTCTATTCGCCTTCCTCTATGTTATTTAAAATTCAATTCTATGTAATTAGAATAGGAAAATCTGTGCGTGTTTGTGTGTGCTAAATAGACTGCTTTGTTTGCAAAAGTACAAGTGACTTACTACCACAATATAACATTTTTTTTTAAATTTGTTTTAGATTAGATTTTTTTAATTGTGGAAAACTTGCAAAAATGTTTTCCAAATAGTAAGTAACAATGCTATCATATTATTATACATTCTTCAACATAATCCAACATTACCAATACTACTAGGGTAATACAATTAAGCAAATAAGAGCTTAACATTATCAAAATTTTTCTGAACTGAACAAACAAAAGAATAAAACAAATATGTAGGTATCATTGCATTGTAATAGATTAAAGTAATTAAAAAAAAAAGAACTGAGTATTCCACATTCTATGAAAATATTGCATTGTGCGAGCAAGAAAATTATTGATAAGTGGAAATTGATCTTAAATAATATGAATAGAAAATAGATAGATAGATCAACACTTTATTGCACCATTTACAGAAAATAATGTAAAGTAAGACAACCATTTATTTTAAAGCCATTTATTTTTAATTTAAAATTACAGGTATAGGTAGCTCTATTAATTAGGGAACTGTTTTCAGCCCTTAATTTATTTCCATACTCCGGCTTTTCTGGCTTGTCTGTGGGTCCTGGATGTTCCTGTTGGTGACTATGACTAGACCGAGTGTACTGAACTGAAACAATGCAATAAATACCATTAAGTATAAGGGCCTAAACTTCTATGTGTATGTGAAATTTCAGGAAGATTGGTTCAGTAGATAAAGCGTGAAGAGGTAACAAACAAACAAATAAATTGTTTTATTAGCTTGTTGATTAGCATTTATGCCAACCAATTAGGCCCAAACCCGGCACTTTAAATCATCCCATACATAAAAAGTACAAAGAAATTGGTAATAGTTTATACATAGTATTACAGCATGGAAATCCTTGGGGGAGGCCTTTGTCCAGCAGTGGACGTCTTCCGGCTGAGAGATGATTACAGCATATTTATCCTTACTTATTACAAAATAAAATCCCATACCGCATCTGTATGTTTCTCAAAAAAATGGGGTGGGTCTTAAGGAAAGTTTTAGTTTATAATTGACGCGGGCAAAAGTAGCTAATATTAAAGGTAGTAAGTGCATAGATCATACCTTAGCCCATTCTTTGCTTGTTCTAGTGAGCATTTAATCTTTTCCTGCATTTTCTCCATAAGCGTGCCACTGTTACACGTGCTTCCTTTGACCTCACTCTTTTCAATGAGCGAGGTCTTGGTACTGTTCGAGATAGTTCACAGGGAGCTGCAATTGTTCGACACTGGCTTGCCGACGACGTTCCATTTTCAGCAACCGTACCAGTTGGATATTAAATATAAACAATCTGCCTCTTCCTCAAATAATTTCATAACCCTAAGTCCTAGCCCTTCATTTGGGCGACCTTCATCAAACAAATACTATTGTTTATGTCCACTTGAAATGTGAACCGTAGAAGAGTCCATAAATTAGTCCCAAATCACATTTGTTTCCTCTTTAATTCTGCTCATGTTGATAAACAACCATTGTTCCAAGAAAAGCGATAACAGATGAAATATGAAGAAATATCTTGAGAGAGATATCTACCTCTAAAGATAGGTAACGTAAATAAATATTGAGGTAATTATGTAGGTACCTAAATCTAAATATAACCTTAAAAACAAGCAAATGATAGACAAAATACCTAGTGCGTTCAACAAGGTTCAACATAATCGATTGTCGATTATACTCAAATCACAGGTATTTACAAAAATACTTTACAAATATTAGCGTCCAACTCTAACGTTTCAAGAGTGATCATGTTCCAGTTGCGATTCAAGTTCGATTGTCGTTTCAAAGTTAGTGCGATTCTGAAATCGGCTGAATTGGATCGCAATTCTACCACGGCCGACGTTGAATCGTAACCGATCCTTAATCGAACCGTAGTGTTATAAATTAGCGCGATTGCACTGCAGGTCTACTAGCTTATGAACAGCTCTTCTTCATATGTGCTCTGTGCCTCATAACACGAAGTACATAATAATAGAGCTTTGCTTGGTGCCAATAGTAATAATAAACATATGATACGTATTGTTGAAGTATTATATTGTTTTATTTATTTGTATTACTAGTTCCGCATCAAATATCCGCTCCCGTGGGAATTTCGGGATAAAAAGTACCCACTGATTTAATTAAAATCCGTCTAGTATTTGCGTGATTGTGTAACATTTATGTTCGTGATTGAGTAATATTTATATAGCCAGTTTAATCCGGCTATAAAATGCATTCGCATGCTACAAATAAAAATAAGTAAATATATAAATGCAAAATTGATCGTTACGTTATTTTAAATATTATACCCTACTAGCTTTTGCCCGCGGCTTCGCCCGCGTGAATTTCTCTTCCCATGGGAACAGTGCTTTTTCCCGGGATGAAAGGTACCCTATGTCCTTCTCCGTACTTCCAGCTATGTGTATGCGAATTTTCAGGAAGATTGGTTCAGTAGATAAAGCGTGAAGAGGTAACAAACAAACAAACAAACCAACAAACAAACAAACAAATAAACAAACTCACTTTCGCATTTATAATATTAGTTAGGATTGAGGTTCAAAATAAAAAAAATAAACCTGAAACTCATGTAACTATACTTATATTATTATTTCTATTTTTTTTGGCAAATCACATAGGTATTTGATTCGACAAGCTAAAAAGAACCCAGTTAAATTCAATTAGTTAATAGTCTCATCTCATTATATATTCAATGGTGGGAACTAAGTAATAAAAACTAAAATATCAATTTTGTACGTGGTATTAAAATGCGGTATCCGTATCATTACCATAACATTGTTTATTTTATGATGTTATTAATTAGTCAAGAATTTTTATCGATTTACGTTTCTTTTTATGCAGCTGAGTTTGTGCCAACCAATTATCGTCTCTTTGCTCACTAGTGGCTGTTACTGTCGAGTGAGGTCTGTCATATAGATCAGTAGCGGATTTAGGGGGGGAGGGGCACGGGGGCACGTGCCCCCCCAGACTGTTTTTTTGTGTACCTACTGTGGAGGGAGATTCCATGACAGTGCATATCAAATTAAGAAATAACTGAAACGTGCCCCCCCCAGATTGTTGTGTACCTATTGTGGAGAGAAAAATCCATAACAGTGCATATGAAATAAAGAAAAAAAAACAGAATTTTTTGTGCCCAAATCTGGTCCTTCTGCAGTGGCGTAGTGAGAGCAAGTCTTTAGGATTCGTTTCAAGGCGGACGGCAACAGCATCAGGACGGATGTCGATTTGTTGCACCCCCCCCCCCCAACATGCATAGTCCGCCACCGTCTTCGTGCCCCCCCCAGAAAAAAGTCCTGGATCCGTCGTTGATATAGATCAGATACTTTCATCAGTTATCAAATTCAAATGACAGTATTGTACTATCTGACAGACCTTACTTCGCAATAGTGAGCGGAAAAACAGTAAACCTCATTGCCTAAATACACTAAAACGAGTATAAAACGTAATTAGTGTAATGCATCCAGTGATTTAAGCCTTGAGTTTAAAAGCTGTAAAAAGGGCGTGTGGCCTAAAACAGGGTTGCTACTCGTAAAATATTAATTGGAGGGATGAAAAATGTTTTTCATCGAAACAAAACAAACATTAGAAAGTTCGTGTTCGTTGTTTTTTTTTAAAGCGCTCTAAAATATTTACTTTTATTATTGCCAGCGCGTTTGCTAGTGTTACATGTACCTATTCTTTTAGAATAACAGTAAATTAAGACCTTCTAGGCCAACAGACACAATAAGAGAGATCAACGATACTTAACAACTCCAAGTAATGTATAACGAAATACGCAAAAAAAGACAGCATTACACAAAGAAAACTCGAGTAATAGTGTCGCATAACCTCTACAAACATTTTTATCTCGAAATCGCGTTGGGTTTTTGGTAGTTTCGCACCATAAGTGATTTGAACCGTGGTCTGAATCGCCCAAGAGTTTTTTTGAATGGGTTCTTTAGCACTGCATTGGTTGGAGCGGTGCTAATGGCCCAATGTATTCAGTAAGGTACCTTGGGCCATTCGCACTGCTCCAACCACTGCAGTGCTAAAGAACCCATTCAAAGAGAGCTCTTAGGCGATTCGCACCGCAGTTCGAATCGCTTGTGCTACGAACCGACCAAAGACCCATAGCGGTAACCCTACTTCAAAACAGGGAGTGTCCAATGACATACAACTCCACAGTGCAAGTCACCTGTACTAATGAATACACTCAACTTAACGTGGGCACGGACCTTTGTACGTAAATTATTTAATCAGTCCGCCTCTTTTGACGTTACAAATTAAACTTCAAAGGCTTCACGTCACTGTTGACGACTTTATACGGTCAACAGCACAAGTTCCTGAATTAACTGTGAATTCGCTATTATTACAGTCACATAAGGCTTCATGTGTATAAATTGACATATTGCTGACTGAACAAGTTCAGAGGCAATAAAATTATTGTTAAACGAAACGACGAATCCAAAGCAAATTAGATTAAATTGATTGAAGTAAATTAGTTTTGAATAATTGAATTGGTTGGAATTCCATTTTCACATATCAAGTATTCTGTTTTTTTGTAATTAACTAGATCACCAATGGTATCAATTTATTTGATAAAAAAGTTGATAATTGTTTAATCTATAAAATCGTGAGAAACTTTGTACGATCGATGTAAAAATAAAGGGAATATGACAAAATTTTAAGTCAAAATCTATAACGGTTACATTCTTCATTCAAAGAGACCGGATCATAACTTCATTAAGAGTAGTAGCTAATTAAAGTTCCGGAATAAGTATCATACAAACAAAGGTGTGTTCAACCAAATGCACGACGTGAAATGGTAACATATCCACTTATCCCCTGGGCTGGGGGATTAACACGGAAACTCGTAACTTATTTACCTTTTCCCTGTGAGGTTTCGGGTCAGAGTGACATATCATATGCCGGGTTAGTCTCTACTGATTTCGTTAAGCAGTTAATTAAGGGGGGTTCTTTTTTAAAATAGATTAAAAAGCTTAAAATATATCATTTCATTTTTGTATGGTTCCTTTTCATCTATGTTATATAAGTGGTTGACTTACGTTTTATTTCTTTTCACGAAAATCTCAATGAATTTCGTAGCATATTAAGTGGTATGATTAAATCTTTCTTTTAATATCCTTTAAATGTTTCGAACAATTTTATTATGAACCATGTTGGAAGAAAAGCCGCTGATAGAGTTTTTTTCGCTCCCAGACTATTCATACTTTTTTTAATTCATTCTAATATTCGATAAAGAACAATTTATCAATAATTCGAAAATACTTTTAAGCACTTAGAAACATCTTTGATATAGATGTATATCATCTTCATAGTATCAAAGTTTCCACGAAAAACATTTCGGACCAAAGTCTTCGAAATAAGATCGTTTATTTATTACAATACTTTCGCAGTAACACAAAGTTATGCGCTTACTTTTCACTTAAATATAAATATAATCCGTACCAGTACCTACCAAGATTATAAAATATTTTGAGGGAGATATTTAATGTTTAAGAGCGAGTTCTGGCGAGTTGGTGATGAGTAATATTTGAAAAAGGATTAACAAAGTCTTAAATGACCTAGGTAAGAAAGCATTACTTATTTAGTTTTACTCCCAGTTTTACTATATTCGATAAATCTTTTATTTTCGATGATTTTAATGTCAGAATAATCAAATCTATATATATGTAACTCAAAGGTGACTGACTGACAAAGAGATCTTTTTTATTTTATCTTTTCTAATATTTGCACCTCGCACTCGCATCTGGTCACAACTGAAAATCAGTATATTGCCCCCCGGGTAATAGTGCCACTGAGGTGTGACCTTTTTGTATTGCTGCAACACACATTTATTTTTTCGTTTGTATATTTTTCGTTGTTTGTTGTAAGAAACTGTATGTGTTGTTGTGGCTACAAATAAAATTCTTTATCTATCTATCTATCAGATCTATCAACGCACAGCCCAAACCACTGGACGGATCGGGCTGAAATTTGGCATGCAGGTAGATGTTATGACGTAGGCATCCGCTAAGAAAGGATTAACGCGAGCGAAGCCGCGGGTAAAAGCTAGTTTTTAATGTAATTCAAGTTCAGATTGACAACTTAACCTAGTATTTGAAAATGTATAATAGGTGAAAAAAAATATTTAATAGCTTTATAAACTGTTCGCTAAAAATTTACTAACAACACTGGCGGTGACATAGGCGCAAAGTAATGAAGTCAAGCGAAGCTCATACAATATCCATCATCGTAACGTTGTTGCCAAACGGTTGCAAGTCACCTGACTAATGAACATTAGTTTTTTACTCTACATTGCTGTTGGATAAAATTTTGCAATGAAATTAAACTTAGAATAATAATGAATTATTGTGGATAAAAACAGGAAAATCCTTAGTAACTCTTTTAAACCTCCCGAGGTAGGTTATGTAGTTGTAACTACTCTTTTTCAATTCATGTAGCTTGAATAATATATTATTGAAAGCGGGGAAGAAAATTTTATAAAAGGATTGAAATCCGTCAACAGGTCCCGCGGGTCTGGTTCAAACGGGGTCAGTCGATGGGATTACTCTTTTGAATTTCTTGATGCAGGTCAAGAGTTGCAACTATTCTTTTTGTTCAGTGATATACAAATAGAATCCGTGATAGTTTATAAGTGAAATTTCTAACGGTGACCCTTCGGATTGTGATCACGACTGTCATTGCTTAACATACGTTATCGCTATAATTTCAAATGCATAACTTAGTTGAGTTTCCGCTAAGGGTCAACAACCCCACTTACTTTTAATTAATGTTTCAATCCTTGGTGGTCTGCCTGTCCAGAGATATTTTAAACTATAGAAACAAAGTCCTTATTCCTTTTATGTTGCGTCAAATGTCTTCAAAGTTACAGGCCGGTGATGGACACGCAGATAGAGCGACAGACAGAGAAAGCGATTGATTCTAAAATAGGTAGAGTTGAAATATTAATAGCAATATGCTGCTGCGAACGTTTGGAGAGAAGAGCGGAATGATATCTTTTTTATTCATGTCATATTTTAAATTTGAATTTCAAAATTTAAACATCCTTGTTTTTGTGGGCAGTATTTTAGCTAGTACTTTGTCACACATAGTTTCATCACTACCTACAGCAAGTAGGTATTGCTGTAGGTAGTGATGAAACTATGTGTGACAAAGTACTTGCTAAAATTGACGAATTTAGGCCCGGTTCTAAATAAAGAAGATAGTAATTGCATATTATTGAAATACGTCTATTAATTATTTCGATCTAATCCTATTTTCAGACGCTCCACCCGTCCCATTAATAGAAAATGTACCAGTTAACTGAAATTAGTTATACTCATTTATATCTATAATTACGATTAGTCGAGCGGTATAGCTACTGGCTTTTGGAAGTGGTCGAAGCATTAATCATTTGTGTCAACTTCAAAATTTGATATGGTATGATTGATTGGCTATGTTGTCATCGCCCCTCAAACCTTAATACATCACAACTAAATGAATTTTCGACATAGACTATTACCATATAAATCGTAGAGATCGTCTGGAAAAAAACAAACACTTAGAAGAGGAACCACGTCTAAAAAGTGTATTTTCTGAAAATGAGGCTTGCTCCTTTAACTTAAAGATAGAGTACTATTTTTGGATAATTCAAATCGAAGAATGCTTCGCCTCGACTGGAAATACTCGGGAGCTACAGTGAATTGTCCATTGTGGTTCCGTATATGAAGAAAAGAGAGTTCAAATTTCGTAAAATATTGCGTTTTATTCGAGAATCGTCTTTTTTTTCCTTTCCTCGTTTCTAAAAGATTTACGTATAAGTATACATTTTTGATTTTTTTTTGAAGTATAATTTATTTAAATATAGTATAAATCTATTTTAATACTAATATTGTTTTTTTTGTCCTTGTTTCATGTCAAAACGGAGCATTGGATTGATGTGATTTTTTAAATTTTTGATAGCTTAGCAAACCAAATAAGTCTAAAACATAGTTACTTAAGCCTGCATCACACGTTTTTAGCCAAAACAGGCGTTACTGAATTGACCCTGGTGCCAAAACTAAATCATTATTGATAATTAAAATAGTACTATAGGCTTCTCAAATAAATGCTACTACTTATACGAGACAGATAAAAATATTTTGCCTTTTATTTTTGCGTAAATACCTTCCAGAAAACACGAAAAATACGAAAAACAAGGTTCACGGCTTTAACGAAATCATTATGTAAAACACAAATTATAATTTCTACATAATGTTAAATCGCGAGTTTATTAAACTAGCTACAAGTTGCTCGTTTTAGATTTTTGAAAAATAACTCGAAAAAAAAAAGATATATCGTAACAATTCACTAAGAAATTCCCCATACATTTTTTGTATGGCAATGCCATCGCTCAATATATACGAGTTCCAAGCCTACGAAAAATCAGTCTGCCGGTAAGAGTCAAGGGGAATCCACGTCGCTCTGCTGCTCGGGAGGCATTTAATTTTCGCGTGTTCATGTATTCACAGACAGCAGAGAGTAATGTAGATCAGAGTTACATATTTATTACTTTTAATCTTTTTAAAATGTATATAGGTACCATTTTCATACTCATGAATGATGGCCGACAATTTTTGATGAAATAGAAATCGTAATAAATCGCAATCATAATAAATCGAAATCATAGAAATCGAAATCATAAAAATCAAAATAAATCAAGATCCAAGATGGCGGACAACTTTTTTTTTTAATTTTGCGATATGTATATCGTTTCATAAGTTTTTCAGTGCGCTGATTACGAAAATAACATTTATTTTGGAATCCAAGATGGCGGACAACTTTTTTTTCACGTTTACAATATGGGTATGGCTATATAGGTATTTCGGTGCGCTGATGACAAAAATAACATTTATTTTGAGATCCAAGATGGCGGACAACTTTTTTTTCAAGTTTACAATATGGGTATGGTTATATAGGTATTTCGGTGCGCTGATGACAAAAATAACATTTATTTTGAGATCCAAGATGGCGGACAACTTTTTTTTCAAGTTTACAATATGGGTATGGTTATATAGGTATTTCGGTGCGCTGATGACAAAAATATCATTTATTTTGAGATCCAAGATGGCGGACATTTTTTTTTTCAATTTTGCAATATGGTTAACATGTTGTAGGTTTTTCGGTGCGCTAATGACAAAAATAACATTTATTTTGAGATCCAAGATGGCGGGCAGTTTTTTTTTCAAGTTTACAATATGGGTATGGTTATATAGGTTTTTGGGGACGCTGATGACGAAAATAACATTTATTTTGAGATCCAAGATGGAGGACAGTTTTTTATTTTATTTTACAATATGGGTATCGTTTTATAGGTTTTTGGGGACGCTGATGACGAAAATAACATTTATTTTAAGATCCAAGATGGAGGACAGTTTTTTATTTTATTTTACAATATGGGTATCGTTTTATGGGTTTTCGGGGACGCTGATGACCAAAATAACATTTATTTTAAGATCAGCGTCCCCGAAAACCCATAAAACGATACCCATATTGTAAAATAAAATAAAAAAACTGTCTTCCATCTTGGATCTCAAAATAAATGTTATTTTTGTCATCAGCGCACCGAAATACCTATATAACCATACCCATATTGTAAACTTGAAAAAAAAGTTGTCCGCCATCTTGGATCTCAAAATAAATGTTATTTTTGTCATCAGCGCACCGAAATACCTATATAACCATACCCATATTGTAAACTTGAAAAAAAAGTTGTCCGCCATCTTGGATTCCAAAATAAATGTTATTTTCGTCATCAGCGTCCCCAAAAACCTATAAAACGATACCCATATTGTAAAATAAAATAAAAAACTGTCCTCCATCTTGGATCTCAAAATAAATGTTATTTTCGTCATCAGCGTCCCCAAAAACCTATATAACCATACCCATATTGTAAACTTGAAAAAAAAACTGCCCGCCATCTTGGATCTCAAAATAAATGTTATTTTTGTCATTAGCGCACCGAAAAACCTACAACATGTTAACCACATTGCAAAATTGAAAAAAAAAATGTCCGCCATCTTGGACCTCAAAATAAATGTTATTTTTGTCATCAGCGCACCGAAATACCTATATAACCATACCCATATTGTAAACTTGAAAAAAAAGTTGTCCGCCATCTTAGATCTCAAAATAAATGTTATTTTTGTCATCAGCGCACCGAAATACCTATATAACCATACCCATATTGTAAACTTGAAAAAAAAGTTGTCCGCCATCTTGGATCTCAAAATAAATGTTATTTTTGTCATCAGCGCACCGAAATACCTATATAACCATACCCATATTGTAAACTTAAAAAAAAAATGTCCGCCATCTTGGATCTCAAAATAAATGTTATTTTCGTAATCAGCGCACTGAAACACTTATAAAATCATACCCATATTGCAAAATTAAAAAAAAGTTGTCCGCCATCTTGGATCCAAAAATACTATTTTTGTAAAACCTCATCCCGAAAAATTGGCCTTCATGGGATGCCAGGCAGATGTTTAACATCTTAGCATCCTGGCACGACGGTCATGCTATTTTCTGTCGCGGCATTCGTGTCCATTTTACTGCCAAGTCGCGCCAAGTATGTTTTACATAAGAAAATGGTCGTAATTTTATTTTTAGTATTCATTACCGTAAAGCAAGAAAAAAAAAATATATACCTAGGTACCAACAAATCCTTTGCCGGATCCCTGTCACTTATTACTTCGGGTTGGCGGCAATCTCACGTCGATGTGTGCGTGTGACTTGCACACAGCCAGCTGAGGTCTATCAAATACCTAAACTCGGTCGGGCGCGCGGACGTGATACACTCTTAAGCCTGCATCACACGTTTTTAGGCAAAACAGGCGTTACTGAATTGACCCTGGTGCCAAAACTAGATCATTATTGATAATAAAAATAGTACTATAGGCTTCTCAAATAACTGCTACTACTTATACGAGACAGATAAAAATAATTTGCCTGTTATTTTTGCGTCTATACCTTCCAGAAAACACGAAAAATACGAAAAACAAGGTTCACGGCTTTAACGAAATCATTATGTAAAACACAAATTATAATTTCTACATAATGTTAAATCGCGAGTTTATTAAACTAGCTACAAGTTGCTCGTTTTAGATTTTTGAAAAATAACTCGAAAAAAATATTATATATCGTAACAATTCACTAAGAAATTCCCCATACATTTTTTGTATGGCAATGCCATCGCTCAATATATACGAGTTCCAAGCCTACGAAAAATCAGTCTGCCGGTAAGAGTCAAGGGGAATCCACGTCGCTCTGCTGCTCGGGAGGCATTTAATTTTCGCGTGTTCATGTATTCACAGACAGCAGAGAGTAATGTAGATCAGAGTTACATATTTATTACTTTTAATCTTTTTTAAAATTTATATAGGTACCATTTTCGTACTCATGAATGATGGCCGACAATTTTTGATGAAATAGAAATCGTAATAAATCGCAATCATAGAAATCGTAATAAATCGAAATCATAGAAATCGAAATCATAAAAATTAAAATAAATCTAAATCAAGATCCAAGATGGCGGACAACTTTTTTTTTTAAATTTTGCGATATGTATATCGTTTCATAAGTTTTTCAGTGCGCTGATTACGAAAGTAACATTTATTTTGGAATCCAAGATGGCGGACAACTTTTTTTTCACGTTTACAATATGGGTATGGTAATATAGGTATTTCGGTGCGCTGATGACAAAAATAACATTTATTTTGAGATCCAAGATGGCGGACAACTTTTTTTTCACGTTTACAATATGGGTATGGTTATATAGGTATTTCGGTGCGCTGATGACAAAAATAACATTTATTTTGAGATCCAAGATGGCGGACATTTTTTTTTTTCAATTTTGCAATATGGTTAACATCTTGTAGGTTTTTCGGTGCGCTAATGACAAAAATAACATTTATTTTGAGATCCAAGATGGCGGACAACTTTTTTTTAAAGTTTACAATATGGGTATGGTTATATAGGTATTTCGGTGAGCTGATGACAAAAATAACATTTATTTTGAGATCCAAGATGGCGGACAACTTTTTTTTCAAGTTTACAATATGGGTATGGTTATATAGGTATTTCGGTGCGCTGATGACAAAAATAACATTTATTTTGAGATCCAAGATGGCGGACATTTTTTTTTTCAATTTTGCAATATGGTTAACATGTTGTAGGTTTTTCGGTGCGCTAATGACAAAAATAACATTTATTTTGAGATCCAAGATGGCGGGCAGTTTTTTTTTAAGTTTACAATATGGGTATGGTTATATAGGTATTTCGGTGCGCTGATGACAAAAATAACATTTATTTTGAGATCCAAGATGGCGGACAACTTTTTTTTATAACATTTATTTTGAGATCCAAGATGGAGGACAGTTTTTTATTTTATTTTACAATATGGGTATCGTTTTATAGGTTTTTGGGGACGCTGATGACGAAAATAACACTTATTTTAAGATCCAAGATGGAGGACAGTTTTTTATTTTATTTTACAATATGGGTATTGTTTTATGGGTTTTCGGGGATGCTGATCTTAAAATAAATGTTATTTTCGTCATCAGCGTCCCCAAAAACCTATATAACCATACCCATATTGTAAACTTGAAAAAAAAAACTGCCCACCATCTTGGATCTCAAAATAAATGTTATTTTCGTCATTAGCGCACCGAAAAACCTACAACATGTTAACCATATTGCAAAATTGAAAAAAAAAAATGTCCGCCATCTTGGATCTCAAAATAAATGTTATTTTTGTCATCAGCGCACCGAAATACCTATATAACCATACCCATATTGTAAACTTGAAAAAAAAGTTGTCCGCCATCTTGGATCTCAAAATAAATGTTATTTTTGTCATCAGCGCACCGAAATACCTATATAACCATACCCATATTGTAAACTTGAAAAAAAAGTTGTCCGCCATCTTGGATCTCAAAATAAATGTTATTTTTGTCGTCAGCGCACCGAAATACCTATATAACCATATCCATATTGTAAACGTGAAAAAAAAGTTGTCCGCCATCTTGGATTCCAAAATAAATGTTATTTTCGTAATCAGCGCACTGAAACACTTATAAAATGATACCCATATTGCAAAATTAAAAAAAAGTTGTCCGCCATCTTGGATCCAAAAATACTATTTTTGTAAACCTCATCCCGAAAAATTGGCCTTCATGGGATGCCAGGCAGATGTTTAACATCTTAGCATCCTGGCACGACGGTCATGCTATTTTCTGTCGCGGCATTCGTGTCCATTTTACTGCCAAGTCGCGCCAAGTATGTTTTACATAAGAAAATGGTCGTAATTTTATTTTTAGTATTCATTACCGTAAAGCAAGAAAAAAAAATTATATGCCTAGGTACCAACAAATCCTTTGCCGGATCCCTGTCACTTATTACTTCGGGTTGGCGGCAATCTCACGTCGATGTGTGCGTGTGACAATTGCACACAGCCAGCTGAGGTCTATCAAATACCTAAACTCGGTCGGGCGCGCGGACGTGATACACTCTTAAGTAAGAAGAATAAATATTTATTGTACATATATCTCATATGACTGTGTGGTTAGTATGATACAAATTTTGAAGTAATGATACAATGAAAAATGTAATATATCACACCATATCTTGTCTTATACAAGGGTAATATCTGTACATTTTACTTCGCGAATATCCCGCCGATTTGTTCAAAAGGAAATGTTCAAATGCCGAATACAAAAATTTGGCGTACAATCGCGTACACAACGGTCAATTACGCATGACATAGTTGTTGGTTTTGTTCGAGGAACTTGCACGATCGTACGTCCCCGCGGAAAAATGAAGCTCTCATGAAATTTAATGTGGAAATGTCTTGAAACGACGCCAAACCCACGACTGAATTATTTATGACCTGCTATTTTAATGGCGTCCCCGGCCGTTCATTATAGTAAGAGTGTTTCTTAATTTTGAACGCGAAGTTGCCAGTTCCAACTCCCAATAATAAAGAATACATCGCGCGGAAAATTAATGGGTTTATTTATTGCATTATCTGTATTAACAATTGTGTTTATTGCGATCTTGTCTTTGTTATTGTATTTATTACGATTTTTTTATGTATTACTTAATTTTTTTTTAAATATTCATATGTTTGTCTTTTTAAGTTTTAGAAACAAGATGAGAAAAAAATATAATCACAATTAAGTTCATACAGTATAAATCTATATTAATACTAATAAGTATTATTTTTTTTTGTCCTTGTTTCATGTCAAAACGGAGCATTTGGATTGTTGTGTTTTTTTGTTTGGAGATAGTTGGAGGGCTGGAGAGTAACATAGGCTACTTTTTGCCGCGGGTTGAGCCGCGGTCAATAGTAAAGTTAGTACTTTATAAAAAGATAACAGCATGTTCGGTTGGATCGAATTTTTATCTCTCTCAATAAGAAAGAAATAAAATAAAAGTAAAACATAGCACTTGAATGAATGATTTATTCATTATACTTAATTTACAATTTATATTTTACATCTTATTTGGGAAAAGACTATTCGTGCAATTTCAAGACTGCAAACTTTATTTTTGATTTTTAAAATACAGTGTAACTGCATTCAATTTACAAAACAAGTTCTGACAAAGTGCACAGAGAAACTTGTTGCAGCCGCCACCACACGGTATTAAGTTTCTTAACTCTTCGCAGGAAAACTAAAAAGTAATTCAACTACAGTACTAATACTCTTTCATTCCACATTCTGGATCTTTCTACCACAATTTCTACTGCAAGATTATTCTATAGAATCTTGTCAATACGCGCTACTTATTTTCCATGAAAAATAGACTGGAATTCATTCGTAGAAAATAAAAATCGAGTTCTATATTTGCGTGGGTAATTCTATACAATCCATATAACTTATATATTACCTAAAGTTATACGCAGTTTTCTAATAATAACTGATTGTCCAATGTCCTTGAGTCAAGAATAAAACGCAAAAGAACTTGATACATTTGAGTCAAGTTTTTCCCTTATAAACCACCCCAAGTAAGTTTCATAGACAAAGTCCACACCGGACATACACAAGTCATTGACACCGAAAAATCAATATTTCAGCTCCATTTGAATTGATTTGAGGCCGTAAATTCAGTGGATTATATTGTACTACTATTATTTAGAATAATATAAAGGTACGCCTGGCAATATAACAAGCTCAGGCTGTGGGTTGCAAATGCGTTTCGCGTAGGTAGTATTTGTATTTTCAAGTTTCAAATACAAATACAGATTCCGATTTCTTCGGTGCTGTGAAAGATTTTGCCGTTTTATAAAGGATAAAAAATAACATGTGTCATTTTCAGAATGCAAAGGACCATGAGCGGAAACGTCACTACCTACTCACATTTACTTTAATTTAACATAATTAAGTACAAATTGTTTTTTTTTTCATAAATTCCCGTTGATTTATATAAAAAAGGAATTTATATAAATTAGGAATACTGGCATCAGATCCATTTGTGTTGGTGGGTGGGGTCAAAATCCATACAGTTTTGCACTTTGTCCTTTATCAATTTAATGGCGTACAATATATTTTTTAATTAATAGAGATCTATGAAAGAGCTTTGAATGCATATGATATTGATCTTTGAGTTGTACAATAAGATGCATGCGTAGTAGATCTCTTTTGGAGCTATAAATAGCACCTAATGGTTGATCTTGTATAATCCTTTTTACACGACTGACCAAAAAAGGAGTGTTATGTTTTCAGGGTTCATGTATGTATGTATGTAATTTCTTTATTCCACCATAAGTCCTGAACGGCTTAACAGATTTTGATGTGAGAGGTATTGTTAGATTCCTTGCATTAGCCCGAATGACATAGGCTATGTAAGATGTCAGTCGTGTTTTTTTATTTTTAAATAATTAGCTTGTTGATGACTCCAATAGATTAGACATAGAAATGAGGGTTTGTTAAGGAACCATGTTGTGAAAGATTGTCGAAAAGTGAAGAGTCTGAGATTGAGATTTTGTTAGAAAAATGGGACAGAAGATGGGAATCAAGATACTGGATCAATTGTTCGGATTAGCTTAAGAAGTTATTTATAGGCTAGCGATACAATAAAGGAAACGAAGAAAACAGATGTAGTCATTAGTAAAATTGTCTTTTAGTATTAAACTACATGTACAGTCAGCTGCGGAGATACCTGACTACCAAATCCTGTGTCAGGGGGGACGGGTGGTGGAATGCAATGTTTTTTTTGTAATTTTCCTCCGTCCGAAGATCCTGCTTTCAAAAATCTATTATTCTAGCCGAATCGTACAGTCGTCATCAGAGGTCCCTGCAGCTGATTGTATTAGTATGACCAACCACAGATAAAAAAATGTAAAAATATTTAGCAAATATAAACTGCGTCCAATCGAATGTTGTGAATCAAGCCCACGCGTGGCCATCCCGACTGTCAGGTGGGTTCTCATAACTCTTCACCGGTTGCAGGACTGTGCGGGCGTCAAACACAATAAAATAGCTTTCCTTATCTTTGGCGCACACTCTTGACTCATAAGCCGTAGTATCGATTCTATTTATATGATAACTTGCCTTGGCTTCTTCTGCGTGAAATTAATTTTCACTCATTGCACCCTCTTAGCGGTGAAATATCCAAAATTCCTTTAACTCAACTTTGCTGACGAAACCGCTAAATGTATAAACTTGAAATTTTGCGTTTTTTATATAGTTTAAAAGAGCACTAAGAAATATTTTTTTGAAATTTCACCCCTAAGGGGGCGAAGCCGAGAGAAAACGCATTATATACAATATGCTGGAAAGAAATATTCTTGAAGAAATTATGCTTTATTATTGTTCAAGAATAGTTCATTTTTGGTGTCGTAAATATTGCTTAACTAGCTGTTGCCCGCGGCTTCGCCCGCGTGACTTTGGCTTAAATGAAAAGTCTTTTTGTGTTCCAAACTGTTTCCTGTGTTCCAATCTTCGATTTTTCTACGTCTACAGAAAATGCTTATCAGATTAACCAAGTTTTGCTAAGGCCCCATTTCCATTTTTTATAGAGTAGCTGGTCTCTTGGAGTTCTTCATCAGATGTTGCATAAACTTAAATTTTTATACGTCAGACAGACAGACAAAAAATTCTAAAAAAAATGTTTTTGCTTTCTGTTATTCTTTTTAAGTGTCCCTCTATCCATTTCAGTCAAAAATACTAAATGTACTGTACAGACAAAATATCTTTACTGTTTTATTATTATCCCACGACCCCTAATCGCGAAGTAGAAATCACCAAAATTGCACAGCGCCATCTATTGAAAATATTGAGAAATAATTTCATCTTACATTTCTCATTTTATCAACGCCATCTATTGGATATTATTTTGCTTGTCACAATCAGTAGATGACCGGAAATAAATTTGCAAATGAATTTATTCGTTTCTTTTCAAAATTAAAAAAAAAGTAAGAAATTAATTCTAGAAAACAAATAAAAAACGAAAACAGAAAATTATTGTTAGTGGCAGGATTCGATCCAGCTACTTCCAGCTACTTTTTTGAAATATTTCTTTACTAAAATATTTAAAAAAATATAGAATTCTAAAAAACTAATACAAAACGCAAAAAAATTGGAAAAAAAAGTCACATCTGGCAGGATTCGAACCCTGTACTTAAAAAAATAATCCGTGGCCTCTACCAATAGGCCAACATGCATTGCTTGTGACTGGCGAAATTTCAAATGGGATTTGTCTAAAGGTACGCAAATTCACCCCTTTTTTTGGACTGTAGGGTTGAAATTGTGAACAACCCTTTCTTATGTGGGCAGTATATTGTATAATGAAGACACTAACCAAATTTCACGTTTATAGCTTTTATAGTTTTGGTTTTGTGATGATAAATTAGTTTACCTCCCCTTTTTTACCCCTTTAGAGGTTGAATTTCAAAAAACGCTGAAACACGCCATTGGTTATTTTTGTTGAGAAGCATTCTTGCCAAGTTTCAAGTAAATCAGTGAAGATTTTAATTTTTTTTCATACAAACTTTGCCCTCAATTTTAACCCCCTTATGGGTCTAATTTTGAAAAATCCTTTCTTATCTGAGCACTACGTATTAACATTAAACTTTGGTCCAAATTTCAAGTTTATAGCTTTTATGGTTTAGGCTGGGCGTTGATTTATCAAACACCCTTGTTCTTTTATATATATAGATTTGGATATTTTGGGTACGCCCAGATCAAGGAATGATCTAAAACTGTCTGTCAAATCGAATTAGTCACCATGAATCTTCATTCGATATCCCAAAAATATACCAATTCTAATCGTCTTTGTTAGCCTAAAATAACATTTATTTATTGAATAAAACTTATTTCCAAAAAAGTGAACCGACTTCCATAATAAAACTTAAAATCATGAAATAACAATAAAGAAAAATGTATTAGCATGCTACCTACTGAATGAGGTGAAGTCGGTGCCAAGTGCAGGACTATGTAATTGTTTAGCTAGGCATTTTGTTTATGTACCTACATGATTCTAATGTTAATTTATATTATTTAATATTAAATTTGGCACCGACTTCACCTCATTCAGTAGGTAGCATGCTAATACATTTTTCTTTATTGTTATTTCATGATTTTAAGTTTTATTATGGAAGTCGGTTCACTTTTTTGGAAAAAAGTTTTATTTTATCATTTTTAGTGCTTCTACACCTTTTCATTTTCTTTAATAAAAACTTAAACTTTTCTTTCACTGGTGGCCGAAAATAAAGAATTAAGAATTCGAAACTTTTTATGTCAGTTTGATTTGAAATGTCAGAACATGTCAAATTGTCTATTATTTTTGGCACATAAATAGACCGTGAGCACGCGACGACCAAACCTTCCTTATTTTAAAAATGCTGAATATTTCTCTGCGTGGTATATACGAGTAAAAAATATTAGCGACTAGGTATGAAATTTGGATCTTAGTTGCTTATGCAGGTAATATGGATAGCAAGGATGATTTTTACAGGTATAAAAAGCGCCCTTGGGGCCTTCCAAAGTAATACATATTAAATTCAGCTTTTATAATAAAACAAAAATTCAGCTTTTATAAATAACAAATTCAGCTTTTATAATAAAACAAATAATTTAGTAAAGTTACAATGTCTAGCAGGGGTTTATATCTGCACCAATTGCCTGATAATGGATGGCGTGATTTCTTATATTATTAGGAATAAAATCTTTAAAAATCTTTACTTTAAGGAAATTGAGTTACCACTTTAAATGTTATTGCTACAAATAATCTGCCTAAGTAATCATGATCCAACTTTTATAGTCACTAAATGTTTGGAACATACACAGAAAATCTTTAGTTTTAATAAAATAAGGAAGGGCATGCTATCGCGGGCTTTTGCTCTATAATGCAATGTTGGTATTTTTATATTTTGTTAGGTATCTTTAAAATTACCGAACAGATTCTGACGTGGTTAAAATGGGACCAACTTGGGTATTTATCATTACGAATAAAAAAACAATTTCGGAAATCAGTCCACTGTAGGCGGAGAAATCGGCGAACATACATAAAAAAAAAACATACATACATCGAAACATATAACCTCCTCCTTTTTTGGGAAGTCGGTTGAAAATATGCGAGAAATTTGATCTGACCCCAATTGTTTTCGAGGAAAAATTAATGGGCTTTCGATTGTGGGTATTTTTAGTACCTAATTTATGTAAATTTAATGAATTTTTGCGCTATTATTTAGGTAAGTATTTTTTTAAATAAATTGAGTTCTACTGTTAACTATTAAAAGCTAAAAATATTTTTAACTAGCTGTGCTACAGTTCTTTGGGAATTCTAATACAGTGTATTTAACTATGAAAATAAGCGCCATTATCTATACATCTATAATAAAACAGTAAAAATATTTCGTCTGTACATTTGGTATTTTTGACTAAAATGGATAGAGGGACACTTAAAAAGAACAATAGAAAGCAAACAATTTTTTTTGGAATTTCTTGTCTGTCTGTCTGTCTGTCTGTCTGTATGTATATATGCGTTTCACGCAAAAACTACTGGACGGATTTGAATGAAACTTTTTTTGTTGTGTAGCTATTAAGCCTGGACAACATATAGGCTATAATTCATTTTGAAAACTGGAACACCTGATGAAGAACCATAACAGAACAGCTAAACAATAAGAAATATGGAAATGGTGCAGATGGTGGTGGAAATGGTAACAGAATTACGAAAAATAAGTCTATCCTCCAATTTAATTGCAAAGAAAAATGACCCTTAAGTGTTTCCAAGAATAGTCAAAAAGCGACAAAGGAACTCTTAAAGAGGGTCGCGAAGTATGACATTTCGCTTCCTAAATAAATATGGAGTTAATAAATTCAGTTAGATTCGGGAAATATCGGCTAGTCAACGCTTGGCGCAAAATGTAACGTCAACAGAGTATCTCTAGCCCCCGGACCTACTGAATAAATAACGTAAAGCAAACTCAAACAAAAGTAAATTTATTCACCAAATACGCCGATTAATACGCGATCTCACGACAGATTTATATTTGTGTTCGGCGACTGCCAGAGGCACAAAAGTACCTATATAAATTATATGGATAGCAATTCTCGTTATATAAACTTTTATTATTACGTTGTACACAGTATAAATACTGGTTTTGTTTGTTTTAGTCTAAAACTAATATGATCTTATTAATCTCTTATAAATTTTAGTTAAAAGATGAAGTAATTAACAGGTAACAGCCATCTCAAATTATGCTTCTTTCCCAAATTTGGGACGGAAGAATATTCTTATGAAACAAAAATATTTATTAAAAAATAAAAAATAATAGGAAAAATATATTTTTTTATATGGATGTAAGCGTCAGAAAACCAAACGAAGAAAAACATGGAGATAAATAATATAGGTATATTGGACCATATTTGCTATTGTACAAAGCAAACTATTATGTATTAATGTATGCATATATTACTAAAGGTTCTACACAATATGTGAGTGTACTACACATACACAATGTCCTATAGAAAACTCTTTGAAGGAAGGAATTTCACCAATCAAGCATAAATTAAGACCGGCGGCTGCAAAGGACCAAGTTGGAGATTGTACATAATTAAGCAACCGCACGCTTCATTCGTATGAACATAGAGATATAATATGAGATACGTGCGGTCGGACTCAGTAATTATGAAAGCAATATACTGAACTTGTATGTGGGATAATAGAGCAAATTCAACCTTTAAAAATACCACAATATATTGAAGTTGAACACAGCTGAAGTTACAGAAATAATTACTTAAACTAACGCATAAAATCTAGTAAAGCTTGTGACGAAGCGTAACCACGCGTAACTATTGGCTTTGTATAGTTACAACAGTTTTATTCAAGTAAATATTGAAAATATAAAAATCTATTTGTCAGTTCGCCAATCCAATTACGGACAAACTAGCAAGTTAGCATAACCTCATCAATAAATGTCTTCGTTAAGAAAAAAACGGTGGCGGTGTTGCTGTCGTAAAGAAAAAAAATCAGCTTCAGAACGGAAATTGAAGTTCCGTAGCCGCGGGCACTGTTGCCCCTCTATTACGACCGGAGATGGGGAAAAAGCCCGGGAAAACTAGGCTTTTTCAAAATGTCTAGTTTCAGCCTAACCCTGAGGCTGAAGCTAAAGGTCATTTTAGGCCATTTTGGCCCAACAGTTGCCCATTACTGGTACGACCACTGAATCTATAAATCGTCTATTATGTCCATTGACTTAATGCAGTCACACTTATGATATTGAAAATAGATGGCGCTTTTGAATGACAGTTGTGTGATTGATGGCATGGCAGATCCAATTCTTTGATATTTTTTGTGTAACATGGACTAAGAGGTACTAGATTTTTTTAATTTCATGTAGTAGGTACCCTTTAATATCAATATATGAATGAGATAATATTTTATATTTCCAAGCAAATTTTATTTTTAAATATTTTCCAAGATCTTTTTCTCTTTTTAATTTCTCCCATTTTCTCCCATGTCAAATAAGTCTGACATTTTTACACGACTGACCAAAAAAGTAGTGTTATGTTTATAACGTTAATGCTCATCACTGATTTATTTTTTCCTTGTACCTATTATTCTATTGTCATGTTACATGTGTGTTAGATTTTTTAACATTTTTGAATGACAATTAGCTTTATAAGATGTTTTTACATATTATCAGTTTACACAGCGTTAATTTTGTTTATTGTTTTTAAACATAAAATAGACAGAAGCTAATTCTAAACTAAACGCTCGGGAATGTTTATCTTATTATTCAAAATTCTGTGGGTGTTGTTATCGCACAGATAAAATAAACATTTTTTTAAGTATCTACACCCCGAAACCGACATCTGTTGTTATGCCTATTTGTCATAATATAAATTATACTTTCTGAGAATAACACATGTTGATTTCGGGTGTAAAATAATACTGTTTAAGGTTAAACGGTGATGTGATATAGACCGGGATTTAGGGGGGGGGGTGGGGGGGCATTATCAGAGTTGTTGAATTATTATAAAACAAGAGAATGAACAATGCACATTGAGTGAAACTTTGTTTTAACAGTTATTGTTGATTTTTGCCCGTCTCAACCTTGTGTCTGTCCCCTCCCAACCCCCGAAAAAAATCCTGGATCCGCCCTAAGATATAGATATGTGTATTGATAAGTGAATAACAGAGTATGAGAGATGAAAAACCAATACTAATATTATAAATGCGAAAGTTTGGATTTGAGTTTGTGAGGATGTTTGTAACTCAATCCCGCAAAATCTACTGGACGGTTTTCAATTAAATTTGGTATACGAGTAGAAAAATACCGGGCATAGCACATAGGGTACTTTTTATCCCGAAATTCCTACGGGACCGAAGCCCCGAGGCGCGGCTAGTATGTGTATAAAATAACACTTAGCTATCAAATTCATTTAAGTTTAGCAACGCTGTTACTCGGAAATTGAAATCGATGTGAAGTGGTAACATGATATTGTATTGTTAATTAAACAGTTGGAGATGTACTGGACCAGAATTTCATTTGTACTGTATAAATGCTGTATAAATACTGTAATGAACAGTTAACATAATTTCTCTTGTGTTGTATATCTTATACTAGCTGCGCCTTGGGGCTATACTCACTTGGAAATTTCTCTATGTATTTTTCCAGGTTTCATTCTACTCGTGCAGCGAATTTCATCGAATTCAGTGCAGTTGTTTTTGCGTAAAAGAGAAACAAACATCTAAGCATACATTCTCATAAACTTACATATTTACAATATTAGTGGGAAGTAGGATTATCAGTATATACAATTTTATAAAACAGATAAGTCAATTTACGGATTCCATTTAATAAACAAGAGTTAGCACAATTCGTTTTAAAATATCAGACGCACCCCTTTTAACGATTTATATTCGATAAGTAGTGGATGAAATTTTTATTTAAAAAATAATTTGATTAAAACTTACGTGAGAAATAGACATTATTAATTATTAATTACAGAAAAAACATACAAAAATAAATCTCATTTAGTACGCTTACAAATCAGATTACTTTTCTTAAAACCTGCATTTGAAAATGGAATTCCTTTTTTAAATATCAACCGAGTTGGTGGGATGTTTTAACGCTCAACTTTCCGGTTGGACTGTCAAAACAGACTTAAGCCGCACTTGACAGGCTTTCCAGCCAGCATTACTACGTTTAATGCTGGCCTTTGTGACACTGCCTTAGTTTATTGAATAAATCCTTAGCTGAATAATTTAACTAAATTTAGTTTATGTAACAGTCATTAAATTGTGATGAACTAATACCACTTCTTGGATTGTATATATATGTAAATACCTAGTTAGCAAAAACCGCCGCTCCAGATAAACACGTAGTCGTCCCATCTTTCGTTTTATCATTCGACCATACAATGGAATTCTCAGTAACTTTTTAGTTGGATTCACAACTCTATTAATGACTGGCTGCAATTTTCGGTTGATGAATTTCAACTTCGTAAAATTCTGAAGGCTGACTTAGGCAATTTCGCCGAAAATTCGACATAAGAATTGAAATAACCGGCAGCGTCCAAGAGAACTCTGAAACGAGTGACTTAGGCCCAAAGCATGAGATTACCCGGTAATCTGGGCGCGCTGTGCGCAGACACGCGCCGCGACTCCGACCACATTAAACCCACATTAGCTCTCCATCGATTACCACTTGTGACGTTTCTGTGAGGTTATCTTCAGAAAAGGTACGCTTGACTCGAATATGGATGAAAAAAATGGCCTGTCTTCTTTGTATTTTTTTTTTGTTTTCTTACTTGCTATTAACTACTGGGGTTTCAGGCCCTTGGAAATTTCGGTATAAAGAATATCTAGTTTTTTGTAAGGGACGGGAGTAATTTAATGAGAGGCCAATAGTAATTGCCCTCTCATTAAGTATTACGAAATTCAATTTCATGAAATCTATAATTTCGTTAATGTACTTTAAAATAAGGTGAAGACTTGGGAGTCAAATAAAATATGTATTGTATATGTATTCACGATATAGAGCCTTAAATACAAGTGATACTATGTTAAAAAGCAAGTCACGCCTGTCGCTTTTCGCAAAATGTATACCTATATTAGCTTCTCTATTTAACATGACAAATAGTAACGTAGTTAATCATAGGCTTAGCGTACACGTGTGATGGCCTATGAAAACAGATTTAGGGCGCACTTGACGGGCGTCGTATTCTCAGCACAAAGCTATGAAAGCAGCTTAGTCCACAGAAGGGGATTAAGCTATAATCTGCAGCGCAGTGGTTGACATACGCCCAAGGCTGCTCGCTCGCAGTTTGTCAATGGCAAATACACTGCAGTTTTTTGGAGAGTCCAGTGTACTCTCTGAATTTAAAATAATCCCTCATGTTTTTTTTTTCTATTTGTAGTCTGGTATATTGTAGTGACATGAAAAAGGGTGATGTAGTTTATTTTTAGTAGTATATGGTGAGATGAGATTTTTAGATTATTGCCTTACCACGAACTGGAAAAATATTCGAAAACATAATCATTTTGCACCTCATATTAAAAACAGTTCTATGTTATACAAGTAAAAGTGTTATAACATTATATAACGAAGCATTTCCATCTTTTTTGTCCATCGTCAATCGAATCAGATATAATTATTAAATTTATTCATTATAAAGATTTTATATTTAAATTTGATAATAATACAAAAGATTCGCATGATCTTCCTACATTGTTAAAGATTTATGAACAGTGAAAGATGACAGCAAGATAAATGTACAAAGTGTATCATAATTAATCGTGTGAACTAGACTTTATGTGAGCCACAATCTCCTTTCATATCTACGTAATGACACGTTTGAGTTACTAAGTGTGAGTAAACATGCTTGGTTACGCTTACAAAAAGTATTTAAAAAGGAATTATTAGTTCCTTTACCTCTACTATTTTCATAAGGGTATTAAGGAAATGTCAGGCAATCAATAAGTCATTATAGTCATAGAAATTGTAATTAATTTAGTAATTTGATCTTTATCTAGAATTTACTAAGAAACAAAAGAGTATGTACCAAATTTTATTACCTTATGACATTTTCAAGCTGCGCTCTCGTCTTGATTCTGAAACAAAGAAATATTAAACGTTAAAATTGTTGCTAATAAAAAGAAAATGTTTATTTACTTATTAGTAATTTATATTTAATTAAAGGAATTATAACTTTATATTTAAAGGAAGCACTTAGTTAATTACATAACAATAAGATCATAAAATAAATTGTATTAAACCTGTGGACAATGTTGCAGTGGCCAGTACCCACGGTCAGTTGAGTGTCAATAAAAATGCGATAAAAATAACAAGTGCATTCGTCAATGTGACAGGGAAGGCATGCGTCGAGCATTGTGGCGATCCAACTACGATTACAGAATAAAGGAGATCAATAAAGATGTTTTATCCGTGGTCCTATCCGTGGTCCTGCCTGTTTATCCTACTGGTAGGATCACGGGATACCACTATGTGCCTGTGATTCTACTGCATAAACTGATCGGAGCACGGGATATCATCATGCCAATATATTGTACCCGTGGTCTGGTCCTACTGATTTTTCCTACTGGTGGGACCACTGGACATTATTATAGGCCTTTGTTCAGCAGTGAACTTCTTGTGGCTGATTTATGATGATGATATGTTAAAAAAAATATAGAAAAACATTGGTTAAAAATTATTTGTCACTTCAAAGCAAAAGATAACATTTATTAAATCATTATCACGTCTGGGAACGGATAACCGTTACGGGATAGAAAGAGCTTAGCTGAATAGTGGACTTATTAGTGAATTGGAGATTCAGATATAATTGACAGGATTGAAAAAATGCAGCTGGCACATTTTATGCTTTTTCTTTGCTCCCAGACCAGGATGGAAGCAAATTAAATATTATCTCCTTCTACCGCTGATCTAAGGGCGTGAGTCATGAGAGCCAGTGTTCACTTGGTCACTTGCAGTGACCAAATTAGTCGATAATGTTGCCTTTATGCGGGCTATTGACTTCTAAGGGTTGCTAGTTTTTATCAAAGCCACAGACTTAGAATTTTTTGGAGCAAAATGCACTCTTCTTTTAAAAAATCTTTTCCCAATTTCAACTTCATAAAAGGTCTATAATGGCCTAGGTAGACCATTGCCTATATTGTCTGGAGTCTTGACATAAAAGTGTTGGTACGAATAAAGGTTTAGAAAAACTCACAAACCCAATTTTCCGATGATCTAAAAAGTAACGAAAAATAACTGAAACGCTTGTGAGAATAGCATGCGCCTGTGGATTCTATACTTAGCACATGCTGGACAATACTAATAGTCTAAGAACGAACACGGCTTTATAGACATAGTCCAAAACCGGAAAATACACACACTTAAATAAGCAAACTTGAAATTTTCCGGTGTCATGCCAGCCCTATTGACAATGTGCGTCAAATATTTCTCAATATAAACACTTAGGGAAGTCAATTGGGCAGTTGCGACACGCATGATCTAATGTAAATACTGACGGTCTGCACCTGGGTTTATATGAATTTCACTTTTTGATGCAAAACATCTATTGGCGAGGCTTGGCAGTAAAATTGACTCGAATGCCGTGACGGAAAATGGCTATTCGAAGAACGTAAGTAAATTACTTTTTATTTATCAGTTACCGTATTGTTAAAATGTTGCGTCAATTTTGAACGCTTCAACCAAAACCTAAATGGTTCTATTCTTATATAACTATACGTGATAAGTCGCAATTATAGGCGTCATTGCAAGGAGGCATCACTTTTCACGACCTGTAATTAAGCATTTACAATGTTTGTAAACTTACTTTTTGTGACCTTAAAGGACTAACTTGAGTCATATCTACACGAAATTTTTGTTTTTCGTGTAACTTAGTTATTGTTTCATTATCTTCATTCTGATTTCTTGCCAGTCATAGATTTCTTATCAGCATTAAAATATGAAAGCTTTTTCTCACGTATGTATGAACTGCGCCGCCGAGTGGATTATTCGCCCACACACTCTAGACTTTAATCGCTCATTGAGATTACAATTATGTGGACGAATATGTATGAGACGCTGTGGTATGTTCTCTATGGTATCTTTAAACTGTTCACTTTTTGAAACACAGTTTAGTATAGAACTTAGCCGTATTTAAATTCAAAGATACGTAATAAGGATCTTTGAAAACAAAAATTGGCCTTCACGCACGAGGCGCCTGGCAGATGTACAACAAATGCGCATCGTGGCACGATGATCATGCCATTTTCCATCACAGCATTCGAGTCGATTTTATTTGAAAAATATACTCGAATGTTAAATATTTTCAAAAATAGTTAATAGACTCGTCTCTATCATGCGTATCGATTATTTTGCAAATGTGTAGGTTTGATTGACGTTTCAATTTGCAAATCTGTAAATAATAGGGTCAAAGTAAAATATGTATATTAATAAACATAGGATGACTGACTGGTTAGCCGGTTGGAATACGTTAAGGCCAGCATTACAATATAACATTCCTTATTTAGTTGAAGTCGCTTAAAAAAGCAATTTAAAATGTTGGTTATGAGAACCGAATTAGTCCAAATAGGAATACACCGATATGCCATCACTCCATTGGCTCAGAATGGGATTACTGTTGAAAGAAACAGTTTGAATTACCATTGAGGTGACTAAACGGCCTTGTGTGTGATAGATCGCCTATAAAAAGCATTTTAAGCTTGGGTTATACAAATCACTTTTGCTCCAGTGAGTTTACTAAGGAATCACATTACCGATATCTTCTTGATAGAGATTCATTGTACAGTTGATTATGTTTTTTGGTTAAATTATTATCTAGGGGCCTAGAGGTGCGAAGAATTTCGATGTTGTTGATAAAATAAAAGAAATAGAACAAAACTCTAAATCAAACTTAGTCACGTAGAATAAAGTGTTGACTTGATGTAGGTATGTGCTGTACCTATCTGCCAAATTGTGTTAGGACATTGTATGTTTTCACTAGCAAATGCAATTCCGAAAACATCCCTTCTATAAAGAAACATAAATATCTACATTGTATATATGTAGTTAATACATGTTTGTGTGTACCTAACTAAACAAAAATTGTCGTTAACTTTTTTATCATAATAAAAAATTTCATTTCAGTTTGGATGTTATAAGCCGCAACTTTCACTATGCGAATTCCAAATCTAAAGTCGGGCTTGAATATCACAAATTAAACAATTAGTTTCTAAATATACCGCAACTTACATATCTACTGATCCTTTGAAAATCGCTATTATTAATAACAGCGACAACTTACAGGGGTTCTAATAATAGGAAGAGGCGAATTGAATCGTTAGTTCCCATTAATCATAACGGGACATTGGGTCTAAAACAGCTACATTGATGAAACGGAATAAGATCCATTCCACATTTCCTAAATATATAAAAATAAACCTTACTGTACTACTTATAAGGTTAATTTTAAATGTTAAGGAAATGAGAAATAGATCATTTTGGCCGTTTTAGACCCCAGGCTTCAGTCGCAGATCTGCACAAAAGGGTCGGCTACATGTGGACCTACTGAAGGGCTAACAATGAAGGGAAACGCCTGCCAACGAATGGTCTGAAATGACGCTGTCTCCTGACTGAACTCGAATAATTATATTGTCGTTTGTTATGAAAGATTAATATATCTAACGATTTTCAAATTACATATATAGAATTAGCTGCGCTTTTGCAAGCTTTGGACAGTATCCTCAAAAGACGAAAGAAGAAATTTTCATTAAAAAAAACTCTATCATTATTAGATGAATCATACCTTTAGCACAGAATTAATATAAGTACTACGTAAAATCCATTTATTCTTACCAGTCCTATCATGTAAACAATCTTCACAGTACTTTTTGTTGAATTTTGTTGAAAATATATCAAATATTAGTTCAAACCTAAACATTCTAAAGCAAAACATTTATTAACCACGAAAGTAATTTCCTAAAAAGTCTATTTTAATTTATATTGTTGTAAAATCATAAAAAGACATGGTAAGATTGTTTACATGATAGGACTGGTAAGAATAAATGGAGTTTAGTTAGTCACTGCCATTAGTCACGATTCTATTTCAAATTTAATGTGTCTCTTAATCCTAACCAATATTATAAATTCGAAAGTAAGTTTGTATGTTTGTTACTTCTTCATGGTTTATCTACTGAACCAGTCTTCCTGAAATTTCGCATTCACACAGTTAAAAGTACTGAGAAGGACATAAGATACTTTTCACTGTTCCCGTGGGAAATTCACGCGGGCGAAGTCGCGGGTAAAAGCTAGTTTTCAATAATATACTTAGCATGCAGAAACACCTAGCAATGCTAAAACGTTAATCTATATATCTATATATATATATATATTATATATATATATAGATAGATTTGATATGTTTAGAGAAGAAATAAAATCATTGATTCAGTCTATGTTCCAATCACAGGAATGTGAAATAAAAAAAGTTAGCTCCATGCTAACTGACATTAACAAAACTAATTCATGTATACAGACAACTATGTCTTTTCTTGCCGAACAAAATGAGGAACTAAAGAAAAAACTGGAAAATTTAGAAGTTGAGAGCAAAAAGGACAAGGAAAATATCTCCATGCTAGAGGGACAAATAGAAGATCTTAGAAGAGAAAAGCAGAAGAATAACATTGAGATCAAAAATGTGCCACGAAATGAAAAAGAAACCAAGGAACACCTTATCAAAATCACACTGGAACTAGCAAAATCAGTCAACTGCGATATTGCCGAAAAAGATATAAATGACATATACAGAATAAGAAGCAAAAAGGAAGGAAATCTCAAAACCCCCATTGTAGTCGAACTAACGACTACTCTGTTAAAAATTAAATTCCTGCAGGCTTGCAAGGCTTTTAATCTTAGACACTCGGAGAAACTCCGTGCCATAAATCTAGGATTTAAGACACAAGAGAATACACCAGTGTACGTTGCAGAGCAGCTCACCGCTAGAGCGGCTCGCCTTTACTTTCTTGCTAGGGACCTTGCTAAGTCCAAATCTTACAAGTACTGCTGGACTGCCTTCGGCAGGGTTTACGTCAGGAAATCTGATAATTCTCCTATTTTAACGATAAATAATGAAACTCAAATTCAGAAGCTAATGCAGGAAAAGTGACTAGATTTAGAATTATCATTTGTAAAATTTTATTTCATTCGTTTTTTTTAATTATTTTATCTGGACTTTGCTCTCACTATAATGTATTGCGTATATACTTTCATAGAATAATTAATTCAATCCACACACCCATATTTAAATTTTACTTATCTAATATGACTTTTTACACTTTACATAAATACACTCACAATACTAATTACTTAATTAATCTACCCATAGGCGAATATTTGTACTTGTATGTTTATATTAATAAAGCCAACTTTCATGCATCATATATTTGTCCAACATTCAATGAATCACATCATATATCACCTGCTTATCTTAACCCATGTAATCTTTTTATTCTCTTTGATTATGGATAATTCGCTTATAACTGTAACAGAAATTGACCAAATTGAAATTGCTCAATCGCGAGCATGTGGCATTGCTGATTTGCAAAATAAAAATAGGTGCAATAATGATCTTAAAATAGTTTCGCAAAATATAAGAACTATATATAGTAACTTGGATGACTTTAAGATTACTCTTTCGCAATTCAACGTCGATGTAGATGTCATCATACTGACAGAATGTAGATTAGACATGAATAAATCTATACCCCCAATTGAAAATTACACTTCTTATTCTACTACAATACACATAAATCAGTGTGATGGTGTCGTCGTCTATGTATCAAACAAACTAAGAGCAAATGTCAGGGAAGTCATGCTTACTCATGCATCTTGCCTACAAATCAACCTTAATGACATTACTATTTTAGGAATTTATCGCTCCCCCTCACATCATAATGCTGTTCCATTCATTGACTCTCTTGACAAAAATCTCAACGATTTAAAGAACTCGAGAAATGTCGTCATAACCGGAGACATAAATATAAACTTAATAGATCGGCCAGACGCTAAACAACAGGAACGCAACAACCGGAACAATTACTTAAATATGTTGGCGACCCATAGTATTCTGCCCGGTCATGTATTACCGACCAGACTCAACAACTGCCTTGATCATTTTATGCTGAAAATTGATCAAAAGAAACTCTCTGCAACCATAAATATAATTAAAACTTCTATTACTGACCACTCTACGATATTCCTTAGGCTATCGGGTGTTGATAAAATAGGCCAATATTCCAAAACTAAGACTAAAACGGTCATCGACTTTGATAATGCTATCGCGAACCTAAGGAATAGCACACTTACTGAAAATTTACTTTCTCTTGATAATCCTAACATAATTACAGATCTATTACTTCGAAAACTAAGAGAAGTCATCCATTCCCATACAGTAACTAGAATAATTACCTGTAATAATCGTATTATTAAACCATGGATCACCATGGGAATTTTACGATGTATACGAAATAGGAACAACATGCAAAGAAAGCTAAGATCAGATCCAGAAAATGTAATTTTAAAAACGACTTATAGACGCTACCGCAACTTTTGCAATAATTTAATTAAGAGATTAAAGAGAGATTACGAAAGACAACAGCTAATACGAAATAAAAATAACTCAAAAAAATTATGGCAATCAATAAATAACATTACTCATCGCAACAAAAACAACGGTGATAACCTTGATTTGCTTCAACTTAAAACATCGCCACAGGAATCTGCTAATCATTGCAATCACTACTTCTCTAACATTGGTAAAACTCTAGCGGAAAACATTACTCCTAGTGATCAATCTACTCTACGAAATACTGATAACCACGACACAAATACTCATATGTCTTCTTTTGTACTTACAGACACTGATCCAAATGAAGTCTATACAACTCTTATGGGTTTAAAATCTAATAGTGCGCCTGGCTGGGATGGTATTCCAGTCCAGTTTCTGAAACAAGCTGCTGATATAGTTGTACCTATTCTCACCCATCTAACTAACCTTTGCTTCCAGCAGGGCATATTTCCAGATGCTCTCAAAATTGCCATAGTCACTCCTGTGCATAAGGGTGGAGACAAAGCTGATGTCTGTAATTACAGACCTATCTCTGTACTACCACCAATTTCAAAAGTAATAGAAAAACTACTTAATAAAAGATTAGTAGCCTACTTAAATAAATTTAACATTCTTTCTCCATCACAGTTTGGCTTTAGGCAGGGACTGTCTACGGATGACGCTATCACTGGGCTTACTTCTAAAATTACTGACACTGTAGATAATAATAAAAAATGTGTCACTGTATTTGTAGACATGAAAAAGGCATTTGATACGGTTTCTGTTACAGTCCTTGTGCGCAGACTGGCCAGTATGGGAATTAGAGGCCTTCCTCTTAACTTATTCATAGACTACCTGCATAATCGTAAGCAGCGAATCAAAATAGGGGAATATATCAGTGATCAATGTGATATTACATATGGGGTGCCACAGGGGAGCGTTTTAGGACCCACTCTGTTTCTTATATATGTTAACAGCCTGTGCAACATGGATCTGGATGATGGTACGATCTATTCCTATGCTGACGATACTGCGGTGGTGTTTACGGGTAGTTCTTGGGCAGAAGTTCAGCATAATGCCAAAAAGGGGCTTGCTAAGATAGCCAAGTGGCTTAACAACAATCTCTTAACGCTAAACACCTCTAAAACCAACTTTATCTGTTTTTCTAAATACAACTCTTCTCAACCAAATCCAAATTACATGATAAAATTGCACACATGTAGTCTCAATAACCCCGATGCTTGTTTCTGTGAGCACATAAAACGAGAAAATAAAATTAAGTATCTAGGTGTGATGGTCGACCAGCGACTGTCTTGGCATGATCATATTGATCTTGTAATGACTAGGACACGGAAGCTCATTTGGGTCTTCAAAAACTTGAGACACGTTGCTGACAAGTCTCTTCTGGACCAGATATATAAGGCACTCGCGCAGTCAGTTCTCATATACTGTATATCCATCTGGGGTGGTGCCACGAAAACAAAGTTCATGGAAATTGAGAGAGCACAAAGATCTCTGCTCAAGGTCATGTATAGTAAACCCTATAAATATCCCACCGATTTATTATATAACTTGACTGGTTTCCTTTCTGTTCGAAAGCTATATGTTTTACACACCGCATTAAAAACTCACTCACAACTTCCATATAATACTAACCACCTAAATAGAAGAAGAAGAAGATACAACGTAGCACCAACCCCATTCTGTAACTCAGTATATGCTCGGCGACAGTATTCCAGCCAATCAGCCCGCCTATATAATACCCTACACAATGAATTAAATATATTTTCTATGACCCGTCACAACTGCAAAAAAGAGATTTCTAGTTGGCTAAAAACACAAAATTATGACGAAATTGAAACATTATTGTACACGCCTGAATAGTAATATAAAATAAAACAATAATTACGTCCCTTACATATATTTTTTGGACTTATCTACACACAACACGCATACACACTACCCACACAAAATTATTGTAATTCTAAATTGTATTTTTAAATGGTATATATAATTGTAATTTTAATGTTAATATAATTTTATAATGTATTATGTAGTATTAATATAATGTAATGTAACTAGACTACTTACAACCTGTAACCCTGGGAAGACCGGTGGCTCCTAACACAGGTATCTTTTACTTAAAAGGAGTCGCCTGCCACTTGTAGTAACCAATGTAAGTGAATCAATAAAATATTTTTCATTTTTTTTTCATTTTTTCATATATATATATAAAAGAACAAGGGTGATTGGTAAATCAACGCCCAGCCTAAACCATACAAGCTATAAACTTAAAATTTGGACCGAAGTTTTATGTTAATACGTAGTGCTCAGATAAGAAAGGATTTTTCAAAATTAGACCCCTAAGGGGGTTAAAATTGAGGGCAAAGTTTGTATGAAAAAAAAAAAATCTTCACTGATGTACTTGAAACTTGGCAAACAATGGCGTGTTTCAGCGTTTTTTGAAATTCAACCTCTAAAGGGGTAAAAAGGGGGAGGAAAACTAATTTATCATCACAAAACCGAAACTATAAAAGCTATAAACGTGAAATTTGGTTAGTGTCTTCATTATACTATATACTGCCCACATAAGAAAGGGTTGTTCACAATTTCAACCCTTACAGTCCAAAAAAGGGGTGAATTTGCGTACCTATAGACAAATCCCATTTGAAATTTCGCCGCCGACAAGCAATGCATGTTGGTTTATCGGTAGAGGTCGCGGAATATTTTTTTTAAGTAGAGGGTTCGAATCCTGCCAGACATGACTTCTTTTTACTTACTTCTTTTTTTGTTTTGTATTAGTTTTTTAGAATTCTATATATTTATAAATATTTTTATAAATAAATATTTCAAAAAAGTAACTGGAAGTAGCAGGATCGAATCCTGCCACAAACAATAATTTTCTGATTTCATTTTTTATTTGTTTTCTAGAATTGTTTTCTTACTTTTTTTTAAATTTTGAAAAGAAACGTATTAATTCATTTGCAAATTTATTTCCGGTCATCTACTGATTGTACCAAGAAAAATATCCAATAGATGGCGTTGATAAAATGAGAAATGTAAGCTGAAATTCAAATGTTCTAAATGTTCAAAATTTTTGACTGAAATGGATAGAGGGACACTAGAAAGAGATTTTTAACAGCATAAAGGGGTCGTGAGTATAATAATAAAACAGTAAAGATATTTTGTCTGTACGTACAGTACATTTAGTATTTTTGACTGAAATGGATAGAGGGACACTTAAAAAGAATAATAGAAAGCAAAAACATTTTTTTTGGAATTTTTTGACTATCTGTCTGTCCGTCCGTCTGTATGTATGTACGCATTTCACGCAATAACTAAGTACTGGACGGATTTGAATGAAACTTTTTTTGTTGTATAGCTATTAAGCCTGGGCAACATATAGGCTATAATTGATTTTGAAAACTGGATCACCTGATGAAGAACCTTAAAAGAACAGCTAAACTATAAGAAATATGGAAATGGTACCTTTGGAAAAGTTTATCAATCTGACGAGCATTTTCTGTTGACGTATAAAATCGAAGATCAGGATCATCTGATGAAGAATTCCAAGGGACCAGCTACACTATTACATATATGGAAATGGCGCCTTAGCAAAAGTCGTTTAACCTAATGAGCACTTTCTGCTGACGTATAAAAATTTAAGTTTATGGAACATCTAATGAAGAACTCCAAGAGACCAGCTACTGTATAAAAAATGGAAATGGGGCCTTAGCAAAAGTCGTTCAACCTGATGAGCATTTTCTACTGACGTATAAATAGACAGGACACGGGATAGGATAAAGAGGGACTCGGGGTGGGATTGGTGGTACATGGGAAATTGTAGATAACGAGCAGACGAAGATATAAAAAGTGATATTTCATTCAATAGAATGAAATATCACTTTTGATTCATTTTAACACCGCGACTATACTACGAGTACCTAATAATATTCCCGCGGGACACGGGATAACCAAATAGCTGAAATTTTGAGTACTGGAGTTTAGGTTACTACAGTTTGGAACACAAAAAGAGTTTTCATCTAAGGAAATTCACGCGGGCGAAGCCGTGGGCAGCAGCTAGTTCTATGATATATTATGACAAATTAATTCCAAGCTAATCTTATTGTTAATTCTCAGGTGCTAAAGTAAGGCTACGAGTATGAGTACAGGGAACGTTCTCACCTAGACATTTACAAAACACAATATGTTTAATAGCCTCCCAGTAAATAGTTCGACAAGAATACTATTCAAATGTTTAGCGAAACCAAGTACAAAATGCCAAAGATATTCCATCGATCGAACAGATTTTTTAAAATTATAGCTAGGCTAAATAAAACCAAAATTTTTAGATTACTTTTTCTAAATTACAACTACTTTATTATAGGTACTTGTTAACTTAAATTTTACAGTTTTTAATTTATTTTTCTCGTGTTACATCATCTAAATCGTATTTTTGTAGTACGATACATTGCGAGCTTGTGTACAATATATCAGTGTGCGTGACAAAAACCAGTAATGACATTATTTTTATTTCAATTATCGCCCAAAGGTTTAAAAGTAAAACTTTATTGCGCCATAAGAAAGTCACTACCTACCGTTATAATGATGTTGAGTGACTTTTTATGAGAAGAAAGTTATAAATCGTAATAACAAATATTTAGCATTATGTTAATTTAAGTGTTACAAATAACATTTAAATCTAAAATTTTCTTTGTTTTATTTATTTATTAAAGAAATTTAAAAGAAATACTTAAATAAAAACAATTAAAAAAAACTTATTTCGTGGCCATTATTAATATTAGCTGGACATATTTGATGACTTGTGTAATTTCTGGACCTGACATTTTGTTGGTACCTTTGGGTATGATTCAAATTTAGCTTGCAGGATTGGGCTTCCACTTCGTCTCTGGGATAACTATTACATTGCAAGTCATATCATTCTTCATCACGACTCATCACATGTCGTGTCAACACCGTCAAAAGCCTTAATTTTCTTAATTTGTACTCTTTTAACAACAAAGAAGCAATTTCATTGTATCTAAATATATTTTTCTCGTACTATGCAATATAAACCGCTTTAATCTTGAATGTATTGCGTGAGTCGTGACGTGGAAGCAAATGTCACTGCTTTTATTTCAATTTATTCTGTTCAAAAATATATGGAAATGATTACTTTCATTGCCTTTGTTCGCGTTAAGTCCTTTTATTCCAGGTTACGTTTAAAGCTCATACCTGAATATACTTTTATATTTAATTAGCATAAAAAAAATCTATTTTTAGTTTATGTTAAAAGTAAAAAAAAAACACTGCAGATTTTTTTTAAATGTAAAAAGTCTTTCATATATTATTTTTAACTTTTAATATTATATCTTTACAACAAAATAAGAAAATTAATATAAATTAAAATCTCAATAAAAAACTAGTAGTTATCAAAGCTGCAGACATTTTTATAAGCTCAATAAAAGCTTATTTTTATGCTAAACACTTAGAACGTCTCGCCTACTTGGCTTTATGACAACTTTTATATCAGTTAAAGCCTCAAGTAAAAGCTCGGGGGATAGCTTGATAAGGAGCTTACAACGCGAAACGATGGTCGATATAAGAGATACTTATAATGTATGTTTGTATATTGGTTTGCCTAGAAAACTGGTGGAAGGTTTAGTTTTTATAATCAAGTAAAAGAAAAATAATATTGTAGATAAATGTATTAAAATAGAAATAGGGAAGTAGCATACAGACACTTGTATTTTTATTGGTCTGCATTGGAACTTATTGATAATATAATAACGGACCATTTTAACGAGGTTTATAATAAGAGTAAATGATTAAGTATAATAAAAAATAAATTGAATGAAATCAGATCAATCAATTAATTTAAGAACTTCGTTCTAGTCGGTGGAGTAATTTCCATGTACACATTTTATTAAATATGTACATGGAAATTACTCCATAAAATATCTGACTTTATCAAATCAGATATTTTATTACAATTTTTCTATTACGTCCAATACGTCATTTAATTTCTGATAGGACCAGGTATTGATCGCTATTTCGTCCCTATTTTAAACTTCCACGATCACGAACACTGTATAAGTGGTAATGCGTATTATAAAGTCCACCAATAAGGAGTGACCCCATTTTGAAAGTGGCTGCTCCGGGCCAATAACAAAACCTGAGTCACATCACAGCCCTTCGTTGAGGGCTCTTCAACCTGATGACGAAACAAAATGAAAAAAAAAGCGAATTATTCTCATTCCCTTATATTCGAAAGATCATAAAGGCTCTTTGTTCATGTAAAAAAAAATACAAAATGTTGTTTGTACCTTTGTTGATTAATCTTTGGACTGCTTTTGATACATAGAAGATAAGGATAATTTTTGTATCTTTTATTTGATTTTTCGCAGTCCCAAAAATAAGTGCACTGAAATGGAAATAGTATTTGTTAAATAAATTAGGCACTAAAGCTGTAATAGATATCATTGTCACTTTTATTGTTTTTTTTCATTGTAGATTGTTTAACTTGTGGAGTTAAATAAATAAATTTTGCATTTGTATGAAACGGTCAAAAAAATCGAATTAATTGAGTCTCGTCAACTATCCAATTCAAACACGTAAAGAAACGAACGGACTTACAATCGACATATAAATGCGTTTCCCACAAGATCAAACGTAACAGATTTAAAATATTCCGTGTAAGCATCGGCTCTCAAGGAAAAATGTGTATCCAATTTGTCACACAACTCACGTCGCGTACAATTTGAGTTGGATACGAGGAGTGCTGGTTTCGGGCATATGTTACTGTAAAAGCTTCGGCGGTAAAGAATTCCGAGTTTTCCAACATCCCCCAATTTTTAATAATGTGACATGAATATTGGATTTACTATATATTCTACATAGAATGTTTTATAAGTTTGATATCACACCATTTAGACTATCGCGTGAAAATACTTGCATAACCTTTGACTTTTGTACTTACACTACTTCTCAACATATTCATCAGTTAGCTTACCTATTTTTTATTTTGTACTAGCTTTCGCCCACGGCTTCGCCCGCGTGAATTTCCCACGGGAACAGTGCTTTTTCCCGGGATGAAAGGTACCTACCCTATGTTCTTCTGCGTACTTTCAGCTATGTGTATGCGAAATTTCAGGAAGATTGGTTCAGTAGATAAAGCGTGAAGAGGTAACAAACAAACAAACCAACAAACAAACCAACAAACAAACTGACTTTCGCATTTATAATATTAGTTAGGATTAGGATTTAGGTATAAGAAATTTGTTTAACTCACTTTAAATTGGATGCTGTACAGTGGTGACGGTTTTGTCATTATTACCTATTTATTTACCTATTTTTATCTAGATGTTTCTTCAAAGTTTGTTACAAAAATGACTAGTATCTAATAATAAAATTAAACAGTGGACCTTTAACATTTTATGTCGTGCTTGCGGTATGTTAAAAAACATGAAAAAATGCTGTCTTTTGCATATTGTACTGGTTGTTGTAGTTCTCTTGCATTAATAACATAGCACGTCTTCTTTATTAATGTAAGTTATTGTTGCGTTTGTGAGATCTTTGGTTCTGAGGCTTTGAGAGACTCGCAAATCTAAGCCTGAAAGCCTATAGAATATTTATTGAATAGGCTCTCAGGTCGATGCGTCATTATGTTTCATAATACGAGAATAGTGTGTGAAATGTATTTTATTAGTGCCTTCATAGGTTTATTGGCATAAGTTTAATTAGTCGTTCAACTACATCTTAAATAAATTCAAAAGATTATTAAATATAAACATGAAATGTAAGAAACAATTTTAAATAATTAATAAACCTAAGTAACAAAGTTACATATGGAAACTCGAGTCCAATGGGATCTAATAAATCTTGATTATCTCATAAAAATATCACAGTCTAAATAAATTCTTAAGTTTGTTTCTTTGCAAATCTCCGTAGACTAATCTTGACATTTTTACGGCCTCGCGGTGATAGTAACCGTCTTTACAATGACAGTAATTGTTTTATATTAAGAGTTTATTCAAGAAAATGTCCCGAAACAAATTATAATTTACGTCCCCCTAGGCGGGGGTGGGTGCTTTAAATTAGGGGTCAACTGCGTACTCTGCAAAGGGCACTTAGGTGGAGTAAGGAGGAAATGAAGTTACTCACTGAATAAACTGCATTCAGCGTTTTCTTTGATGCTGGAAAAGCGTTTTTTTGTGTACACACAAATGACGGAGGCAGTTAGTCTAATGAAGTGAATCATTTAGGTTACCTACTTCAAAAGTTTAAATTTAAAGGACAAAGTAAAAATGTATTTATTTGAGTAGAATAAATAACACATGACATTGATGACATGACATGATAGTAAACATTGATGATATGTACTTACATCGTAAAATAATGATTGAAATATCAGTTTAGCAATGTGTGGCACATTACACTAAAATAATAACAAATTTATATTCAAAATGTGTTCTGAATAACGTGGAAAACATTAAAAATTAAGAATACTTTATAAAATATTATAATTCGGAACATTAGTATAACATTAGGGCGCCTCTACACAGGAGGTATGGTTACAAGCGATGAACGCGATACGAACAAAACGCTTCCTGCTCGCGACGACCCAGCGCACACGTTAATTATGATCTACATTCAGCTAATGTTAGATTGAAAGCAGATTAGCTATGATTAACTGCCCGCTGCTCAGTTTAGTGATAGGAAACACTAGTTTTTGACTTGATTAGGCCATGTCAACGATATTTTTGAAGTTTATTAATAACTAGCTTTCGCCCGCGGCTCCACCCGCGTGAATTTCCCACGAGAACAGTGTTTTTCCCGGGATGAAAGGTACCCTATGTCCTTCTCTGTACTTCTAACTATGTGTATGCAAAATTTCAGGAAGATTGGTTCAGTAGATGGAGCGTGAAGAGGTAACAAACAAACAAATAAACAAACAAACTCACTTTCGCATTTATAATATTAGTTAGGATAAGAAAAATAAAAAATAAATATTATTCTAAAAAGTAAGGTAAAAATTATCTCAATAAAAAGTAAATATACAGTAGTAACTATAAATTGTTTAGTTAGTGTACCTATAGATTGATTTTCACTTTAATTTTTGCCATAAGCTATATGTAAGTATTATTCTTCTTTACAAAATGGTTTTCAATTTTCAAATAACACCATTTCGAATGGTCGAAATTAATTGCAGATTAGATTACCACGACACTTACACACTTGACACGATTACTTTAACACAGAAGAACATTCAAAATAATCCTTCCAAGTTCTAAGTCGGCGTGAAACACGTCTGGGCTATTAATCCATAAATCGCAAAGTACTCAAGTCGCGTCATTCCTGAATCAGGATTACTCTTTCCCAACGAAGGCTGCCTTCTCAGCTGTTCTGTTCGCTTTACATATTCGTTTAACCCCCGCATTAAGGCCTGATGATTAATGAACCAGCCCCTACGGCCTCCAGCCCCTTTTTCGCTCATAAATAAACAGAAGCCAAAATTATAACGGTAGTCGTAATTTTGTAAGTCTAACCGCGTAATATCAGACTATTCGTCAGAAGTAATAACGTCATTGTTGAGGTTACTGAAAAAGTCAATAAATTTGCATTAGTAGCATTCTGTATGACAATGTATCTTCAAGAAAAATTTACAGTTCTGAAAAAACTGGAAGATGTTTTTTTTGTATGTTTGTACAGATTGAGTTTTGTGTAATAATGATCTCTCTCTCTCTCTATGATGCTCTACCAATCAATTAATCAATCAATATTTATTTGAATACAAAATACCCTAAATTTATAAATATGTACGTACTTAAATTTTCTTGACACAGGTCTATTCCTAGAATCCAATAGGAAACATAACTAACAATAGTAATAATTCATTAGATCAAGCCACATTCCTGACCTACTACATCACGATCAGTGTTGTGCCAATAAAATATGGTAAGCTGAGACACGTACACAATTAGAATGAGTTGCACTCAGATACTAAGCTACAAGGACTATATAAAGTCTAGCTATTAAGTGGCCTTCACATACTACGAGCATTTTTTATTCTCTATCAAAAATATTATTTTTTCAAAGATACGTCTTTGAACTGAACCTTGTTTCTGATTAATTTATAATATACTTACAGATTCATATATTCAGTTCCTACAGATAGGAGTTCCCTACTACTAGATTTCCGCTTTTAAATTCAATGAATTTCATCAAGAATAAAATAGACTTATACCCCGGAACAGATATTCCCACGGAAATATGAATAAGGGTGGAAGTGTTACTTGATAAAATTAGTAAGTGAACCGTGGTCGCCAAACTCACACATTTAAGTTATAAATCATACACTACACTACAGATGAACAATGAGCTTTATTGGTCATTTTTATTTTATCAAAGTGTATTAAGTCAATGCGACTATATCGGACAAACAAGTACCTTAAGTCTTCGACATATGGCTTAATTTGTACTGTACAAGAACGTACATAAGACGTTTTAAAGTCCAACGTCGACTGAAGAAAAATTCCGCCACTCGACAATAGATGGCGTTTCAAAACTTTTGAGCAACTATGACCCATAAATCAAAGAGAATAGGGTTTAAATTAGCGTCAAATGAAAGTATTCCTAGTGCTACTCTATTAGTGCAGTAGCGGATTGATTATTGCAACACAATATCGATATCGATAGATCAAATTTTCATACAAACCCAGAATAATAAAATAGATTTTCTTTCTTCTATATTGTTTCGCGGATTTATAGTGTTATTATTTTAATCAAAAATTAACGTAATATTTTGTTATAAAAAAAAAGTGTGTCGAAATCAAGAAATTATTTTCCTCGAAATGCTCGGTACATATAGTACTAAATTAGTTGTCATCCAAACAACTCTGCCAGTTGCATCTATCCATTTTTCTTTAAAATCAGGATCTTTGGGAAACCTTAAAATTAATATTTCATACAATGTAAACAAAATATATCGATAAAATCCAAAACATTACCTTACTAGGTACATCACTAATCGAGTAGCATAGACGTTTCGGGAAGAACAGAGGAGCACGCGTTAATGACAAAATCGACCTTATATAAATGACATTAAGGACATTAAGGTATTTAACAAATAATATTTTAAAGTTTTTATTATCATTATTGAACTTTTATTTTAAAGAAAACAAACGAAATATTACTCACCTATGGTACGAAACACCTCCATTTTTAAGATTAATTTTGCTACTGTTATTTTTGCACTCTAAAATAGAACAAAATGGCATTTTGACGAGGGAATTTCGACGAGAATTCAATGTCACGAACAAACTACTCAGCGCGAAGTCAGAACACAACTAGAATGACGAGCCGTGTTTGTTAGCAATGCATTGCTTACTTGTGGCGACCGCGCCACGCCTACTTAACACTTCCACTCTTATTCATATTTCCGTGGATATTCCAGTCATTCATGTGTAAGTGATAAAAAGTAAGTTTTACTAAGAAGAGCTGTGTCAATGAAAGTAGGTGGATATAGGGGGAGATTAAGGCCTAAAAAGAGCTTTATATAATTTAATTGTATGTCTCACTACGTACAACTATGGTCGAGCAGAAGAGAAATGTTGTCATATAATTGGTTAATAATTTTCTCAGGTTATTTTTTTTTAGGACCACCAAGAAAGACTTTAAGGGCGGAAAAGAAGTTAGGTTCAGGTTATTTTTTTATGACCACCCGGAAAGACTTTGAGGGCGTAAAGGAAGTTAGGTTCAGGTTATTTTTTTATGACCACCCGGAAAGACTTAGGGCTGATTTCATCGATCATATCGAAATCCGAGTTTATGAAAACCGAGTTTAATCTAAACGAGATTAAAGGGTTTCGTTAATCTCGATTACATACCAATTGATTTCTCCAGCTTATTTTGATCGCGTTTACGAAAACGCAGTTTACGGAAACGGAAGTATGACGCATAGTCAAAAAAATTGATAATAAATGCATTTCTATTTCAAGCATTTATAAAATGTATATAAAATGGTAAATGGTATTTAGTACTCCTTTATTCAAGTGAGTATGGTTTTAGAAGGTACAAGTATCGCCTGGCAAAAAATATTTACTCGTTGTAAATAGGCCTTTATTTCAACCACACGCCGGCGATATTTATACCCATTCATATCGCGTGCATTCTAAGCGTAAGCATTTGTAACCAAAAGCTTTTCCTCGGTCGCTGTCAGCCGGGAAATTGAATACAATATATCATGCGATACTAGAGTTCAATGGCCTTATATTTTGATGCGACGTTTAGTTAGCTGATGATAGTAACGATTGATGTGCTCAGAACTTTGGATGGGTATGGCGGCCTGTTATAATCATTACTCATTTCAAACTTCGATATACATCGTATAACGTTACTTGATAGTAACTGTTTCTTTATGGTTTCTAACGTGAGGTGGTATATTTTTTTGGCAAGCGACGGTTCTGTTATTTGATGGTGGTGCCGAAATTATTATCGACTAGCCTGTGCCCGCGACTTCGTCTGCGCATATCTCAGGTTCTTAGCGGCATATCTAAATGAAACTTACGCCAGAATTTAAGTTAGACCTTCTATAAAACAACAGTGAAAACCGCATCAAATTTAGTTCAGTAGTTTTTGTAGTAGTACAGACAGAAAGACAGACAGACGAAAATTCTAAAAAAAAAATGGTTTTGGCTTCTATTGAAGACCCTCATAGTTTTTTTCTTAAATATCTTGTATGTACAGACACAGACCAGTTACAGTTTTATTATTGATTAATGATCATCAAAATATTCTTGACTATTTTTATTATCACAAGGCAAGTACTTTTGAAGACTTAAAATGCTTTTGAATTTGCTTTTAAATCTTTCAATATTATTGAGAACTAGCATTAACTTTTATATCCGACTTCAGCTCGCTGATTCAAATTAAATCGCTTTTGTTCGCTGTAATTAAAACGAATGCACGAACGAATACGTCCATTTGCTCCTTTTTATAATTAAATTGAATCTCGTAAAGAAATGAGCATATATATTCTGAAGTTTGATTGCATCGTAAAAAACACACATTTTATATGATTTAGTCGTAAATGTTGTTTTTAATAAACCTAGTAGATATAATTCACATCTTCCGAAGTCAGGGTGGGTCACCTGGGTTTTACGCATGTATGTATATAATACCAATAAATAAAACATCCTGAAGAAATTAGGTACCTACTTAAATATTTGGGACTAAGTAAATTACTACAGAAGTCACAGTAGAGTCACGGATGTCATCAAACGTATTGCGAAGCTTAAGTGGAAATGGTTTGGCCATGTCGCCAGGAAAGAAGGTTCATGGTGCAAAGCTCTGGTGGAGTGGAGACCGTCGTAGGGCGAAATACACCCATATGGAAGACAGCAAATGTGCTGGGATCGGATGGTGTTAAAAGAACAGCAGGTGTGAAATAGCTGGAGATTGCACAAGACCGGGTGAAGTGGCACAAGATGAAGAAGGCCTACACCCATAGGATTGAAAAGAGCTGGAGAGAGAGAGAGAGAAATTATTACAAAACCAATTTAAAAAACAACAAAACAAAATATAAGCTCTACATTTTAACATTTATTTTAATAGCATAGATATTATTACATGTATCACTGTTGGTGCCTTTAAAAGAAAGGTTAGAGAACTTTTGACGACCTCCGTGGCTTAACGGTTATCACGCCAGACTGCCACACCGGAGGTCCCGGGTTCGATTCCCGGTCAGGTCAAAATGGAAAATGATCTTTTTCAGATTGGCCTGGGTCTTGGATGTTTATCTATATATTTATTTGTCATAAAATATAGTATGGTTGAGTTAGTATCCCATAACACAAGTCTCGAACTTACTTTGGGGCTAACTCAATCTGTGTGATTTGTCCGTATATATTTATTTATTTTATTTCATTTCATTTCATTTCATTTCATTTCATTTCATTTCATTTCATTTCATTTCATTTCATTTCATTTCATTTCATTTCATTTCATTTCATTTCATTTCATTTCATTTCATTTCATTTCACATCATTTCATTTCATTTCATTTCATTTCATTTCATTTCATTTCATTTCATTTCATTTCATTTCATTTCATTTCATTTCATTTCATTTCATTTCATTTCATTTCATTTCATTTCATTTCATTTCATTTCATTTCATTTCATTTCATTTCATTTCATTTCATTTCATTTCATTTCATTTCATTTCATTTCATTTCATTTCATTTCATTTCATTTCATTTCATTTCATTTCATTTCATTTCATTTCATTTCATTTCATTTCATTTCATTTCATTTCATTTCATTTCATTTCATTTCATTTCATTTCATTTCATTTCATTTCATTTCATTTCATTTCATTTCATTTCATTTCATTTCATTTCATTTCATTTCATTTCATTTCATTTCATTTCATTTCATTTCATTTCATTTCATTTCATTTCATTTCATTTCATTTCATTTCATTTCATTTCATTTCATTTCATTTCATTTCATTTCATTTCATTTCATTTCATTTCATTTCATTTCATTTCATTTCATTTCATTTCATTTCATTTCATTTCATTTCATTTCATTTCATTTCATTTCATTTCATTTCATTTCATTTCATTTCATTTCATTTCATTTCATTTCATTTCATTTCATTTCATTTCATTTCATTTCATTTCATTTCATTTCATTTCATTTCATTTCATTTCATTTCATTTCATTTCATTTCATTTCATTTCATTTCATTTCATTTCATTTCATTTCATTTCATTTCATTTCATTTCATTTCATTTCATTTCATTTCATTTCATTTCATTTCATTTCATTTCATTTCATTTCATTTCATTTCATTTCATTTCATTTCATTTCATTTCATTTCATTTCATTTCATTTCATTTCATTTCATTTCATTTCATTTCATTTCATTTCATTTCATTTCATTTCATTTCATTTCATTTCATTTCATTTCATTTCATTTCATTTCATTTCATTTCATTTCATTTCATTTCATTTCATTTCAATTTATTTTATTTTATTTTATTTTATTTTATTTTATTTTATTTTATTTTATTTTATTTTGAAATAATTTGTAACACTTTCATGATATGTTAGTTCATCTTTGTTAAAATTGTTTAGTTATTGTGGTAAGCGGTGCTGAAAGCACATTTATTTACATGTAAGCATGCGATTTTTTTTTAGTAACATTGTATTGTGTTTTTGATTGTTTACCTAAATAAAAAGAAAAAACATTATGTCCGCGATCAAAACAAGCGAAACAGACTTTACCTAAAACATGATAATAAAAACTCAACTTGAAAGAGACCGCTAACAGTCAACACTTGTAACGCATTACCCAACTGCCGGCAAAAGGAAGTTAGTGGTTCATGTAGTTCACGTTATGTGTATGCGACACTTAACCGTAACATTGAGGTCTAATGGACACAAGCCCTTAACAAGTTCATAAAAACACCACTTTCGAATATTTATCACAGAAAACAACAGCTGCCGTATTTTTTTATAGATTTAACTAAGATTAAATTAGGTACTTATATTTTATTGGGTCAATAAATACAAATAAAAGAGGTTATTATTACAAATTAGGCCAATAGGTTCTACTGATGGCCATTAAAATTCTATTTATCATTTCTTTTAATACATATAAATACTGTTCCAAATTGTTAGGTAAGAGGGGCTGAGCAGAATATATTTATTCAGCTTTTTTTTAAATAATATAATGTATCACTAAACTTACAAATAAATAGTTTATCTTATCAATAGGTATGGCCCATAGAATCTCAAATAATAAAGCAAAAAAAGGACATCTGTTGCCTTTTATATAAAAACAGCTCGTTCTGATTGAAGTCGCTTTGACGCTCTCTAAAAAACAAGTGTACGCATACAGCAATTGAAAAAAAAATTCGGAAGAAAATTCGATCTTATTGAGTTAGTTAGCGAAGGACTTTCAGTCCAGAATCCTCTGAGGCTTATTATTATTCAAAATTCTGTCAGACAGATGAAAATGAAATAGCAGCATTTCAAAATGTAGACTGTATGAAAAATTGTACGGATAAAATTGAAGCGAGAGGTGAGAGCTACATTTCCTGAGTGCCCGCCAGAAGCGGCGTTTGAAACCGTCTCAGATATCAGGCGAGATCTAGTGTGTTGTAAAAGGTACAATATCTCAAACAAATGCCTTACTTTATGTTGTCTGCTACAAAATGAAACTTTACTGCAAGTCTTGAAATTAAGTCGCGTTTCTCTGAGGAATTGATGCTGAAATATGTTTAATGAACACTTGCGAGACTGCAGTGGAAGTTGTTATACTTTGATATGTTTATTGTTCATTCGTACTGTATATTATGAAGTCATTTTGATTAAAAAACTGACTGACTGTTGTTGAAAGAACACCAAACCCTTCGTCATTCATGATATGTGGAAGTGAAAGTTATGTAAACAATAATGATGTAGTGAAAACTATATTTTGTACACATTACAGCTAATAGAGCCTGATGATACCATTAAGTATCAGCTAAACGATTGTAATCACCTTAACGAAGACTGACAGCGATCAAGAGGAGATCAAATATCAATGATATGTTTAATTGGTCGAAAGTGTTTTATGTAACTGCTGGTTTCACAAAAAGAAGTCATTAGACGCTAGGGAGCTACTTAATGGACCATAAAACAAACCTATAAATTAAACTTAATCATGACGAATTGGAGTGACATAAGGGTGTACACATACAAGTAACAAAATAACCGGGTGGTCCCATAAACATCGGCATTTACACTCAGATAAATAGGAAGCTAAAAGGTTAGAATAAAAATTAAGATACTGCCGGAATTCTTCAAATGGGCAAACTAAATAAAACCGTCGTCGTAAAAATCTTTTATCAAGCTCACCTTTATGTGGGTGACATAAAATTTTAAGATAAAGAGTTCAGTCATATTTTAATGTTTTTACTCAACTTTGTACATCAAATTAAAACCCACGTTATTATCATTGTGTTATGATATAAATTTACAAAATTAGAATTCACCTTGTCTGGTTTTGACAAAAATCCCACGGGTATAAGATGAAACATCAAAGTACAAAAGGTAAAATATTAAAGTACGTACCTTGATTGATTAGCATTTTATTAATTCCTTTGGCAATACGGTTCGATTAGACCTCAGGTATTTTTTCTTTGCCTCAGATGAGTTTTAGGAATATTTTATGCGAGACACAAATGATTTTCTTTTAAAATTATGAAGCACAATACGATATTGAATATAAAATGGAGAACAGAAAATTAATTAAAATTATAATGTAGTAGAATACATTTCGGAGGTTTAATAGAATCACCAATCACGTTGATTCGAGTAGAGGATCTCAATCCGGTAAAACCCTTCATTAAACTTATCTCTGTAGGATCTAAGCCTGAATCCATGTAAAATAATCGATTTCGGCAAGAGAAACCGCGTAGGACAAAGTGCGGTCACGAATTTACATATAAATTCGGGATTATTTTAATTTAAAACGCATTTGGAAAGTTTATTTACATATATATGAGGGTCTACGGTTTCTTTGTCGCGCCCTACTAATATAGCAGCTCAGTGAAGCGTGAGTAATGTTTTGTGTGTTGACCGTTGCTCGGAGAATTATGATTTTAGCCAGTGTACAACCAACCGCATGTAATGATGGTCTGGATGGACTCTATGCGGCCCTAATAATAGCGAAGCCCGTTGTTAGAGATAGAACATAAGATTAGTATATTAGACGGGTATTTCACCCGCAAATGAATAAAAGAAGACGAATGATAAGAAAGGATGAAGCATGAAAGTACGAGATGCACAAATGAAATAGCTGGAATGAAAGAACAGTCAAAACAGGCACCAATACCGTTGGTGGTATTAGAATTTAAAAAAAAAATAAAAAAATAGCGAAGAGTTTATTGACGACATGAATTGCTGACGACTTTACGTATGGAAAATGGTGCCTTTTTGCCTAAGAAGCAATATCCGCAAAAATATTGGAACGTCGCGTCGTGTAACTGAATTCAGTGAATATTAAGTCTGTTTTGTATGATGAGCATGTTGCGTAAGTATAATGAAAAATGAAGATGATTTTTAATTTGGTATGAATAAGCTATGACTAATCATTACACATAAAACAATAATGATTACATAATATGTGAATCAGATGCATAAATACTTAGTCATATAACGTGAATTGAAAGAAGAATTTATTAAAAAATTAAGTATTTCTACATTTAAAAAATCTACTAATAGACAAATCTATTGATAAAGGTTAGCGTAACATATTCAAATGCTACCAATCATTAAAACTCCACAAAAAAGCTAGTTTCCAATATACCCTACTCAACTTAAACATGGATGGAGGTGAGCACTTTATGAAATTAAGCCATTTGTCAAGTGTGTACTGCGCCTATGTTTGCCAGGGTGTGGAGTCATTAGCACCGCTCATTAAACAGATTTTCATAATGGAATTGAAGCGTTTATTGCACTTGCAACTGTTTGTTTTTGTTGGGGTGTTTGGTTTAGATTAACTTGTGGTTTCGATCACGTTTGTGTACCTATTTGAATTATAACATTTTTGAAATTAAATGTATCTAACCACATTACATTTATTATATTTATTATCTTTATCTACACCTACTCTTGTTACAATACCATTACTTCAAAAAGTCTAAAAACACATACTTTGGTATTTAATGGTATTTTACATCATAAATTTCAAAGAAATGAAAATTACTGAGCAAAAAAAAATTAACATGAATTATTAGCAGCACTGATTAAATTTCTTTTGAAAAAAATCTACAATGGTGTATAAAGTGTCAATAGTTAGTGTGAATAGTTGAATGCTCCCGTAATATCATAAGACTCAGAAATGCGACTCTGTTTTTCAGGTCTGTTTATCCCAGTTAAAACCGGTCCCAATTTTTATAGAAGATGCAACTGCCTGTTTATCTATGATTGTAATTTTTAAAAAATATAATTAGAAATTAATTATGTTAATCAACCACATAGAATTGTTGCCTCCGTCTCTAGAGCTACATTTGCTATTTTGCTCTAACAAAAAAATATTTTGGCGGATTCTATAACACACAGTTTATTTTGAATAATTTGATAACAATAATACCGCTTTAAATTTGCACAAGATATTTGAATTGAAATGACTTACAATCATCATATGATTAGGATTTGAAACCTTTATAATCCCATGACATAGAGAGGTATTAATTAAAATTTGTACCTCCTATTTAATTCTGTCACATCAAAGTTTACCACACCGTTTCGATCGAGTATTAAAAAGACGACGAACCATAAAGGTTAACTTCAAAGAACATTAATTAACGGTTTAATCCTGCTGTAGTATTAAATCAGACGTTTTGTGAAAGCGAGATGTGAAATAGTCTTCTCGTTGTGGACATTGGTCGTAAATACTTCAACGAGCGAACACATGCGCTTGAGACAAATGGTCTCATATAAGATGTATAGCGCCGCCACATTGCTGTGTTTTCATTTGGTCTGCTGTTTTAGTCCCTTTTTTATTAGAATATACTGTCGCACTACTGGGTAATAGCCACCCCTTTTGGTTTGCCATTCCTGTCTATTCAGTGCATGAGACCTTTATATAATACTAGCTGATGCCCGCGGCTTCGCCCGCGTGAATTTCCCACGGGAACAGTGCTTTTTCCCGGGATAAAAAGTAGCCTATGTGCTATTCCAGGTCATTATCTACCTCTGTACCAAATTTCATCGAAATCCGTCCAGTAGATTTTGCGTGATTGAGTAACAAACATCCTCACAAACTCACAAACTCACATCCAAACTTTCGCATTTATAATATTAGTATAGAAAAAAGAAATCAACGTAGACAGGGTTGTTTGTTGATCCTATATTACGATAAGCATGTGTACAGTTGTGCACTTTGGAGTAGAGGAATCATCATCAACATTCATAGGCCTCTTCCAAGCCTTAAGCTGGTATATAGCCGTGACATTCTAAGACACATTTCAAGATTTTAGAACGCAGATACACCGATAGTCAATCCAAAATTGCGCTTACCAAGACGTTATCCACTCAAGAACACGACTGTATATGCGATTGATATATCCTGTATTAAACAATTTCTAAATTTAAATTCTTTATTATTTTTATGGAGCAATTTAAAAAGAGACAAAGCGAAGAAACTATGTCACTATGAGCACACATTGGCTACGTTTCCATTCTGGCGACTGAAATAACAATACCGGCCGTAGCTGAAGAGTTTAGGAACGGAAACGACCCACCATACGTCAACTATGGCCGCCGCTTGACAAATAACAGCTGTTGGATCAAGTATTAACTTTTTGGAAATTATTAATAGGATTTAATCATGTACAACAAATTCTTGGGATGCCTTTGATCTGAGTGTGGTGTTTTGTTACTAAATGCTATCCCTTACTTTATTTCCTTAACACTTTTTTTTTTGAGGGATTTAGTTTTGTCGACATCAGGCTTTACATTTTTTGATGTAAATTAGTTAGGGCTTCGCCCGCGTGAGTTTCGCTTCGTAGTAACCTAAACTCCAGTACTCAAAATTTCAGCCGTTATCCCGTGTCTAGCGGGAATATATGTTGATGACCGGGAACAGATGTTCCAGATCTTCAATATTTATACGTAAGTAGAAAATGTTCATCAGGTTGAACGACTTTTGCTAAGGCGCTATTTCCATATATGTAATAGTGTAGCCGGTCTCTTGGAGTTATTCAACAGATGATCCTGATCTTCGATTTTTATACGTCAATGCTCGTCAGATTGATAAACTTTTGCTAAGGTACCATTTCCATATTTCTTATAGTTTAGCTGTTCTGTTAAGGTTCTTCATCGGGTGTTCCAGTTTTCAAAATCAATTATAGCCTATATGTTGGCTTAATAGCCTGGGCAACATATAGGCTATAATACAACAAAAAAAAACTATACAACAAAAAAGTTTCCTTCAAATCCGTCCAGTAGTTTTTGCGTGAAACGCATACATACATACAGACAGACAAGAAATTCCAAAAAAATATTTTTGCTTTCTATTATTATTTTTAGGTGACAAATACTAACTGTACAGACAAAATATTTTTACTGTTTTATTATATGTAGGTTTTCTGAACTTTTATATTTATACAACTGGAAAAAATAAATGCATTGCAATTATGGCTTAATTAAGAAAAATATACATAGCTAAAATATTGTAATCTCTTCCTTTGAAATCAGGCGATTTCAGTACAATTATATTAACCACAGCAAATGATAAAACAAAGTTCGCCAAGTCAATATAACGGAGAAATTAATCTGAGGGCAAAAGAGGTGGCACTCGAAAGTTACCTTTCGCACAAAGTGATTAGAGAACAGAGATACGAGTACGTAGCTAGATATGAATGGAGTAGTTTGAGAATTGATATCAAATAATCAGTGGAGTACATTGAGAATAATTTATGGAGCAGAATGGGAACAAAATGTGTAAAAAGTATTTTTAAATAATAATAATTTTGTGAAGTAACTTGGGAATACATGTATGAGATTCTTATCTTTATAGAATAAAAGAATGGAGTACTTTGAGAATAATCCTTTCTTTTCTTTATATTTTTTTATTATTTTAAAACTAGCCTATAATGTCTCATTTTTATTAATTGACAAAATATCGTTACTAATATGATTGTTTACAAACGTTTTTACACTTGTTGAGTATAAACCTTTGACTGGAAAGTAGGAATCTGAAAAGCGTTGTAAATTATTTATCAGTACCAGTTCGGGAGAAATGATCAGCTACAGTGCTGCCCCCAACAGCACTTCCTGACCACGACTGCTCTGTCAAGAGCATACGAAAAAAAAGAAGATATTTTCAACTTTTCAAAACATTGATTAAACAGCCAGATAGATGTGACGTTTTGTAGCAAAATGATAGAAGAACATTAAAGAACTGTGCAAGTTGTACTTCCTTTCTGTATTCTCGTTATCTTGCCTGTGGGGAAGTGAGGCGGCATGACCTCACAATCAAATGTCAAACAAAGTTTTATCTGAACAAAGTTGACAAATAAATCCGTACCGCCGCAACTTTTCTCATAGTCTACGCAAGACGTGATTCGACCACAACAATTAATATACAACATCAGAATGTCATGTCTCATTTTATATGCCTCTTATTATTTATATACATATTTTTTTTTTATTAAAGATGGGTTTGCTCTTGACCACAATCTTGCCCGAGGACAGAGATGAGGTCTACGATGAAGCGAGCTTACCCAGAAGCAGCCTATTCACTCTTTTTTTGTCTGTTTTATGTTTATCTATATAAAAAAAAAGGTGTGCGATCTTGTGACTCAAGCCAGAAATGAAGTTCTTTGCACCTTTTCTTCAAATTTAATTTGATATAAGAATCTGTTTCCACTAACTATTAAAGTAAATTATTAATATTCCAATGCTAAACATATATAAGAACTAATAGAGATAAATTAAAGAATTCAATGCATTACAGACGTGTCTGTCAAAATATCTGTGGAATGCAATGTGACAGTGTCACATTTGGGCGTGGACTTTCTGGTTTTTACTTATTTTTGCAATGTTGATAACTTTATTAATCTCTTACTGTGTCTTCATAATGACGTGCTGAGTTGACAAATACTGTTATTCGCTGAAACCGATTTCGTGATTAGCTTACAGTTCGTAGGAAATTGAGGAACATATAATGTATAAATAAAATATATAGATCCATTACACACACAAGTGAATTTACTTATCTATTATTCAATTAAAATTTCCGTCGACTTTAATTCCGCATTATATACATTGTATACCTACAATGATCTACATACCAATTTTAAAATGTTGTACAAAAATAAACTACAACTCTAGCAGTAGTAGGAATTTTATAATCATTAATCATCACTAGACCCATAGAAGGAATAATTCCAAGTTCAAATACCTGGTTGCACTCGAGACAACTTTGTTGCTGATTGTACCGACCTACGTAAGTATAAATGTGCACAGGGAAGGAACAAACCATAAAGATTTATGAAGACGCGCCTAGGATCAACAAGAAACTCGTTACCGCCGATCTCCTGTAATAACAATATCTTATGTTAGAATGGTATGCTTAACTGATTAATGGTTCAGTTAATTATTGCTTCCGTTCATAAGAATAGTCACAGCTGCGTCAAGGATGCTTCTAGAACAACAATTTACGGGTAGTCTGAAATAACACAAATTAGCGCCATTGTTATCCAATCATATTTGAATTCTGATTTAAAATTAACATTGTTTTATTCTTTTGTCTAAAGTATAGAATAGCCCTTCATAATACAATGTGTTTTTTTCCTAATTGGATTATAGGAACAATAATAGTCCTTTGTTTCACGCTATTGTAAAATAGATAAATAAAGTAAACGTTTAACAGTTGAATGCCCCTGCAAGTATCAATCAAAACGCACTAATTGATGTCGCCTCTCGCTGGTGATGTATGTAAATTGGAAAATAATTAATACAGACTGCGTGTTGTTAACGTGCCTATACACATAATGAAAAAGCGCTTAAGAATAGACATTATACCGCAAAACTGTACATTTAATTTAGAGGATTTGAAATTCATTACGGCATCGTAATAGAATTTTCATGAATACAGTCCATTCATTATCTGACAGAGCTATATTGTCTTTTATTTCCAAAGACATCTTAATTTCAAGTTATTCAAATAAAATGTTAATAAAATTAATTATTATTCTTAACTCTTCCTTTTTATTTTTTACAACATTTTTTTCCAGTACTTCTAAAACAGTTTTTAACGATTATTATTAAAACCGTTCCATCGTTCATCTTCGGCGGAATTAAAAAGACACTATCTATTTTCCGCTTGCAATATTGACGTTGTATTTTTCGCGCGTGTGTAACCCGTTCTGACGTGTGATTTAACCCTGCAGACGTCCCATAAAATCTGTTCAGTACTCACATGAGAACGCGCCAGACCAAAACTCTTCTTTTTCGTTACGTCCCTTTTCAGTCCTATTTAAATCCATTGGGCTTTAACAGTTCGCTTTGAAAAAGACCAGTTTTCGGCGCTCGACGGTATATTCCCGGTTGGGAGCGCTGAGATTGAGAACGAATTGGCATCTCCCATACAGAGCGCACAATATGGTTTGTGTATGAATTCTTTTTCTTGGGAAATCTGAGTGCATTGAAAGTTAATAGGAGATAGGATCACTGGTTTATTATTTTATTGACCTAAGTTATATTTTGTAACTTATTTTCGTTAAGTTAAATTGTAGTTGTATTTTTATATTTATGTGTACGTCTGCTCTAATCAGACCAGGATGGACAGAAGAAGATTGTCAGTATTTTACGCACAAACCACTTGGTTTATTTTGATGATTGAATATTGTGTACAGCTAGTATAATATATTTTTGTTCTGACGTTATATTATAATAATTTTGAGAGATTATATAGAAGTGGAGAATATTACAAAAGTGAGCACAGCCCAACCCCCACCTCTGACCTCTCCCTTTGATATTTCACAGTCGGTTAATGATCTATTTCCATGATTCCGGGCGTCCACCACGTCTGAGAGGAATGCCTGATGCTCGGAACTTGACAAATCGTTAGACGTTATTTCTGTACTAATTAGACATACGGGAGGCGTCACTTTCAGATAAAGGTCTGCTTATTCACTTGTTGAAAACATCAGAAATTCTTGACGGAGAATAGAAAGTTTTAAACATAAATAAATCCAGTGACAGGTTGCACCGATTGCTAAATAGGTAAAAACTAGCTTTTCCTATATAAAAGGTAAGTATCTCTAGTCTTGGAAATAGTACTTTTTCTGATTGAGATAATGCATAAATAAGGAATTATTACTTACCTTATTTTAAATAATATCATTGATGGTTAAAACGTGCCCAACATAGCCCTAGTTCTTAGTAGTTAGTTAGTTTGCGAAAAAAATAATACTATTAAATATGACTAAATGAAAATAAATGTAAATATGAATGTAATGTGAACAGGCACGTTAAGAGAAGAAGAGATGAAAATAAATAGCGATAAGGCCGCCTTTTGAACATCTTCTTCTGTTTTTAGTTTTAAGTGTACTTTATATATACCTTCCATGTAATTACTTGTGTACAATTTAGGTATTTTGTATTGTAATAAATTTAAAAAGTCTGTCTGAATTAATACTTATCAAGGGTTGTACAACAAAATGCCGAAATATCTGGTAAAGCCAGTGATCCGATTCGAGCTGTCTGAAATGTAGACAGTCTTAACATTTCAAACGCTATGGAGCCGTGTCAAGTCGACTCTATGCAATCTCTTTGTGAAATTGTACTCTATGGAATTGTTTGACGTCATGGTCAGGCTTAGTAGTTGATTCGCACGAAATTCATTCGCCCGAACGTGCGAAACGTGCACTTTCAATAATAATATTTTTTTAGTAGGCGTTTCGCACGGATTAATTTTAATCGCGTGCGAACCGATCTCTTCAAGAACTAGTAGTATGCGATTCGCCCACTTAACGAAATGTGCGAATAAAAAAATCAAGGTACAGTTGTGTACAAAATATTATAATATTAATATTAAAATATGCCACATTTTCATGGCACTCACATAAATATAAGGTCAATAATTCATATCAAAATGTGAACATCACAAATGAGGGAAAGAAATATATTCATGGTGTCTTTTTTTTACAAGTAGGTAGGTCTGCTACCTAGCGGCAAACGAGACATCGGCAAAGTTAGTTTACGCCACGTTACGTTAGTTAGTTGATAAACAAAGTATATACCTATAAGAAATATGTTGATATAAGGTAAAATTTAAATTAAAAGAATAACTTGTTACATAATTATAAAGATGCCATTCTATTTGATTACAAATTGTTATAACTGTGATTTCTAATTGTGATTTTAGTTGTAGTTATGTTTTTAGTTACCCAAACTGTAATGTGTAAGTACAATATAACTTTTTATAAAAAGAAGCATTTTATTTCTTACCTTTATTAGAAGTAAGAATTAATAATTCTAAACGAAATGATTTTGTGCGCGAATGTAACTTTTTGTTAAAACTTTTCCATAAAAAATGGGTATGTGCGAAAGGCGTACTACTAATTTTTGAGAGGGTCGGTTCGCACGCGATTAAAATTCATCCGTGCAAAACGCTTACTAAAAAAATATTATTATTGAAAGTGGACATTTCGCACGTTCGGTCGAATGAATTTCGTGCGAATCAACTACTAAGCCCATGGTCATCTTCTTTTATATTCTCTTCTATTTCTATTACTCATTCATATATGTGCTATTATTGTACTTTTATAGGTTTGTATTTCTTACTACGTATGTGCAAAGAATTGAGCTTAGGGTTATTTACTGAAATTGGCATTAATCTCTTTAAAATAAAGCTGAATAGGAGATTTCCTAAGCAAGTGCTTAATGGGTAATATTATTAAGCTCCATCCAAATCTTAATCACAGATTTCATCTAAAACTCATAAAATAAGATTGTAACACAAAATTCTTACGTGTTTGGTGTTAGAGAAGGCAGCAAACATTTCGTACCTGAAAAAATAAAATATTAATAAGTATATAATACTTTATATAATACATATATATCTTTAAAATATTTTTTTATATAATTCAAAATAATCATGATTTTATGTTCCCAGGTTAGCTATTTACTTTATAAATTTATTACTTAAAATGCCTCTGTGTTCTTCAGAAATCGGGGTTTCAAATACTACGAGAAACGATTTCAATAGGTAAGTCATTTCCAGTTTCTAAAAATAACACAAACACACAGTAAATTCTAGGTCACCCAGATACAATATTATACGTACAATGCAATAAACAGTCAATAAAATTATATGTTCATTCCGAATATCGATGAATAATATGTTTCGCCTGAATGCAACTGTTCGATAACAAAAGGTTGCTTCGAAATCGCTTCATTTTATATGCAGCGATGACATTATCAACCTCATATTAATTAAACCAATAAATTAGTACTTATTAATACATGATTTTACAAAGCAAATGCTTAATTAACGCACGTTTATGAAAACCTGAGTTCTGTAACCGTGTTTTTTAAATATTACGGTTTAAACCATATTTTATCAACTTTTTTTCTTCGGTAAAAATAATTTTTGACAACAATTTTGAAATACTCAAATATATTTTTATTCAATAACAATTTAAGATTCATATATATATATATACATTTAAACACTAATTTAACTAAGAAAACTAAAATCTAATATTAAAATATCTTGTAGAATGTAGATGTATTCGGATACCGATTTTGAGCTATGTGTAACTCTAATGGTCAACTCTCAATTTCAAATGAAGGAGCACACTCCTTACATAAGCAGACAAGCAGGCAGAGAATATTTGCTGAGAGAATCGAACTCATGACCTCCAAATTACAAACGGGCGTAATGACCACTACACCACACAGGTCCCCGAACAAAACAACTCGTTCTATTTTCCCATGTTAAGAAGTTTCAGCGTGTTACCTCCAAAATTTTGCTTCATAAATTATAATTTTAACCTGGTTGAAGTTTGAACTGTACGTAATACATACAACTTACTTACAAAGGGTAATTTCGTGTGCAAAACGTAGGATTATGTTATGATACAAGCCCTCCCTTGTTTCGCTTTGTCTCCTATCGTGGCTATAACAACCTCCCTAATAGGGCTATAATACTGGTTTAAAGCGAAAATATAATTATCTCAAACATTAATTAAACGTTAAATTTGGTTACATAAACGGTTTTTAATCAATTGGAATTTTACGGTATTCTCTCATGAAAGGTTTCAAATTAGCACGATATTGTTAAATATTAATTACGGTGACGGTAAATATGTGACTCATTAAATTACAAAAAAAATACTCTTGCTTATAAAATAATTTTACAAATATACCAGCAGTGCTAAAAAAAAGTAGAGTCAGCTGTATATCAAGTTGCTCTGCCGAGACCTCTATACCGCCCTGATCCTAGGCTTTATAAGATACAGTTAGTATAATATAGTAGTAGTCAGTGCATTGTCAGGTTACCCAGCACGGAAAAATATCTTATATAACGCTGACTGACTGATTGATTGGTATATCCATGGGGATAGGAAATTTTGGATTTTTTTTGGAAATTCCATCACTAATCGGGTGAAATGGGTCACACGGGCGAAGCCAAGAGCAAAAGCTAGTCTGTAATAAATTTAGGTAGCTTGATGTTCTGTTGACTGTACTTATATTACACCAAAAATTACGCTCGACAGTTCATTCCCAAGATAATACACGAGCACAAAGAAGCTGAAATTGCTGAAACACAATTATTCCCGCAATTACGAAACAAAAGCTAAACGCTCATTTAAGCCGTGAAATATTACCGAGCTTACCAATTACGCCGCGGTAAAAGGCTGAGCTCCGAGCAAGAAATGTCCGGTTGTCCGGTAATGGCTAATTAACTGAGTATATGCTCAGTAAGTATTAGATGCTCAATTAGAATCACATTACGAGGAACAATTTACCGCTAACCGGTCAGGGGCGCCCGATGCGCTCGGAATAACAAAATGGCCGGCTTTTATAAAGCTTCGGCTTTACAATTTTTAGAATCGGCAGTTGATGAAAAATAAAATTGGATTATCGAAAAAAGTCGGGCTGAAAATATTGAACAATTACTATCATACTAAATGTTGGTAAAGTTGGTGTATGATCTGTCAATGAATAGAAATCAATTGAAGTTCTACATGTTAGGTTAGGTTAGGTAATACACGAAGTATGTATGGAGAGGAGGTGCGCATAGGCATTTTACATATGAAAGACAGTGTCCGCATTGGGAGGGGAGCGGGGGACGTATACTTACCGTAGACAGAAATTAAAAAATGAACTCTTATAGGATAGACATACGACTTATTTTATCTAATTTTACAAACTGTATAGCCACCTATTGGCCAGTAGCAGAATTATTTTCGCAAACTGTTTTATTAATTCTCTTGAGTTCTGCTATTACTCACTAGATGGCTGTACTGACAGGCGCGTATCCACCGCTGTGGGAATAATTACGTAAAAATACTTACGAGTGAAAATATATACTTTTATCGCGTGATTCCTTGTTGTGTGTGTAACTTTTACACCCCACAATACAGCACTTCATTGTTAATGAGCACAATCTAAAATTTCACGTAACTTCGACACATCTGCGGCACGTGTTGACACTGTGAAGTGAACTCCGCGAATGCGACAATAGTGACGTCTGGTGGCAAATAGTTAGAAGCCTCAAGTTGGTCGACTGGGGACAGGTCTACTAGCTTATGAACAGCTCTTCTTCATATGTGCTCTGTGGGTACGACTTTACATAATTATTAATATATATGTATAATTAGAAACACTAAAGTATATAATAACCATTGGTTGATATATAAGACCCGTTCCCGGCGCCCGTATCTAAAGATACACGACTGTAACAAAAACGACTGTTAATCTCCATTATACTCTTTAAACCAACACAATAACAGACATACCTACTACAAAGAAAGCCGTGAATTTGGCAAAATTCCTAACGAACTCGGATACATCTGTCAAAATACTACGTTTAACGTCACTCATACCAAGGCGTCGAGCAAAACATTACAGTCTTGGAACCTCGCCAAGCATTCTCAAGTAATGAAACGGATATACTTAAACTTAAGACCGAGTTAAATTTTGAGTGCATATTTGACAAATGTTTACGAGAGATGTATAATACAGAGAATCAAATTAATTTAATTAGGTCGAACCATTAATCTCCTTTATTTACACGATCAGTGTCAAGTAACGATGCGAATAATTTAAAACGGCAGTTCGTCTGATTTAAAGCTCTATGGTCCAATCAGTGGAACTTATTGGTGAACACCGCATCCCGAAAATCGTGATCGGACCACCCACCGATGCTGTGAGAAGGTAAATAAAATAAAACAACGATAAATAACAGTGCTCGCGCATAATTGATCACAAATTAAAAACCGCGCCGCGTCCGAAATGTTAAATGTAAGTCGCCTAAAGCAAAATTTGTATAGTAGATACACGTCCACACAACCCAACGCACACATACGCGAACCGCAGGGTTGCCCCTAGAGATTGAATTTTCGGTCTAATAATTTTGATTTCCTTGACATTATTCAGTTCAAATTGGGATTACGGCTACCTGAATCGTTTAAAACCATAAATCGTCTAAAGATATCAAACGTGACGTTTAATTTAATATGTAATGAAAACGACTATTTATAACAACTATGTCGTGATGGTTGCAGACAAATAATTATAGTTATTTTATTCAATCCAACCATATAGCTAGAAGGATTTTTTAAGTTTTACTTAGAGACACAGAAGGTGAGGAAATTTGACAATAAAGTTTATATGTCTATTAAAGAATGAAATTTTTGGTTCTTTGTCTATGGGTCCAACAGAAATGCGTTACAAATAAATAAAGATTTACAAATAAAGTACTTACCTACATCAAGTGAAAGAATATCAATATCATACGATAGTGTCATATTTCTATCTATTACTTAATAAAACGTAAAATTAACATACGATAAAACATATCATATCATACAGTAACAGAAAATGACTTATTATTCTGTAAAAAAAAACTACTCCCTAGAAAAATAATCGATATACATATTTAAAAACAGAAATCAAAACATCAGCCCTAACTTAATCTGTACGAATAGATTAATCGATTTATCAATGAGACCGTAACAATAAATTTAATATTCATTAAAATGCTAACCCTTATTTTACATACACATATAGGTAAAATACAGGACACTATAAAGGGGCAATATGTCACTAAAAATAAATGGCCCTTGTTAAGACTTCCACAGTTTTATGATTAACATACAGTGTTTCTGGGTTTGGATGTTGTAAATAAATATGTTGTTTTCGTCGAGTTTCAAACAATGAAACTTATGTCTGGCTGGGCTGGTAATAAAAATGTCTTCAGAACAAACAGAGACTGTATTAATATTCTTGAAAGAAAGGAAAATATATTTGTGTTTGTATATTTTGTATCCATACTAATATTATAAATGCGAAAGTTTGGATGTGAGTTTGTGAATTTGTGAGTTTGTAAGGATGTTTGTTACTCAATCACGAAAAATCTACTGGACGGATTTCGATGAAATTTAGTACAGAGGTAGATAATGACCTGGAATAGCACATAGGCTACTTTTTATCCCGGGAAAAAGCACTGTTCTCGTGGGAAATTCACGCGGGCGAAGCCGCGGGCAAAAGCTAGTTATGTATAAATTACAGCCTACCATTAATCAGACGTTGCGTTGACTCTACTGCGTCATATTTTTTTTAAATGTGTGTATTAATGACTGTCTGTGATTCAATTCACTCGCAGTTTATATGCTGAAATACAGGACAAAAATTTAGATTTTTTCTATTATTATAAATACTACATTATGGAAACAACAACAGCCATCAACAGTTCACACTAAAGCACTGGTTGTTACCATTTAGTATTGAATATCACTTTTCATATTCACGCAAAGATAAAATAAACAAATTTCTTCGAAACGTCGAACTTGTGTGTAGGTGCATTCTTGGACGAGACGGATTTTTAGAACTATAACACTGCACTTGAAGCGACTTACTGAGGCAGAATATGATTCATTTCTCATTTCCGAAATATCTTAAAATGAACCTCATTAGAGGTAACTTAAGGTTCATTTTTAAATCTTTAGGAAATGAGAAATGTATCTTATTCCGAACCATCAAAGTGACCGTTTTAGACCCATTGGTTTCTCTGGAATTCAGTTATGCCTGCGACACACTCTCGCTGAGACATGCCGACGTAGAGTCGGTGCAATTCAAGATGTCTTTGTGAATTCCCCGGAAGTATGTGGCTCTACGACTACAGAAGTACCTAAGTACTTGTCTCACTCCGTAGTGTTGAATTGACACCAATAGGTAATAATAATTCTAGCTATTTCTAAAAGCTCTGGTTTTAAATACTATCGTCTATAGTAATACGTATAGTCGTACGTAATTGATGGAAAAATAACAAGAATATTCCAATCATATTTTCTGTCTAGAGTCCAAGCTGACATAAAATAATGAAAAGTAAGTTCATAATAGCAAAAATGTCTGTTTGAATGGACTGAACAAAGAAAATGCTATGTAATAACTTTTCTATCTCGAGTTAGTTGCTAGACTCCGTACAAGCAGTTTAACAAGTCTGTCTTGTTAGCGGTGTGACGTGATTTCTGAATCATTTGTACAAAAGATAATTAAATTTCTGTTAGTATGGAAAAAACAACAAATGTTTTAACCGCAAAACATTATGTTAATATGTGATTTGTCACACAGCAAAACAACAGTTATTAAAATTGAAATCCAAACTAATATTATAAATGCGAAAGTGAGTTTGTTTGTTAGTTTGTTTGTTTATTTGTTACCTCTTCACGCTTCATCTACTGAACCAATCTTCCTCAAATTTTGCATACACATAGTTAGAAGTACGGAGAAGGACATAGGGTACCTTTCATCCTGGGAAAAAGCACTGTTCCCGTGGGAAATTCACGCGGGCGAAGCCGCGGGCAAAAGCTAGTATAAAATAAAAACTATTTAATAACTAGCTTTTGCCCGCGGCTTTGCCCGCGTGAATTTCCCAAGAGAACAGTGCATTTTCCCGAGATGAAAGGTCTCTATGTCCTTCTTTGTACTTCTAACTATGTGTATGCGAAATTTCAGGAAGATTAGTACAGTATAAAAAGCTTGAAGAGGTATCAAACAAATAAACTCACTTTCGCATTTATAATATTAGTTAGGACGTTAGGATTAGGATAAATTAATATTTAATTTTTGGATAGTCTGTCTGGTCATATCTCTGGCTGACACTACTAATGCAAATGGTAAAACCAATATTGGACAAAGCCAGTAGATAAACCAAATAAAATGGTATTTCACACTGCATAGTAAACTTAGCTTTAAATTTCATCACTCTAATAAAGTGGAAGACACAAACATTTAAACCACTTTAAGTGACAGTAAAAGAATCGATAAAACGTTCGATAACCAGCATTCGATCAATCACTTCCCACAATCGATTCAAAGGCCTATCTCCTGTCCAGAGGAGTTCGCATTAAAATTCATTGAAAACTTGTCTAATATGGTAGTACGTGATATGATTACCGGCCCTCGTCTCCCCGAGTGGAATACCAAAACTTACATCGATTTAGCTCCTTATAAAAGAGTGATAAATTTACAAAAAACATGATAGTGCATTGCCACTGTTTTTATGATAATTTTAAATATTATGTACCTATGTATATTTTTTATCTTATGATATAAAGTTATGTACCGAGATTTTAAAATGAACTCTTGTCATCGATCAGAAAAGTATTAAAAATTTTCAAATTTTCTTTAATAGATAATAGCTATGGTTTCTCGCTTTTATTTAAAATATCCATTTAATTAACTTCTGACTTATTTTATTACTGCCAGTAAAATAGCTAATTGATTCGCAATTTTATATTATTTTCTTCGCGGTGAATATAATATTGAAAAGAAATCAATTTTACTATTAAAGTTATAAAATAAAGTTTTACTATTAAAGAGCTTATATTAATAGGTTGTATGCATGTTTGTAGATTTACACTAAAGTAATGATTGGATTTTTATCCATTTTCGATCTCGCAATATTTTTTAATGAAAAAATGTAAAATTTGCTGTTTTTATCCCATTTATAGCATATATTTTACCTTTATAGTTATTAAAAAGCAATCTAATCGTTTCTTTGATTACCCCATCTCTACGTAGTACTTATATTAATTCTGTGCCATCTCTTCGCAATCATTTACAAAAATGTATTGAGTAAAAAATAAAAGGCTCAAGATTTGAATTATCAAAATGACTGAGCCATTAGGACGGACGCCGGTTATCTTTGAGAATAATGTAGTTTTATTTCTGCCGTGTCCTTGCCGCAACCGAGAGCATCGCCTATCGCGACTACAAATCTCAACCTCACAACTTCCAGATAAAGAAAAAAACCGCGAAAAGCAATCCTAACCCGCCAGTTTACGATCGTAATTTGTACGGCCGAGATAACAAAAGGTAGAAGTACCTCGTTCTATGCAGTCAGGCGAAGCTTATCGTCCTGGCAATCTTGCGCGGCCACTATTTTGTTATTTTTGCAGAAGTAATGCAGATGAGGGAAGAAATATTACAGGCGTTGCCCATTAAGCAGATATTTATGATCTGAATACTGTTTTTCTTGGCGTTGAAATTATTAATGGCGGTCTGTTTTATATTGCACTTAAAACTGGTTTGAATGACAAAGTTATTTTTATTATACGATCTCCATGCACTGTACAGTTAAGTATATAGACTCGGATGGTAAAGTATGATCAGTCATTAAAAAAACACAAAAAATACTCGTGTGAAACATGGTTAATCAAATAAGAATTTTGCTTAGTTGCTTTTAGTTACATTTTACGAGTATAATTTCTAGATATCAAATTAGATGAATTCATTTAACTTTCATCAGTTTACCAAACATCTTAATAAATATTTGATAACACGTTTACTAAACGTGACAAATTGGGAGCAATTAATCTTTGAACAAAGTTTTAATAACAGGTTATAACTTAGGCGTACACTTCGTATTAAATCAAAGTAATGTCATGCATTTGTGTTGTAATCAAATGACTGAAAGCGGAATTTATTATATTTGACAAATGTTTGTACTTATATGATAGTCGAAGTTTATTTATATTAGATACCATACTTAATCAAGCTTCGGTTTTTGGAACCTGTAGGTAAATTTTGGTCATCTGTTTCTACGTTTCACCAAGTATGTTACTTCTTACTTCTTGATCTGCACTTGTAACTATCATCATCATTGTATCATAATAATACCATCTGGCATCTACCTATCGATTGAAACGACTCCTTTATCTTGAACTTGTACTCCCAATGTAATTTTAAGAAATGTCCATTCTTTGTAATCGTACCTTCGTACCATGGAATGGTATGAAGGTGCGACTACAAAGGTATGAGTCGTTTTTTGTCTCGCACTGACAAAAAAGCCTTCAACACCGTTAGACTAGACACCGACTACATCAAAATAATAAACGATATAACAAATACAAACAAAAGACCGGTTCTCAAGAGTCGAGACTGACCCCTCACAGATTTACTTAATTATGTTAATAGAATCAAATTTGAAATTAATTCAGGAGATGAAAAAATGGCTGCCACGCTTGTAATGATTAAATACGCTTCACTTCCTGTTCTCCCGTTTTTTTTTTCACGTAGGTAAAAAAGCGTTCGAAACTTTTATTCAGGGTCGAGCGGCGAGTGATTTTAACGAGCTTTTATTCGCCGACTTTTTGTATGGAACCGAGCGGTATTTTTATGAAACTAATGAATGTCAAAGAGAAGTTGATTTACTTTCATTCTTCATTGATGACCATTTTTCTTTGACAATGTTCGAGCGGCAATCGCTTCCAATGTGAAAATCATAACTCTGGAAATTACTGAGTAAGCTATGAATTTATTATCTAAATCCCTTTTGTAACTCTTGTTATCAAATGTATTTGATTCTGGCTACGTCTTAGAATTTTGTTATACTGAGGTCTTTGAAGTTTCATTTTGTCATTTCTTAATACTGAAATTTTGTACGTGTATTATCGTAAATTTGACTATTAGTACAATAAAATATTTTATGAGCATATTCGGAAGAACATATTTCGTTCTGGAAAATGGAGGTAATTTACGAACGAATGACAAAGAACAAATATTCAGCCATTGATATTCAACCACTTGTGTAACGATAAGCAGGAACCAAATAACAAACACTGAAATTTAATTTAATGAAAATAGTTTATAGCATACGCTCCTATTGCTAGAAGCACGTTCAACAAATCGCTACGCTTCAAACAAATTCAAGACTGATCAAAACTCAATTATAATCGCATTATATGGCGTCTACGTAAAACGTGCGTTAAAATTTAATTAGACTGGGGCTCCCGAATAGAAATTATGGGTTCTCACTGTGGAATAATTCGAAGCATTAAAGTTGTTGCGCGTGGGCACGTATTTAGTCACGGACAGGGACCGCCTTAAGCCCGCTCTACACATTGGGCCAACATTGCGGCCCACTTACATTGCTTAGTTTTACTGAGATCCATACGTTGACACAAGACAAGACTAGCAATGTACTTCGAATGGTCGCAACGTTGGCCTTTGTGTATATACGTCTTTATACTTAATACGGATACTTGTATAAGTTCACGCTTGGAACTATTCGTCTGGTGTAACCGGTTCTCGGAGCGGGTAACACTTGCTTGCTGCTCTTTTTACCGTCCATATTCCCTTTGTGTTGTGATCACATCACCACTTTCAATTGCAGTTAAATGTTTGAGTTGGATTACGATACTACGTAATTTTATAGAAAACTTTGCTACGTGTTAATTTAAAAATACGAGTTGAACTTGTAGTACCTAATTTTATTTTCTTAATTTATTTATGTCACGTCAATGGTGTATATGTTTTCTGCTATAGGTAGGTTTATTTTTTGGTTATAAGAAATTTATACAGTTAATGACTATGATTAATCAGTAAATACTTACATTACATTGTGTTGTTTTTATTTGCTTCAAATTACAAATTCTTTCACATTTAAAATGTAATTTAAAAAGTTATAATTCGTTAAATATAAAGAAAATACAAAAACATTTGATTCTCTGTAGGTACCTAGTTATTAACTCTTTTTATAAAAGGCAGTACTTATTTGGCCACATGGCACTACAAAAACACAGCGGGTAACTTAAAAACACTCTACTTTTTGTCATAAGACCGTAATAAGCCGATGGCGGCCTAAAATGGCGCGGCTGTCGTGTCGTATATGAAAAAACTGAGGCATAAAAAACTGTCTAGAAAATGTAGTTTGATGGAGGTGGCTTTAACAAAAACGTGTTTTTCAACGTGGAAATGTTTTTTAAAATACTTTCGCACTGAGGTGCCGCTAGAGAACATTTAACGCTTTTTTACCATATAAGTCATCACCAAAATTATATTCAAGTTGATTCGTAGAGTTGAATTTAATAAAAAAAAAAGCTTTCTGGCCTATAAATTCTTTATTCCGATCAGCTTTAATCATTTTTCCATCACAATATACCAATGCAATATACTTACAAGTTGGCAACGAATCTACGAACCCATTGTTGGTTGCGGGCATCGGCTAACTAAGCTGAACGCTTTTCTAGGCCCTTTTGAAGTAAAAAATAAATGGTATAGTATCATAACAAACGCATGCCACTTTCAATATTTTTTGAAGTAACAATCTGTCATCTCTAGGGGTAAACAAGAAGAAGATTCTAAAATTAAAAAAAAGTGTAAGCAAGTCTGTCGCTGTCCATCGGATTTTTTGCCCCAAGTTTTTACAAGCACAGGTGAACCGACGAACCCACACTTAGTCGGCGCTAACCTGTAATCTAAATTCATTTCTCGATCCGACCCACCAAGCCCATATCTCCGTTTTTATTATAGTGTTAAGGCCCATTTACAAGTTTTTTTATTCGATACAAATTACCCATTCTCATGACGGTCCGATCTTATTATCCGACGACAAATGAGTCCTTTTGGGGTAGCGAACACGTACAAAATATTTTATAAACTCGATTTTGCATCGGCAATCGACATCATAAAGCAGCGATTGAATCGATTTGCGTTCATTGAGTCGAGTAATTGCAGTGATTCCTTCGAGAAGACTGAATTTATTTTGTTCCACCGCGAAAGCGCTTCTTTGTGTCTATTAGGGCAGTCATATTTTCAGAACAGCACAATGAACCTTAATAATATATTTTTTTAAATATATTTCCACTTTGAACTTTGAAATTTGAACTTTGTAGTTACTCAGAGGAGTTTAGGCACATGTACGTTAGTACCTCAATAATCGTTATAACTTAAAAGTAGATTGAAAACATAAATTCATACGTCTAGATATTATTTCATAGCAAGTTTAGCATAACTTTGTGTATTTAATATAATTTTTTGTATGAATATTATTTATTTTTATTTTCATTTTATATAGCGTGTCATTTACACATCCGCTTTCTGACTAGAATTCAATATAAAGAGCTCTGGCCACGGGATACACCCATACAAATTATTAAGCGAGGAATTTGTATGGGTTGTCTCCCGTATTTGTATCCATACAATCATACGAAATAATTCGAATACTTTAAAAATAAAAGCTTTACGAGAATTTGAATACGCTCAAGATGAGTCTCTTTCCTTTGATTGATCTGGATCAAGCTGATTCGGTATTCCAACAAATATAAAGTGGAACAATTTGCTGGGGATTCTGTCTGCAGCTTTCGCAAGATTAGGACAGACCCTTCAATCAGCTACTTATCTTACCCCATTTTTGACCATACCCTTTAGGTAGGTTAAGGAATATTAAATATTTATTGGGTTATTTAGCCATCTGTGTCTCATTGAGCATCCTACATTTATAATATCTATATACGTTTTTTTTGTATTTTAGTTTACTATTAATAACCTCTTTAGGCCAGTATTAAGCATACAGACATAACATCAAGTGAATGAAAGAAGATTATAAAAATAAATTATCTATTTAAAAAAGCTCTATAGTAGTAGTAATATTTATAGATATTGTTATCATTCGAAGTACAATACGGTAGCCACAGTTAAACATTGTAGTATCGTAGGTATGGATGGCTATAAACCGTAGTTATTTTTGAACAATTTATTTAATGTAATTTTTTTAAGTCATAAATCATAAAAGTCCGACACTATAATGTAATGTTCCTAAAATCTAACTTGACCGTGTCGGCGACTCTCATTATGTTCCATCACGGAAACGTGAACTAAACTATAGCTAGAATTATAATGTGTCCGTTGGTCATTTAACAACCATTTCTAAGGAAAAGGGGTAAAATAACGCTCTATTTCTTTTGCATTCATATATGTACTTCAATAGATACATATAATTTTTAAGAGAGTATTTTTTAAGAGAGTTGAGTTTGTTTTGGTTGGTATATCAAATTGAGATATAGATCAAAATAGCGATATAGTAAGGGTTGATGATGACGATGACAGCAAGGGGTTTCTAGATCCGAAGGTAACCTTCGATATCGACTCTAGTACCCATATAGATGATTGTTGCCTAACTTTTCTATCCAAAGTTTTTGTTTATATTCTATATCATTTCTATTTTATATCTATACTATGAACCTCCGGATCAGTACTAAATATAAATCGTATCAGCGTAGAAAGTAAGGATTGATGAAAGGGGTAACAATTTTACGGCGTAGGTAGGTACCTACAAATAGAAATAGGTACTATGACCCTCCGGATCAATTATTGCACCCGAGTGCGAGCTCGAAGTGCTTTGCTGTCGCTTCGTGACAGTTCCCCAGTCTCGGAACATAAATTGTCTTATTTTAAAATATATAGTCCTTATTTTGACATTGTACCAGCGTAGACAATAAGGATTGCTTGTTTATATCAGACTAGCTGTTGCCCGCGGCTTCGCCCGCGTGAGTTTCGCTTAGATGAAAAATCTTCACGGGAACCTTTTCCCACGGGAACAGTGCTTTTTCCCGGGATAAAAAGTAGCCTATGTGTTATTCCAGGTCATTATCTACCTCTGTACCAAATTTCATCGAAATCCGTCCAGTAGATTTTGCGTGATTGAGTAACAAACATCCTCACAAACTCACAGACTCACAAACTCACAAATTCACAAACTCACAAACTCACATCCAAACTTTCGCATTTATAATATTAGTATGGATGAAAGTATATACAATTGAAGAGTAGCGTGTACTAAACGCAACAAGGTTATCAATTAATTCCTACCATCACTTCTAAGACATCATAAGTAGCCATCACCGATGACATGCGTGCAGCACGCATACGGACACCCACGTTACAGCCAAACGTTTCTCAAGAAATAATTATGAGAAGTGTTTTGGACTGAGAAAAATACTGATGTGACGGATGAACGCATTTGGACAAGCTGGTTGTGACAATTTTTAGTTATTAGCTTCCATTTTTGTTAATTCTTAAGCAAGATCAAACACTTTTTAATGTGCCAAGTCACATCGAGTTTGATTATAATTTCTTATCAGAAAAATCCTAACTTAATTATAAATGCGAAATTGAATTTGTTTGTATGTTATCTCTCACGCTTTTTCTACTGAACCAATCTTCCTGAAATTTCGGATACATATAGTTAGAAGCGATAGATGAAGCGGTGGTGGCCGAGTGGTAGGGCGCCCGCCTGTGGATACAAATCCCAGGTTCGAATCCTGCCCGGGCTACATGAGTTTGTATACCAATCTGACTCATGTTATTTTTCATCGATTAACACTTGCTTTCGGTGAAGGAAAACATCGTGAGGAAACCTGCACTCTGGTTGATGATTATCAGCTAGTGTGTGAAATGGAGAAGGCAATGGCAAACCACTCCATTAAAAATGCCATGAGAGTCGTTGTGTGTGTTTCATTCCATATAATGACCACGACCCTCAGTCATGAGGAAATACCTACGACTAAAGAGAGAGATAGTTAGAAGTACTGAAAAGGACATAGGGTACTTTTCCCGAGAAAAAGCACTGTTCCCGTGGGAAATTCACGCGGGTGAAGCCGCGGGCAAAAGCTAGTAAATTATAAAAAATGATTTGTTGGTCATTGAACGTGTTTCCCCAAATATTGACATAAAATAAAACCATCTTAACATCATTAATAAATTATTTCATTACAAAGTAATAATTTAAAAATTCAAGATGTTAACAGGTAAGTACCCAAATCGGATGTTTAAGACCCCATGTATGGTTCTTAAATTGAATAGTGCGTTTTAAAAATGGACCGGTTAATTTAAACAAGCGGTAAGAAACAAAGACTAGATGGACCAATCGGAGGCCACATCGAGGTGGAGGGGCAGGTGAAGGGCGGGGCTAATTCGCCATAAACTTAGCATGCCACGAAACAAAGCACGCGCATACGAAAGAAATAAAAGTAATTAACTGAATCACAGTAATTACGAGGTCAAAGGGCTTAACCGGCATGCTATGGTGAATTTTATGCCATTTATAATTACTTTAGTGTAAGCATAAATAAATCCATGAAGTCAAATTTTAACCACAATCAATTTTAGCAACCCAATTCACGAGACCGCTAGAATTTAAGTACATCATTATCTTATTTTCTACGCCTTCCTGGCGGCTACTTTAGGTAGGTACAGGTACCTATAACTTACATGAGTGGGTACCAAGAAAGAAAGATCCGAAGTCTTATTAGATGTATACAATAAATTATCTTTTACATCATGTATGAGAAACATTACTTATTTTCTACGATCGCGTAGCCTTTAGAATATTTTTTAATGCTTATTGTGATAGTAATAAAAGACTTATAGAGAGAATGGCAGTAAATTGTGTAAGCAGTAAATCATAATATGCACACAATTGATATAATTTATGAATATTCACACACCAAAACACTTCCCACCTTCATAGGTATACTTTCACGAGCAACGAACAATCCATTATCCTACATCATATTACCTATGCGCATTATTACGATGCAAAATGTCGGATGATTCATCTGTTTATAGCTTTAATGGCTACTTGCCGTTGTAATCACCACTCCCATGCACTTTAAATTAATTTTCAAGAGCAGTGAACCGACGGACAGCCTGCTATTATCTTTTGATATTACTCCATGATGTACTTTAATAGGCACTATCTAACCTCCGCATTTGCAGTGTCAAAAGTTCCTTATTTATTATAATTACGGACCCTCATGGTTTTGATGGGATTTTACATTTAGGATACCAACTGGAATTTTCATCATTAAGCCAGGAACTTTTAAAAAATGCTTCCTAATAGGTATCATTTTAGGACGAGGCGTTAAAAGAAGTAAAATAAAAATAAATACATTAATGCTGTATAGTGACAGTCGTCGTAATATGGTCATTATTGGTCATATTCGAAAGAACCTGATCAGACCATAACTGGGAGGGATCTCAGTATAGGTACTTTTATTCTGGATCTTACCTTCGAGCCCAAGCAAGCTGTTATAACTAGAATCGAGAAATGGAATGGCATATCTGGCGTATAGGTACTCGGAATAAAAAAAAGGATTTAGAACAGTAAAGTAAATACTTGTGTCAGTATTTCACAGTATGAAGAGGTCACCTGTTGTTTGTTGGTCACGAATTTCCTTAAATAAACAAAGTGATCTTTCTTGGAACACGACTGAGCAAATTGTAACAAAATAATGAGAAATGTCCGGTCCCTAATGAGTTATCGTAATTACAGAAAAAAGGCGGAGAAGGATTCAAGGATGGCGTACATGAGAAAACCCTAATACCTATTCACCATAAGGCAAAAAGGATCACAGTTAATGATTACTTAAATCAACATCAGTATATTCGGATAATTAACAAGTATATCCCTTATATCTATGTTAAAAAGGTACAAAGTTTATCATCATAGCTGTCTTTTTAACCAATTTAGTAAGTATTAAGAATTTTAATTTCATTATTTAAGTAAACATACTCGATAAATATTTAAATCGAATCGAAATCGTGACCAGTTTGGGCTATTTAAATTTAAATAAATAGTTTCATCGATAAATTGTAATGATGTCCGACCATTAGAGTCAGGCTGCTGTAATTATCCGATGAGTTCGACCACTAAACTACAGGTGGTATTTAATTTTGTGGTCATCGTCCGCCACACGAGTCCGGTAATGTAATCGTAGTAACCGAGAATCGAATAATCGTTTACCAAATGGATTTTTAGCCATAACGCCAACACTCGCAGCTTGGTTTGTGTTAAATTAAAATTTAACTAGGACAATATAATGCAATAGTTATATGCGATTTAGGATTTTGAGTACCTATCGAATAAAATCGTCAAACACAAATAAATAATCGTTAGGAATTAAGTACCTACCAATTTGGTTTTTCAAATTGTAGGTAAGCAAGTACATAGTTTCTATAAAATTCCAATCAAACAAATTTTTTTGATTTATTTTTTATTTGTAAATGTATAAGTAATTTTTTTTTTGCAAAATGTTGTAGAAAGTTTAACTCCACACTTGTCTGGATGTTATAATTACAAGTCTACAAGATAAAAAATAAGGAAATAAAGAAAATTTAAACAACTAAAAAGGATAAGAACTAACTCACGGAAACATAAACTCTACATGTATTTTATTTGTAACATATTTCAGTCTTAATGCACTTGAGTCTGATATAACCACGTTGAATGGTTTTTAATGGGATGGCTACGCATTAAATTATAACGCACTGTGCAGGGCTGCCCCAAACGTCGGTAAGCAACCCTAGGGATGACTATTACGAGTAATTTATTTGATGGACGCCTAAAAAACTACATTTGAGTGTCAACACAAAGTCGTTTCAAACGTGATAAAATTTGTTAAAGGGAGATATTTTTGATTATCATCTATGGGTGTGGTTTTATTTTGTTTACTGTACGTAAATATTTACGACATGGGTTGGAGTTGAGCTCTCGTAGAAATTATAAAATATATTTTATGGCCTTATACATCATACCTAAAGAGAATTTTTGTGCTGAATTTCAGCTCAGAACCAACCAAGTAACTAGAACCAAGAATTTTGCCTAATAATAAGGCAGGGATGAAATATTTTTTTGTAAATTGGGCCGTTCTTTCGGTAAACAAATTCACAACAAAATTACATTATGATTTTATTTCTCTAAAATATTTTTATGTAAGTACGAGTATGATATATATTTACAACAAGTATGACAAATAAAATAGAATATTCCATATGAATACTAAACACGTCCTGTCTGACCTGACCTGATCTGTTGTTTATTTCAGAAGTCAACGGGCATTTATAAATTGGTACCTACTTACTTCACAGTTCCTAATAATTTGAATTATCTTAATACTTTCCTGATTTTGACATCCCTAACTGTAAAATATATGCCGCTGCAAGTTCACGCTCTGGCGTAGGTGGCGATTATAAAAAGAAATTAATTTATACAAAATTCTCGCTTCTCCAACCATAAATTGCTCCGTGACAAAATATTTGATGACAGTCCAAATTTATAAAATCGAAGACATCGTGGCAAACTACTTTTTAGAGATTATGGTCATAAATAATCCGCTTCGCCATCAAAACTAGTTTCACAGTAGAGGAGATTTCTGCGTTTAGGTATCAGGCAGGTTTTTAATTTGTTGGAATCTCTATTTAATTTGTCAAAGGAATCGTAATTTACTTACTATCAATTATCATATAAACCTTTATAGGTATACATGCTTCATGTCGAAGATTAATAAATTACCTTATTGGGATTTCCTAAAAAATGTAAACCTAATTACCATGTAAATATGACAACTAAGTAGAAATCTAATCATGAAAATATCTACTACCAGACACAGTTGACCAAAATTTTCTCATATTCTTTTTAATTTGAAGATTCAATTATCGGAATTTGAACTGATATTGGTTGGTTACGACAAGCAATAAAATGTCGATTTCTCATCGCCCGAATGGATCTGATTAATTCAAGTTTTCGTAAAGCTCGACTTATAAAAAGACCATAAAAGGCACATAATGCAGTAATACGATCTTCATTGGTCATATATGGATTAAATCAGATTTTTTATTGAGTTAACGACTTCGTTTTGTTAAAATGATAATTTCAGCCAAATTATTTAAGATTAAGTAGTTATTTTAACTAAGAATACGTCAAGTTTTGCCTTTCTCTCATATCGATTGGGCTGCAATTAAAATTGATCCTTAAACTCACGTTAAAAGCAATTTAGGTTAGCAGCTTAGAAATGCTATAGAGTTTTTTTATAATTCTCACCATCAATTGTGTAGTAAATACTTGTAGATATCAATGTATATTACTTAAATATCTATAGATTTTTAATATTACTGACATATAAACAATTAATTCATCAATGCGCAATATAATTTAGCTTACACTTTTTGGCTTTCCCGTTACGCGAATCGGTTACTCGACCCTTCTAACAATTCAGGTCGTGGGCTAAGCACCTCATGCATCATAATCTTAATGAACGAACCATCAGGTAGCAAAGACCATTAATAAAATGTTCTATACCTGGCATTCGACGAGACTAAGCAATAAGGTGAGGTTTAGACGCCTCATTTAAACAGACGAATGAAAACAAATGTGCTTTCTACCATTTCATGATTGTTTCGTGCGTGGAACATTTTGAATTGTTTATGGGATTTGGATGATTACTGATTTAATGAATATTTTATGTACTTAAAATGTTGTACATTCTTTTATTTTCTAAAGTTTGTTGTGGGATTTTACTAGAATCATAAAATTATTGGTTCTTGAAGGCAGTTTGTCTGGACTACAATTTAAATTTAGGTTGTCTCTTATAAAGCAGTCTTTAATGTAACCTAACGTCAAACATTTCTATTTTGAGCCTAATAGAAGAATAATACTTAAGAAAAACACTTTCATGGTTAATAAAATATAAGACATGCTTATAATAAATTTATTTATGTCTTGTGCACAAAATAGTCTTGACCTTATATATGAATTTCCCGTTTTGACTTTAACGGCGCATTGTCTGAATGTTAACGCATCATTGTCATGTCACAATTTTAAAAAGGTTTTAGACGGTAACTGTATGTTAATTTTGTAGGGCGGTTCCGGGCCAAGTAACACATGTCGTCGGCGGCTGCCATTGTTAAAAACTCGATACCGACAACCAACATGAATGTGCGACGATAGCATCTATAGCGGTCATTTTACTCGATAAGTATTCGATTTGTTTAAATCGATTTATTTGTTTTCAAATAAGGAAACTGTTTCGAATCAACATGAAAAATGTATTGTCTTTACCTTTTATTGTTCACTTTGAATTTTGGAATTTAATTTCTAGAACGAATAACATTTCGTAGTTTTGTTTGGAGTGGCAAAGAGAATAATAAAATTCTATAAATTTATTATCAAACTTTATTAACATCAAAATAAAATCCGGGAGAACATTGGCTAGCATTAACATAACTGAGATAAAATCGCAATAAATCAAGTTCTCGAAATAGAACATGAAATAACAGAGATGCTTGTGGCGAAAACTTCGAAGGCAAAATTAATTATAAACGAAAACAGATCCAAGGCATGATAGCTGGCTTAACCAAAAGACATTTTGATGTAGGCAACGAGTTAAAACTCGCGAATTCTGTATCTCTTAAATATTAAATTCTCAAACGGAACAAAATTCAAGTTCTTTATGCTGGGTTTATGATTTAACTTGGTTTGGAAAAGCGAGGTAATTACCTATTAACTTCGTTGAATAAATTAATGTTAGTTTCTTTGATGTCATTCCATAAAAAGGTTATAAAATAATTATGATCGCAGTGAAATTGGTAAATACACCAAACAGAAATCTAACTTAGAAAATCCTTCAAATAGAAATGTTCTAAACACAACACTAGTAAAAATATAGAACTTAGTAGATACTTACGTCGAGAATTCATTCGCAATCCGGATTCTGGAGAAACTTTGAGAGCTGGGCCAAATCCTCCCAAGAGGGAAGTTAGATCACGCTTGCACTCAGTACTTTTAACTAAATTGAAGTTGTGGCCAAAGAGTGCGCCCGTTGCACCAATGCACGTGACGCATCAGTCCGTCTGTCCGATTGCGCTTTACGTGAGTGGATTGCAGACTTCTTTATTCTAGGCCAGGGCTAGCGCACACTATAAAAAATACTACGAAATCTGATTTTATTACTACAACTTTCTTTTTTATAAGTTTGATAAGAAACTTTTTTAACACTGGCCAGTACGAAAACATTTTTTTTTTAATAAAGAGTTTCTTTTCAGCATTTTGTAAATATTTTGGTAAACAGGTGGGACATCCCTATTGTATCACACATTTTGGGGGACGTCAGTCGATCAGAATGATAATTTTCGGTTAGTCATCGGATCACGTTCGATGCCTTTGACAGCTCTGTGGTTAGGATAAGTATTGTCTGGGTTTGAATTTGAATACTTCTCAGAAATATGTCGGCTGGGCCAAATAATTTAATCGTGCATGTGTCTTGCCTCATATGTTAAATATTCTTGTTTACTTGGGCTTGAGGAAGACTTGTCTTATTATTTTATATGTCATGTGTTTTATCGGTATATTTTTGACTTAACTATATTCACTTATGCTTTAAATAAATTAGTACGATAATATGTTTGTACTATTACGTTGTTTTTAGTTCTTAATTAAAGTTTATAACTGCATCTACTTTGTAATCATAGTGCTCATGCTACATACACGTACAAATTTTTAATTCAATAGGTATGCCTGGGCGGTAAATGTTCAAATAGAAATCAAACTAATAATTATGCATACAAACACAACTCATCTGATTTTCAATGAATGTGAATACAAATATGTACTTGGATTATTGGTATTTTGCAGGAATTCGTTGAGTGTCAATTATTTATTGACTAAATTAATTCAGTCAATAAATAAATGCCACACATATCCATCGGTTTTTAAAAGTTAAATTTAACTCTGTGGCTTTTGAGTTAACTTTAATGAATATTTTAATGCTAAAAACTACTTTTTACTTATAAAGAATGTAGTTTCCACGTTAGTGATCAATTTATTATATATAATATTATAATTTATAAAAAAAAGATGTAGTTTTATATTATTGGCCATATAATAGGCCTTCACCACCATTCATGACCTTTTTGCTTAATTTCTCCAGTTCCAATTTTTGTTATGTAATAGATATATAGTTGTATGATAATGTACTGTACAATTTCTGTAATAGTAGCATAATATTTATATATTTATGTACACTGTTTTTTTAAGTTGTAGTTTAGCACATAACCATGAACTTTTTATGTATTTTTTTATGATTGCAATTTGTTATGTATACTAAATAAATAAAAAATAATAGATAGTAAGAATTAAGTAAATACAGTCTCTTATTTTGCCGACAAACTGTCAAGCAGTTTGGCAAAGTAAATATTATGTAAAATATTTTTTGTTAATGGGAAATAAATAAATAAATAATTGGCAGAATAATATACCTAAGTAACATTACAGTTGTTTATTTCAGACACAGCCTCAAAAATTATTTCGGAGTGATGGGAAGTTAGGTATTTACGATCAATAAAGTGGACATGTTACAAATTCACTTTGAGTGTACCACTGAGGTTTACGGCTAAACGAATAAAAGAAATACGGATGGTACAGTCAGATAGTATTGCTAAAATTCTATCGTATCGTTAGTGTTACCACCGGTATCAAGTTTTTTATACTACCGGGGAGTACTGGTACCTACTTTCTGAGAGTTTATATGGAAAAAAAATACTGCTGCATAGTAAATTGCCCCGTACAATCTAGTGTCAATATCTTAAACTCTTAAACTTCTTAACATCCACAACGATGGTATTTTCTCTACATCATAGAATTGCATACTTAAATAAAGCAATGATTTCGATAGAAATATAAACAAAGTACTAGTGTATTCGTAAACTCTCTTAAATTAATATATAGGTAATACAATTATTATATTTACCAGTACCACAAAATGGTAACAACTGCTTCAAATACCTGTAACAAAAATGTATCATTAGTGTTAACTTAGTAACCAATGCTGAATTATAGGTACTTTTATTATTCTAGAAATGTGTACTAGAAATTTTCTAAATCGTACTAATTGTTACCTTACTGTTACTTTGAAACCATTATAAAATTAACTACTTAGTTTAAGTTTACCAATGGCAGTAATTTGCAAAATTAAAACTTGAATGATCACTCGACAATTTATAACATGATTTCGATGTTATATTTTGTCAAAAATATGAAGTTATTTTTTTGGCCACAGTATGGAAATGACGGACCGGAAGCGAGTGTTTGCACTGGCATACGAGGCTAATTGACAACTAGACACTAGTACACTAGAATCTGACTGAGCTATCGATCTGGCAGAGCACACCGTTTATTTTTAGCTATTTTAGACCCCGGTTTAGCCCGTGATAATTTGGTGGTTGGAGTTTGAGGACGTTCCCTAGTTCCAGAGTAAAATGCAGGTATAGCCTGACCAGGAATATAAAAACCCTCGCCATGTTGCGGAAAAGCAATAGAACTAATTTCATAAACTGGCAACTAATTTAAAAACCCATCTGTCATTAATCCTGTCAAAGTTTAACATTCAAAAACGTTTGTTCTTTGAAAATTTCTAGAACGGCACATCACTAATGGTAGCGGATTATTTTTTTGGAAATTAACTTGTAAGAAACTATTACTACCTACTAAATCCTGTTATTTTAACAACTCTAATCTTAATATGATATGTACTGTTATGGAACCTGTTTCCACAGTATGTACACAAAATAGCAGTCAGTGATTTGGGGGGGCACATGCCCCCGTGTTCGCACACTTTAAATCCGCTACTGCTTTCAATAATGTTGCAATATAAAACGCAAAAGTGCTGCCTCTAATTCAGGGTTTTTATATTTCTGGTCAGGCTTTAAGTAGTATATAGTGTAACGCGGCAACGCGTTAATCCTCTTTGGATCTATTTATGCGTGCGCTGGCACATACAAACTTATCTCACCTGTCATAAATTTTAAACTGTATTCATTGAATTCATTCATATTCGATTCTGCATTTTGATGTCATTCTTGACTCAGTTTATGTAAATCACTTATCCTCTAACATAAATACAAAGCTGTTTTAAAATAATATATATAATAACAACATAGACCCGTCCAGGGTAAGTTTTAAGTATTATTAATTCGGAAGTGGTTTTAAATTCATAGTGTGTGTTATCTTTTCTAATCTTTATACATATATTTTTGTTTTAGGTCTAATTCTTTATCAATAAATTATTATTCAACGACCCTGAGATTTATTATTATTTGGAGCTATCACGCTCTAATAGTATATTATTTTTTTTGAAAAAAAGTAAAGCTTTGATAAAGACAAAAACCGTAATGTTTATATATAATTGGATAGCTAGGGACAATTCGTGGTTTAGCTATACGATTAAAAATATACGTTATACAAGAAGCCGATGGTTTTCCTAAAAATAAGTCAACCCAGGGTAGGTATTTTGGAAATTCCACCCCTAAGAAGTAAAAAAATAACATTTAGGAGGGCAAAGTCTATCAAAAATCAAATCAAGTAATCTTCACAAATGTATTCACCATTCTTTTCAATAAACTGTTTCTACTAATTAATTTAGTTTAATTAATTCCTAAATACAATTAAAGCCAATGTTTTAATAAGGTAAGTGAAATGGTTGAATGAACTTCGAAGGCATTGAACCAAGATTACCCTCCTCATCTAAATGGTACGGGCGGGCAGTGCGCAGTACTGTACGACTACCCCCATCTTACGTAATCCTTGCACGTGAGCTTTCACGGTATAAGCAAAACAGGACACGGGTTTAGAACGGGCATTGCTATGGAAATGACTATAGGTAGGGTAGACCGGGGACAATTGTACCATTTTGCCTTTGGCGCTGAATTGCTAGTTGCTTTTTAATATTTATTAAATAGTGTTAATACTCAACGATACCTATGTTAGTTAGCTAGAGGGTAGAACCATTCTTATGGCTATAGAAACAGTATAAACATATTATTTTTTTATTTGAATAGAATTGGGAAATTGGTACAATTGTACCCCATTACGGGGTAAATTGTACCAAAGTTTTGAGGAAATAAAACACTGTTTTTAAGCAAAGAAATGTATTTCTGAATATGACCTTAACTCGGCGGTACAAACTTTAATGTAACTAAAATTAAAAGACAAAAAATTTCACACAACTAACTGAAATAACTTTCGTTAACTTGAAAAACATAAAACATATTTTTTTTCATCTCTAGCAACAAATTCTATAATAAGGACTTTAAAACATGGTTAATTAAGTCATAGAAGCTACTATATTGCTGTTATAATTGTGATAAACAACAAAAAAACACGCAAATAATCAATTATCATATTGTATGGAAAGGCACATGTAACAATTGTCCCCTTGGTATAACTATCCCCTGGTACAATAGTCAGAAACTGGCTAATATTTTTCCTTATATAATATTATAATCAAAATATAAATATTCCGACAGAATACAAGACAGGCGATATGACGAATCGGTGCAAATTATATTTTGTAAACTATAATCTCATACCTTTTAAACATTTTGACCCGAATAAATAAATAGGAAGATTTACATAATTAAACGGTCTTATGGGGTCAATTGTACCACGGGGACAGTTGTACCGTTACAACCATACCCAAGAAATTGTAACAAGTGTCCCCACAAGGTCATTTTGACAACAAAGGTAAATTACTTGTGAATACGAGCACTATATGACACAAAAACTATTAAAATGCATTGTCGTCAATTATACTAAGCGTTTAAACTATCACCAAGTAAAAAATACAGCTTAGATTTTCTGAAATAACTAAAAATTGACAACTAGACACTAGTACACTAGAGTCTGACTGAGCTATCGATCTGGCAGAGCACACCGTTTATTTTTAGCTATTTTAGACCCCGGTTTAGCCCGTGATAATTTGGTGATTGGAGTTTGAGGACGTTCCCTAGTTCCAGAGTAAAATGCAGGTATAGCCTGATCAGGAATATAAAAACCCTCGCCATGTTGCGGAAAAGCAATAGAACTAATTTCTTATACTGGCAACTAATTTAAAAACCCATCTGTCATTAATCCTGTCAAAGTTTGACATTCAAAAACGTTTGTTCTTTGAAAATTTCTAGAACGGCACATCACTAATGGTAGCGGATTATTTTTTTGGAAATTACCTTGTAAGAAACTATTACTACCTACTAAATCCTGTTATTTTAACAACTCTAATCTTAATATGATATGTACTGTTATGGAACCTGTTTCCACAGTATGTACACAAAATAGCAGTCAGTGATTTGGGGGGGCACATGCCCCCGTGTTCGCACACTTTAAATCCGCTACTGCTTTCAATAATGTTGCAATATAAAACGCAAAAGTGCTGCCTCTAATTCAGGGTTTTTATATTTCTGGTCAGGCTTTAAGTAGTATATAGTGTAACGCGGCAACGCGTTAATCCTCTTTGGATCTATTTATGCGTGCGCTGGCACATACAAACTTATCTCACCTGTCATAAATTTTAAACTGTATTCATTGAATTCATTCATATTCGATTCTGCATTTTGATGTCATTCTTGACTCAGTTTATGTAAATCACTTATCCTCTAACATAAATACAAAGCTGTTTTAAAATAATATATATAATAACAACATAGACCCGTCCAGGGTAAGTTTTAAGTATTATTAATTCGGAAGTGGTTTTAAATTCATAGTGTGTGTTATCTTTTCTAATCTTTATACATATATTTTTGTTTTAGGTCTAATTCTTTATCAATAAATTATTATTCAACGACCCTGAGATTTATTATTATTTGGAGCTATCACGCTCTAATAGTATATTAATTTTTTTGAAAAAAATAAAGCTTTGATAAAGACAAAAACCGTAATGTTTATATATAATTGGATAGATAGGGACAATTCGTGGTTTAGCTATACGATTAAAAATATACGTTATGCAAGAAGCCGATGGTTTTCCTAAAAATAAGTCAACCCAGGGTAGGTATTTTGGAAATTCCACCCCTAAGAAGTAAAAAAATAACATTTAGGAGGGCAAAGTCTATCAAAAATCAAATCAAGTAATCTTCACAAATGTATTCACCATTCTTTTCAATAAACTGTTTCTACTAATTTCTTCTTCTAAAGGTGCCTCTCCAACTAGTGAAGGTTAGCGATTAACATGCTCAAGTCCTTCTTGTCCTTAGCTCTGCGGAATAGCTCAGCAGCATTCGCTATCCCGGTCCACTCTCGGATGTTTCGCAACCAAGACTTTTTCCGTCTTCCGACCTTTCTCTTTCCAGCGACTTTGCCCATCATTATCAGCTGCAGGAGGTCGTATCGCTGATGTCTTAGAGTTCTACTAATTAATTTAGTTTAATTAATTCCTAAATACAATTAAAGCCAATGTTTTAATAAGGTAAGTGAAATGGTTGAATGAACTTCGAAGGCATTGAACCAAGATTACCCTCCTCATCTAAATGGTACGGGCGGGCAGTGCGCAGTACTGTACGACTACCCCCATCTTACGTAATCCTTGCACGTGAGCTTTCACGGTATAAGCAAAACAGGACACGGGTTTAGAACGGGCATTGCTATGGAAATGACTATAGGTAGGGTAGACCGGGGACAATTGTACCATTTTGCCTTTGGCGCTGAATTGCTAGTTGTTTTTTAATATTTATTAAATAGTGTTAATACTCAACGATACCTATGTTAGTTAGCTAGAGGGTAGAACCATTCTTATGGCTATAGAAACAGTATAAACATATTATTTTTTTATTTGAATAGAATTGGGAAATTGGTACAATTGTACCCCATTACGGGGTAAATTGTACCAAAGTTTTGAGGAAATAAAACACTGTTTTTAAGCAAAGAAATGTATTTCTGAATATGACCTTAACTCGGCGGTACAAACTTTAATGTAACTAAAATTAAAAGACAAAAAATTTCACACAACTAACTGAAATAACTTTCGTTAACTTGAAAAACATAAAACATATTTTTTTTAATCTCTAGCAACAAATTCTATAATAAGGACTTTAAAACATGGTTAATTAAGTCATAGAAGCTACTATATTGCTGTTATAATTGTGATAAACAACAAAAAAACACGCAAATAATCAATTATCATATTGTATGGAAAGGCACATGTAACAATTGTCCCCTTGGTATAACTATCCCCTGGTACAATAGTCAGAAACTGGCTAATATTTTTCCTTATATAATATTATAATCAAAATATAAATATTCCGACAGAATACAAGACAGGCGATATGACGAATCGGTGCAAATTATATTTTGTAAACTATAATCTCATACCTTTTAAACATTTTGACCCGAATAAATAAATAGGAAGATTTACATAATTAAACGGTCTTATGGGGTCAATTGTACCACGGGGACAGTTGTACCGTTACAACCATACCCAAGAAATTGTAACAAGTGTCCCCACAAGGTCATTTTGACAACAAAGGTAAATTACTTGTGAATACGAGCACTATATGACACAAAAACTATTAAAATGCATTGTCGTCAATTATACTAAGCGTTTAAACTATCACCAAGTAAAAAATACAGCTTAGATTTTCTGAAATAACTAAAAAATATTACATCAAAAATCTTACTTTTGATGTGCAGAAATTTCTCTTCGCCGCGACACTCGCCCGCTTCGTGCCACGTTCGCGCGAGACTGGCGGTTGAGAGGCCCGCGTTCGGAGGCGCGCTTGATTCAGTCACACAACAGTACGACGCTTAGTTTAGAAGATATTTGCGATGGTTCAATCGTCCCCTGGTACAATTGTACCCGGTCTACCCTACTGCAGATCCGTCCATTGCTTTGATGAAATATGTTTACAAGACTATGATATTAAAATAGTCTTTATTTCATCAAAAAGAGTCTTCGTTACAATGAATCGAGTTTGAAATCTCCTTTAAGGCAAGTAATACCTGTGCTAGGAAATATAATACAATAAATTGATTCAGTAACATTCAAATTCTTAGTTACACACTTAATTAAAACAATGGATTTCTTATTTTTGAATTTGAGTTTTTATATTGATAAATAAGCTAAATTCAAGAGAATTATATTTTAAAGAGATTTATATTTGAATATTTTTGGAGAAATCAGAAAAAAGATTGTTTGAAAAGAAACACAACACGTCCAGTATCTCAATGTGCTAGAGTAAGTAAAACTACATTTGTTTTTTAGTGCAGTTCCGAAATAAATAAATCCTATGTACAACATATACAATCAAAACGAATTTTATAATAGGTAAATCTTTACCTATAATAAGTAAAATCACCAACGAGTAAAATGAAGTTGAAAGCGTTACTTTTCCCTATATACAACGTGGGCTAATGCAAATTGACTAAGAAGCTCGGGTACATGCGTTTACTTAGCGTGAGCAAACTCAAACAATTACCTCTGTTGGCGCTGCGAATAACAATAACATTTATCAAATTACTCGGCCGAACGACTCGGCGATACGAGGGAACATTACGAAATATTTAGAGAACAGAAGGATGTGTTACCTACTACTATAAATTTATACGCGCTTAGAATGCAATCACATACAAGTGTTAACTTCTAGGAACCCACGAAGCAAAACAAAAGAATATGAATTCTTGATAGCTTTTCAGAGTTAAAAAATACGTTTTCAATAAATAGGTATTAGGTACTTATTTTAGAAATCATTAATGATTTTAGTGTTAAAACGAGGCGGAGAAAGAAGGTAGTAGGTAAATGACAATTAGACTTGTAAATATGTACATTTATTTTTAATTAATAAGAACGCTCGTCTTCTATCATTTCTGCTTCCTCATTATTTTGGGGGGGAAATTGACAAAGCAAGCAAAAGGCTTTCAAGGCTGGTTCGCGTGTTGCCCGTGTTTGCATCCATAATTTGTTTGTTGGCGGCGCATACGGCGAGATACATTAATGGAGCTGAGCACTGCACGCGACCAGACAGCCATGACACTCTACTTTGGATGTTTGCAGGCTGCAAGATGTCAGGTTACAGACATCCTACAAATTGTTTGATGCATGAGTTTGATACGTCATCAAAGACTATCATCGCGGCACTAAGTAAGTATCAGAACAAGCCTATAAAAATTGTTATTACACAACAAACAAGAGGTTAGGAAGTGCATGCGAAAGTAAACAATCACGCTTAATCCTACACGGATTTCGATGAAATTTGATACATGGATAGAAGACATGACATGGTTTTAGGCGCCATAGCATATCATATTGTTTTTTGGCTAAATAAAAACAAAAGACCTAGCATAGATAGATAGATAGATAATACGTTTATTAGCATAGCATAGCAGTTAGGTACTTTATTTACTCCGATGGCTCAGTGACCCCAAAGTGGATTTTGGCTTTCCAAACGAGAGAGCGCCAAATACTTCTATTCTGCTCGCCAGCTATCCGCTCCCAGGTACTTAATATTCCGAAAATTCCAAGGGGGTGGAACCCCGGGGCGCATCAAGTATGTAAATAAAACTACATCTAATCAGTAATAAATTGTACGGAAAACATAGCGCTCTAGATTATGCAAATGGTAGTTCTATGTAGTTAAATTATGCAGTTCTTTGGATTTAATTAATCCTATAAACACGATGATTTGAGGATCAGTGGCATTCAGAAATAAGTAATGCCGTAGTTGATGACAACCACTAATAACATATTTCTCTCGCTTGATGATTAAGTATAAGCTCTTTATTATTGGCTTTGTTCAGTTTGTTTTCAAATATATTTCAAAATGCATATTGTAATTTATGCATATTGTATTGTAATGTATGCATATTGTATTGAAAATTGTAATGTAAAATACAAATTATTAAAATGTCCAGTCAGACAACCAGCAAGAATAAGCGAAGCTTGAACCACGTTCATGCTAACTCTATAAAATTCATAATTACTTTCTAGAAATGTTATAAAGTAGTGAACTGCCAGTTCAACTTTAACTTGACCACGCT